>CM067316.1:43585253-44185253 GCA_034231615.1 Meghimatium bilineatum
ACACTATGCTGAAAGCTGAAGTCTTCTGGGTATTAAAGGAAGCTCAGAAAAACCACACCATTGCACATAGTAAGAGCTAATCGTTCGCAATTCCCGTGGTTCTCAATCAATCAATCATATATACTGTTTGAAAACAGAAACGCAACTTTTTGAAGTTACTTTTATAAAAATTGGACACCATTCAACCTATCTACTGTGTCGCCTGGCTTCTCGTGGTTACCTGAATTGTACTCACCTCTTGATTCGTGAGGTCATGAAAGAGGCCAAGGTCAAAACATCTTTTTTTTTGCAATAACTCGTGACAGGTTCATGAGAATCCCGTGAAACTCTCTGACCATATTGTTGATTGACTAAAAGATTGACGAGCCTCGAATAAATAAGTTGAAAATTCAATGTGGAAGTATGGCTCATCTTACTACAGAACAACAATACATCATCATTGGACGCTTACAGACTTGACAATCACAAAGTGTAATTGCCAGACAATTTAATGTGGTTAGAAGCATCATTAGTCGCATGTGGAGGCGATTTCAACAAACTGACTCAGTGGCAGACCAGCCGCGCAGTGGAAGACCCAGAGTCACAACTCCTGCCGAAGACCGCTTCATACGGCTGCATCACCCCCAGGTGTCGATATGCATCTGCGTCCTCCACAGTCAGTCAATGCCAACAGCTCGTCGAATTTCAGATCAAACGAAGTGAACAGACTGCACGATGCTGGTCTTTGGGCTAGAAGACCCTACAAAGATCCTGTTCTTACGGACCGGCATCACCATAACCGACTGCAATGGGCGAACCAGCATCGTCAATGGACCGTTGTGAATGACTAGAGACAGCTTTGGTTTAATTAAAGTCTGAAAGTTTCTTCATGTCAGATTTGAAACATTTCTTTAAAATAAAATTTTGGTACACGTTTGAAATAATGTTGCGTTTATTATTTTGAACAGTATATACATAAATATATATTTATATAAATAATCAACACATCTAACCTGCATATTTTTTTGAATGACACAGTGCTTCAAGCGTTATTCTAATGCAATGTGAGAGTGGCACGGTATTGCTGCGTATGTAACCGCGCGGGAAGCAGCAGCTAAGATAATTTAAAATAGGAGTTTCAGTGTATCTGAAGTTCTGGCTGGAGTTTATCGAAGAAACACGGTCACCAAGTTCAAGCAGTTACAGACTTGGAAAGAAATGTATTAGACAAGCGGATTGCAGTGTATAAAGAGGGATGAGATTCCAAGATGATGGATAGACAACTAAGAAATGGAACACCAAGAACTAGAAATAAATTATCGGAGACTGATATTTTATATCAGAAGAAATAATAGAATTACGAGGTTAAGGGTTATTTCTTGCAGTGACAGGTCTAAATGGGATTGAAGAAAAAATTGCACAGAAATCTCGTTATAACGAATTGATCCGGACCGACGAAATATTGTCATAACAGAATTATATAAATAAAACAAAATAATAAATAAAACAAAATCTAAGATTTTGAGATACATTGTTAAATAGGGCGTTTGTTAGAAATATATGCGTTATAAGGAGACTTTATTGAATTTTGGGTAAATCAAATTTAAATTATAGTTGTACATTAGAATGACTTCCGAAGAACGGTACAATTTCTTAGCATAAAAACATTCAACATTTCAATGTACGCCTGCAGGTTTAGTATCACATCCCTCCTCCCCTTCCACACAAAAAAATTATAAATATCCACCACAGGGGATAATGTTAATATCTATGAATTCGTAGATGGCTAATACTCCCTATGCTGACCACAAAGATCATTGGACAAGCCGGACAAATATGCTCACATTAGACGATGCTGATATGCCTTATATCTGTCTTGTTAATCTCACCTGTTCAGCTGATGCGTTTTATATATTTTGTTATATCTCATTGTGCCATTGTGCTTTTACTGGAAAGCGCCATGTAACCCATGCATCATTGTTGAAATTGTTGTCCCTGACTGATCACAGTGTTAGTGTACCAAAAGACGGGCTAACAAGACTCACTAAAACATGTGGTTATTTAATAGTGTTGAATCAAGTAATGTAAGACAAGACCGACCTGAAAAATGTGTATCAGATATCGCGACAGACGAGTTCAGCCTCTCTTTGTGACAGACTTATTAAATCTATAACCAGGTCCATTATATTTACACCAACACGGAACAAATGTGGTAGGGTACTGTTACAGAGACCGGAATACGAAATTTAAATACTGGAAATCGTGTAGAGAAGAATAGGTTTCAGTGAGGAATATGCTGAAGTTTATAGTTCTTGAAAGATCAGTGGTGCAGAAGAGTATGATATAGCCCCGTTTTTACCTTATTTTTGATGGAACGTATTTTTGCAGCTATAGTTTCAACTTGTATCCTTAGACACTTTCTGAAGTTCTACCATTACGACCCATATAAGACAAATACACATCGACGTTTCGATCATAAGACCTTTATCAAGATAAGAACAAACATAAATGTCATGAGGTTGGAACATCTGTTTTTGTGTATTTATTTGTTCTTGGCAAATTTCGCTGGGAAGATGACAGTTGAGTCAATATGGCATCAATCATCAATATGCATCATAAGAAACGATGGTTTTACAAAAATAATATGCTCCTACCTATTGCAATGTACATGGAGTTAAATGAAGAAAAGAGAACTACTCTTATGATTCTAAACGGATCATCAAAAGTAGATTTAAGACGCTGTATGTACCGGTAATGTCTTTGTTCCTTCATCTTGGATGGCCAAACCTCCCCACTTGCACTTCAGCTAATTATGATGCACTTAGAAACTAACATTTCTCACTATAAATGATTGTAACATTTCTAGATTTGTCCTATTTGCTGTCCATGCCATTTTATGAAATTCTGTAATAATTCTCATAGTCGAAATTCTGTAATAATTCTCATAGTCCTCATTTTATTAGTGTCCTATTAAAATGGACATACGTGTACTGGTAGATGTTGCGGTGATATAGTTTCATGTTACTTTGCGTGAATCTTAGTTGCTGCACACACCCCCTTCTCCCCCCCCATGGTTCAGTTTGTAATTAAGATATTTAGCTTCACTGCTGTATTACGCATGCGTGTATGTGTTTGATCAGAGTTGAGATTACCAAGTGCACGCTAGTTGTCAGATGTAATTACACGCACCAATGCTGTCTGTATCGAACAAGGTTTGTTGACATAGAGATGCTTGTGAAATTCAGGAACGCTAATGCTATTTGCACTTGCATTCTCTCATTGGAGAGTCAGAGTAGCATTGTGGGTTGTGCTCACGGGTAAATAAACAACTGAAATTAGTTCGATCCCCAGGTCTGATCTATTCCGTGCTGCTGTTAGTGCAGTAACACTTGACACTTGAGGAAGTTTTAGTGGACTAAGTATATATATATATATATATATTATATATATATTATATATATATTATATATATATATAGTTTTAGTGGACTAAGTATTATATATATATATACACCACACACACAAATATTTATAGTTGAATCTAAGCAGCTATACATGCTTTCTGATTCCGTATTTCATAAACCACACTGTAGACTTTAATTACCCGATAGTCAATTACCTATTGCATTAAGGATCAACATTAAGTGATGTGTTTCTATTTGAAGTCTGTAGGGTGTTTACCCACCTTCCCCCTCTTTTTTAGAAACTAAAACATAACATTTAGTAATAGGAGGCAAGCAAAAAAGGGCGACACCTCATCTCTCCCAGTTTTTTTAAAAAAAAGGCGAGTTCCCATGAAGAGGTGTAATTTAATAACTCCACAAAAACAGGATGATTTATATTTTAATAGGTAGCCAATCCATTTTCTTTAATGAAATCTACGGCCCTGATCTGTATGTCTTGTCTATATATTTCTTATTCTTTGATATAAAATTCCAGCAGATTAGGATGATAGTAGCACGGAGTGCGTTGTGCCATGGTTTTACAGATTGACTGCGATATCTTTGCTTTTCCGGACTTGTACATCCAAGTTCTGCAAGGATCTGGTTAAATTGACCTTTCTATGGGATAGAACAGCCAAACTCACCTCAAAACCTACTTAGTATTTTTTTTACGTCATGCATGGTTATTACATGTGCACCGTTCAACGGAATTGTAGAACATTGATTGTGTACAATAGACAGTCAAAATTGCATGTTTTGGGCCAATAATACAAAGAAAACAGTGACACAACTCAACCCTGTTTTCTGGACTACATTCTTTTGGAAATTAATAGAGCCATCCCCTGCTACAAGAGATAGCAAGATACAGTTGGAGTTTGTACTTACAAAAAAGACATACTTCTTCTTCTGCGTTCGTTCTCAAACTCCTGCAGATTAGCAGGATGTAGTCCGGAGAACGAAATTAGTTTGTGTCATGGTTACAGCATTGCTGTGATATCTGCGTCTTTCGGCCTGTCATATCCAACTTCAGCATGGCTGTGGGTCAGACTCTATATGGGAATGGGACAGCCAACTCCATCCAATAACCCCCGTAGTCGCCTTTTACGACATGCGTGGAAGGTAAACAGTGTTGCTATTCTTTGCTCCCCTTCGGGCCCCGGCAACACACGGGCGAAAAGACATACTAAAGGATGCTTGAACCCTTTCTCGTGACATTCAGTTATACTACAAAATGACCGTGTCCGAAGTGTCTGAACGACTAGTTTCTCTTCACGATTTATGGTACCTACTAGACGCGCTCGCGCTTTGCCATTTATCACGCCGTTGTTTTTTCAGTTATTGCATTTTTTTGGCCAGACTAACATCCAATCCATTTTCAAACACATAGAAATGATCTTGTACTGCCGGGGGTTGTTTGGTACTTGATATCTCATACTTCCCTGACCTAACTTATTATTCTGCGAGCATTATCTGTCACTGAATTACGACTTCCGATCAATACGGCATGAAATTTCCTGTCTCTGCACGCCAGGACTTTAATATCCGTAGTGTCATACTAGGACATTCATACCGTTACACTGAATCACAACTCAGCCAGAGTATTCATATTCAACGGTTGTTCTTGGTGCTTCACTATATCAATGTTCCATGATAACTGTGGCCTCCAGTGGTCAGTTTCTAATGATCTGGTTCAACAATTACAAGTGTTATAATAAAAATATATGTTAGGCACATAACCACCGCATAAACATAGTTTATACACCTTATTAATATATGTGTCTGATAGTGTGTGTTATAAATTGTTCCGTTCCTATAGTTTATACACGTGTATGTGTGTATGTTTATGTGTGCATGATATAATATTGTTGCGTTTATATACAGTAACAATGTGTCTGATATTGTACGTGTGTGTGTGTTAGTTACAGATTTAAGCGAGATGAGAATTCAGTGTAACATTTCACAGCTAATCCATTCAAAGTATATAATAATTTTCAATCATGTAAAAAAACAATCAAGCGCCCCTTTATCTCAGCATTCCCATATCCTTTAATACCCGAGCGGCATAATTTATTATGCTTTATTAATAGCATTTTCAACAGAATAATGAAAAATAACAAACTGGTGTAACGGTGATGCGGAGAAAGTCGGTCTGGTATTCTTACTTCTGGCAACGATGATGGAAACAGCTTGCTAGTTTTTAAATGTTCAGATCGTTATGTTTTTTACATAACCCAGGAACCAGATGTTGAAGAACAAATAATAGGGAATGCATGCTCTTTACAGAATATATTCGAAGACCACACATACTGATCTAAATACAGCCTCTAGGGGCATGGTTGAGAACGTAGTCAGACGGCTCTATCACTTGTGGAACTAAACATGATGATGCCCTTTTCTTATGCGCAACGGCAACGAAAGACTGCAGGAAGTTAGCAACTCATCGAATGAGACAAACGTGATGAAAACAAAATATATACCGGTAACTTTTATTAACAAAAAAGTTAGAGATCAGGTGTATGTCAATGTATACAAATACGAAAATAAATATATAAATACTTTAGGTGTGTTACAAAAACATTAATTAATTAAATGCCGTTGATAGATAATGGAAACGATGACCACGCGTTCCGTTCTCAGAACTATATCATGCTAACAAGTAGAAGTTTGAGAATAAACAGACAGAAATATATTAAAATGTTATGGCTCTTACTGGACATATGAATAATGACGTGTTGTATAAATAGTGCAATAAGGATCAAGAAAGTACACACCATGAAGATGCGTAATATAAATAAATAGAAGAGAACAAATATCATGTGATCATAATTGGCATACCATCTATAGTAATCTATACCAAACTTGAACAATAGATTAGAGCGAAAATCTATAACTACAGTTGCTATTGACGAACTTTTAGGAAAGAGCAACGTAAGCGCAAGTTGAACAAGCAAGACTTAAAATACGATAAGTCCAGCTATTAGTTCAGAAAGATAAAGTTTTGTTTGGACCCTGTATTAAAGTAGGAAATAGGTAGTAGCATGTTCTTATTCAGGACGTTGTGATCAATCCAGCATATTTTTGGCTGTAGAGTGTTATAGGCAATATTTACATTCAGTAAGTTGACATTGTTTCTAATCGGCACGGATGCGAAAGTGCTTGTGGTGAAATTGAACTCGGCACCATGACCGCTCGAAATCAGTTCTGTGCTTCTCCGCAGAGCCGGTCTTAAAATGAAAACATGAATCAAAATAACGAAATAAAATATCAAGGATAGAATCAACATTGATTACTATTTAACTAGCCGTAACAAGTCCACTTTTCTTATTTATACGGCAGGCATAATTAATTTCTAGTTCTTGCCGTTCCATTTCTTAGTTGTCTACCTCCTCCCTCTTTATACACTGCAATCTACATATCACCAGCTAAATACTTTTAATTTTATCTGACTCGATTTGATTCTATCGTTTTCACACAATCCGTTCTTCTTCTTTTTTTTATTTCACTTTTTCCATTTGCTATTTCATCCTCTTTTTCTATTTGCTATTTCATCCTTATCTTACCACCTCTTGTCTTCCCCCCACACCTTTCCCCTATAATGTTGTCCTTCTTCCGTCCTCTCCTTATCTCCTGCGCCCCCCCCCCATCACTCTCGTAATCATATACGGGTTCTATGTAAAATTTCGAATCCGTGGTATTTTGTTTGTTGTGATACGGCTTTTAGTCGAAACGTCGTCTGTCACTAGGTCTCGTTGTATAGGTTGCTTTACGTATTTTGGTAACACGAATACCTATTTCTTTTCATTTGATATGTACCCTGTGTTACCTCAGCCACATATTTCCAGTTTCGGGTTGTTACCCGACACGCGGAACTTTTATCTCGTTGTCTCCTGAAGATACAATATGCGCGTTATCGTGTTGATAGAGCAGAGCTTTGGGAAGCTATGCTATGCTTAAGAATTATTATTACATCTTATAAATAAGAACTTTTTTTGGTAAGGAAGATAAGAAGTGGTCGATAATGTGACAGTTAAATCATAAAACATGCACGAACACTGAGAGATAGGTGATACAGTTTATAGGAGTTTACTAATGCAACAAACGCCTCGTGGAGGTGGGGGAAAGTACACATGATAGTTGAGCAACTGTCAAGTCTCACATAGCATCAGTTAAGAAATGGGTGAGAGTTGTTGAGTGAGAATTACAGACAGTAGGGTCGTATTTGAATAATATGACCGGCACTAGCAATACGCTTTGATTATTGAAGTATAGTTTGTGTAATGTTGTAGTGATGGAATAGAGAATATATTTTGTGGTGAAAATATTGGTGTATGTAAGCTGAACACAGCCTGTAAAGAGTGTGGGATATTCATTGTTAAGAGATCCCATGTTGGAACGATATATTTAGTATGAATTCACACTTTCAGGTAGAATTAATTATAAATTATTTATCTCTTTTCCGGTAGAGCTATTTAGAGATCAAATATGGTGACAATAGAGTTAATGAGAGATCACATTTAAAAAGACCTTTAAAAAATAATATCCCTCCGAGTTGTATTTTTAGACATGAAGTTCCAAAGGAGAACGACGACGCATGACTTGCCCTCGTTTGAAGTCTCTAATCAAACAAAGCTGACGTCGAACAACTCGATTTTCAGCTGGAAAAATTTTCCGTAGTATTGTTTAACCTAATTTTCTCCTTCTCATTGTTTAGCATTCAGTTTTACAGTGTGATTCAGATAACTTGTGATACAATGCGTATGGTGCATTGTGTCATTTGTATCCCTAATGTATCTCCCTCTCGTGACGTCACTCGTAACTTCCCTGAAAGTTCGAGATCAGTGACTTTATACGGTTTGTTGTTACCAGACATCGGCGATAAAATAAACATCCAGTACTTGGTGAGTACTGCTACCACATTTTAGTGACACCCTAGCAACACTCGAAGCTTACATGTACCGCGCCATGTTGACAACATTTGTGGAAATGCAAAGCGATAAAAAACAGTTTATGTCTTCTGTATAGCGGAATCGGAAATGCAGACACATTTAAAAAGCGCCCATTGAATACTTTTGCTAGCAATAAACATCCGTCACAAAGAATGTGAACGCACCCGTTTTTTCTTGTTCAGTTGCTAGGCAGTAATGACAAGGCTGCCAGCGATATTTTAATGCATCATTGATTGTACAAATGAAACCGGCTCAACGCAAAATCGCATTCAGAATAACTATATCCAATAAGAAATGAATCTTAACAGCATTGTAAAATATCGTATTTGGTGGTGCTGTTATTGGTTTGTAGGGTTTTGTGTGTGCATTTTCTCTTCCCTCCACGCACTTGTTTGTTTTTAATACTTCGTAATCCAATTTTAAAGATCAGTGTTAATAAATCATGTCAGAATCTGCCGAGATCTCACTGCAGGCTTTCTATTATTAAACATATTGATTAATTTCGTGCCTATCTTTTCTTACTAGAGCTTTGATAAATGGATATTGTATTAGCGATGACAGTTTGAAAAGAGGTAACCAGAGTATCATACAAGTCCGACAATACTAGTAGTAACTGCTGTTTTTATCATCGCAAATTAAAATTACACGAAGAGCAACGATCGTTATACTCCCGGCAGTTTTGGGGATCGTTAAATGTGGTCTCTTATATTTATGTTTTTATCTGCTCCCAATTCCCTTCTCATAGCGTCACAGTAATACATGTCTATGTATTCGGAGGTGTCGCCAGATTTTGTTTCTAAAAATGTTGATGAGCTTTCGTGCATTTCACTATTTCAGTTAATTCATTAATCCTCAGCGAAATCAACACGTTTCTCTGGTATAGTTATAATCATCTTGGAAAACACGGTTGCGTTGGTGCACAAGTTGCTCTGGTAGAGTAGAATTATAATCATCTAGGAAAACACGGTTGCGTTGGTTGCCACAAGTTGCTCTGGTAGAGTAGGATTATAATCATCTAGGAAAACACGGTTGCGTTGGTGCCACAAGTTGCTCTGGTAGAGTAGGATTGTAGTAATCTTGGAAAACACTCAATATTTTATATTTAATAGGCAAAATAGGCTCTAAAGGCGTAGTAGATTTAATTCATTGTACGCTGGTTTTCTCATATGTACTCAGTCGCTTCAACAGAGCAGTTCGCAGTTCACTGTCTGCCGCGTGTCATCCGGAGCATGCAACTCGATCCTTACTCTCACGTACCTCCGAAAAATGCACTTGTAGTCACTGGAACCCAATTTCCACAAGACAGAAGGCAAAATATAGCCTGATTATTTCGTCACGGCAAATCCTTTTGTTAAAGAAGATAATGTGAAATACCATTTGTTTCTAGCAGGTCGTATTATCACACATACAAATCACCAGAGCATAGAAGTTAGCATGAATATTGCCACACACATGATCTCAGTTTTGTGGAAATATGGTTGTTATGGGTTTAGTAGCACATCTCTCCGGTCTGCATTTTTATCTTTCATTTTCTTGTTGGCTGAAAACAGACAATGAAATCATTTCTTCCTCCAACCCAATGCATATTTGACTAGATACAAAAAGTCATGTTTTCTGATACCGTAAGCCTGTACCTATTATTTTACACGAAATTAACTGGATATGTTAGCTGAAATATCAACTGCGGGAAGCGTGATGGAAGCGATGCGCCTGTGGACAATTGGGGGGGGGGGTATTTTTTAAAAACAAAATGAAATTTTAATAACAAATGGAGTTATAAGTTTTCTCTCCGATTCATGAAGAAGTACTCCAGTAGTATTTAGTGCATATAGTTTTATTTCTCACGCAATAATAGGAACACGGTGCATTGTTTATTTCTCACATATGCATTGGCATTGGGATACACACAACTTTATTGAAAAGTATACACGTATATAAATAAGCTACTCAATTATGCAAATAATATATATATATATAATAAAATATATATATAAAATATAAACATTCGACAAGGTGAAGAGTGCCGAAGTAACAAAATCAAGAAACGATAATGTAATATCGTTAATGGTAACCGCCTGTGTGTTGCCAGGGCCCGAAAGTGGAGCAAAGAATAGCAACACTGTTTATCTTCCACGTATGTCGTAAAAGTCGACTAAGGAGGTTGTGGGATGGTTTGGCTGTCCCATCCCATATAGGGTCAGTGACCTAAAGCTATGCTGAAGTCGGATGTGTCAGACCGAAAGACGCAGATATCGCAGCAATGCTGTAAACCATGGCACAACGCATTCCGTTCTTCGGACTACATCTTGCTAATCTGCAGGAGTTTGAGAACGAACGCAGAAGAAGAAGTTGTTACTGGTAACTAGTATAGCTAACGAATAGTAAAAAAAATGTTAAAAGTTTGTTTTTTGTTTTCTCATAATATATACTTCGGAGGTCGTGGTGGTAGGATTACTTAAACCAGTGGTTCTCAACTATTTTGGCACGCGGCCCCTTCTAGGATAAATTGTTGTTTGTTTTCCCGCTGTGATCCCCTGGAGCCTAAAAAAGGTCATTGATTGTATTTGTTAGTTACTAAAAATAATTTTAGTTGTACCACTAAATTCTTGTTTACCGTTCAAGTAGTTACCTTTCTGTGATCCCCAACCCTGCCAAATTCCATGACCCCCGCTGATATAACTAAATTGAACACATGTCCGTGGTTGAAGGAGCTTTCCTCACTACTATAAAGGTGCTTTTTTAAAAGTTTACTTACTACTGTTTTGAAATGTAATGTAAATTCCTCAGCAGGGTTTTTGCACAGGCAAGGGAAAATAAGGTGTTGTTTTCTAAGTAAATAAAGCTATTACCATATCTTACAAGCTGTTTAAGAGTATTATTGTCATGATCTGGCAAGTTCTGAAGCAATGAATAATGGGGGCGTGGTAGCGACGGGACAAATGGTGTACACAATGAGAACTTTTTGTCTGATCTAGAAGTTATCACAGCATGATGGTGTTTGGGCTGGAATGTTATCAGGGCTGCCAGCGTTATCTGGATTGCCGGATATGAAGGTTAAATCCACAACTATCTTCTCTTTCTTGTGACACGTCCTGAGATTCTGATAAATCAATTAATCAAAAAGGGTCTCCATTCTCGTTTTCTGTCGTCCACATTAATGAGAAAAAAAAAATGGTTCGATCTTTCATTTTCTAACGAGCTTCTTTGTTAGCTCAAGCAGTCTTGTCCCCTCTCTTGAGAGGTTTCCTCTTTTAACTGTAATGAAACATGAGGGAAATGCTATTGGATTTGGAAATATTGCTAGAAGGTGAAATGTTGATCAGAAGAAGAAAATAATAATTGATCAAAGTCGGGACTGAACTAAGCTAAGGACCTAATGAGAAACATAAAAGGGAGTGACACGAGTGAGAACAAGGCACACGAGAAATGGATTGAGCGCGGCTTTTCTAGAGTGAGAGAAAAACCGATTTTAGCCAAATCGGAGGCTTCTAGAAAAAGTAAATTGGATTGACTCTGAAATTGGCATAAAAGACAGAAATGTCGGGTGGGGGGAGAGAATTTGTTTACACTTTGAAGTGTTAGAAATGTATTATTACGACACTATGAAAGACGTATAAGTTAGTTACTATAATTTAGTACATTCTTGTGGCTTATTGTTTCCTTATTGGTTATATAAATATAACCTCTAGTTTTATCAGTTATTCTGTTTTTACCAAGACAATGTCGTAAAGCGTTTTAGATAGTTGATCGATCAACCGTGGCGCTTAAGCTATGAGCCGATGTTGTGTGTCCTCCAGCCTCTTGTCCGTCCATTTTAAAAAGTCTATGAAGATATTCACAATCATTATATACTCCTAAAAAAATATAATTCGATACAGAAATGTCAATGCGACTTAGATTTTTTGTTTAAATATGACAAGGTCTACCAGGTCCGAATTGCATTGAGCAAATGAGATAAATATAAACTTCATTATATATGGGATAATGCTGGCTGTTAACGTCAGCTGCAGAAAGGTTTTGTTATTATTTTGAATCATTTGTTATTAGCTCTTACGTGTGTGTAGAAATGCGGCAGAAAAAAAAGTTTGTGTAGAAGTTGTTGACATACATTAATGTTTTTTGTTCATTTTTTTAAACTGAAGCTGTATTTGAGATTAAATAATAAGAAGCTATCATTTATTTCAGCTAGTTATTCTACGTTGACTTCCATCGGAAGCTATAATTTATTTGAGCCACTTTTATTCTCTCATACTACTTCAGATTAGCAGGATGTAGATTGGAGAACGGAATGTGATGTCGTATTTTACATCATGGCTGCGATATCTGCGCTTTTATGCCGACAGTTCTCTCTCTTCCCCCCCCCCCCCCCCCCCCCCCCAAATAAATAATTGAAATTGTTCGGTTCCCTTTACCTATGAATACGGAGCAGCAAACATCTCGCCCACAACTTCCTTAGTGATCACGTGCGACATGCATGGTAGGTGACAGTCTTACTGTTCATTGCTCCTTCTCGGCAAGACACGGGGGTTTCAATCATTTACAATTAGAGAATGAACAAATTGCCAGAGACTTGATACTATGATAACAAATATTGAATGAATGAGATACTGCCGTAAAACTATGTGATATGCCTACGGTTCTATTTAAATCTTGGTGTTCTTTTTACTTTCACATTTTTCTTGTATGCATTATCTTATGTAAATTCACATAATTGTATTTCTACCCTTCATTACTCGATTATTCTGATAGTTTCATATAGACTGCATAATTCCACGTAATCCCAGAGCTTAATGTTTCTTCCAAGTCTTTGTGTGTGTTTGTCCTTAACCTGATAAAGGCATTTTGGTAGGCCTTTTCCATCTTGTTTTTGCTCCTTGTAAAACTGTTATTGGCGATGGTGCAGTGATGTATCAGAATACTTAAACATGTCTCTAGCTGCGGCAGGTCAACTCGCTCAGAATCCGGAGTGTTCAGAGAATCCACAAGGAAGACCACGTTCTGGAAAGAATATGTCACATGATGATGAAAACTGTTATTTAACAGAGTATATATTTTTTTAGAACAATTATGAAGAAAGGAAATAGAGAGTAGAGATCCGGCAACACCTTGGGTTCTATTATTGAAAATAAGAGAAGAAAAAAAGGTGTCAAAGAATTAAAACTGTGAGAACAAGTATGAAGCACAAATTAGTTAGAAGAGACAATATATATTCAGGAGGTGTATCCACTTATTATTGAGAAATATGTTCAGGAAACTCAGTTCAAAAGTTACTTACAGATGAAGAAATGTCTATTATGCATAGCCCAACACTCCCAACTTCAATTCACTCTGCGCTCTTCAAACTTGAGTACCGGTTATGTACACATGTCACTGTAACCGTAATATCCACCGTATACAAGTTGATTTGTTCAAATCTTATTTCTACTTTATTCATTGCTCCACCAGTCTCCAACCCAATATCTCATGCTTCGAGCCTTTGTAACTGGACCGTTGGGAGAAGAGTGGTTTTAAATAATGGCCGAGTTTTTTTAATTTTTATTTTTAATTATGGCATAGATTTACTAATTTATGAAGCCACCAATAACTATAGTAAAGATGTCCGGAGGGAGGGGCAAGAAAGATCACGTATATGTATGCATAAGTTCCTGGAAGTTACATATTAATATATGTTCTATGAAATTAATATCAGTTCTATTCAAGAAATGCGAATACATCTGAAAAAGACGAAACACTTTATATAATTATAACTAAAAAATCTAACGTATTGTTCGTTTCAACTATGATCTACCCAAAATAATGGCTGACATATGTGATTACAAGTAGCTATTATTGTAGCATGAAGATTAGCTTCAGTTCTTTAACACTATAATTCAAGAAAGTTCTAAGTCATAACATGACTTAAAGGCATTCATTTTCACATGAATGTGTAATTCTGCAAGTCAATTGTGACGGGAGAAAACTATTTTTTAACATGTTTTCGTCGAGAGGGAAAAAAAAATCACGTTTCTACAAGTGATAAGTTTGTGATGACAAAAATCATGTTAATTTTTACAAATGAGTTTGTCTCGGGGGGGGGGGGGGATTAGATTTTAGAAATCACATTGGCCTACAGAAGTCTCATTATTTTATAGGAATGAAAGTTTGTGAAAAAATCATAAATTTTACGAATGCCAATTTGTGGTTACAAAAAAATCGCGTGAATTTTAGCAAATCAGTTGCCATGAAAGACGCATAATTAGGTTGTACACGTGACGGTTTGTCGTGAAAAATCCTAATTAAGTTGTACAAATAATGGTTTGTCGTGAAAAAAACCTCATAAATTTGTACAAATGACGGCGATTTGTGGAAAAAACCCAACTCATTAAGTTGTACAAAATACCGTCTGTGGTGAACAAATACAGGGAAATCCCGTTATAACAATTTGATCAGGACTGATGTAATAACAAATATTCGATAGAAACAATATAGAATAAATATAATTGGGTATTTTGAGAAGTTTTGTTATATAGGGAAATTTGTTATAACAAAATGCGCTATAGAGGGATTCTACTGTAGCAATACCTGTTATTCCTAGAATGTATTTCTTTTGAATCCGTCAGCGTATGTGTTTGCTGTATTGCGCCAGGTGGTTTGTTATCCCCTCTTGCCGTTAAACGTAGAGGGTGATTGGAGCTCGCACTTGTTCTCTAAGGCCAGATGTGTTGCCTCTGCTGTTCTATGACTGTTTAAGATGTCCCTGACGTTTTCTGTCCATCTTTTCTTTGGTCTTCCTCTTATCTCGTTTGCACCCTTATCTCATTTGGCTATATGCCTTTATAGGCAACTTGTTGTGATGCATTCTCAGAATGTGGCCAAAACACTTGATCTGATGCTTTTCTATTTATTCTGTGCAATGTTATACCTATTCTTTCCCTGGTGTCTTCATTTCGTAATCTATCAAGCCTGGTGATCCCTGCTGTTTTCCTCAAGCATTTCATCTCACACCTCACTTGCTATTAATCTTATAAGTAAATGGAAATATAAAAAAAATGCGTAATCACATCGAATGATTTATGGATGATGTCGAGTGAAAGACCCACAACAGTAATAACTAGAAATTTCAGTGCGAACAGATGTCAATAGAAAATATGCGTCTGGTAATATTTATTAAAATAAACAGATTTTCAAAGCTTTTAAATAAACGTGAAGGAAATTGTAAAAAATGGTGATTGACACGCTCTTGATTGATTGAAAGTGCGGCTGTAGTTTAATATCGTTCATTTCAGATAGCTTGAAGAATTGGTTGTCAATAACAATGGTTTTACTAATTTTAAATATAGTATACGGTTTCTAAGACTGTATCAACACATAAGATCTCAGGGTATCCATATGATTTTTCTTCTCTAGTATATAGCAACTCTACAGTATTTCTCTTCGCAATGTGAAGGTACATACTTTGAGCTATTCATCATCTAAGGGTTGTGTTTGCACCGAAGATTGACTTAATTTAGTCTATTGCCTTGAGTATACATTCTCATATATATAATATATAATCCAGTAACCCGTTAGGGTCGTAGAGGTACCGCATTGAATTCTTCAGCACAGTGTCATCCAGTGATTTCTATCTTCAACAATGCGGATGAGTGAGGAAAAGTCTTTTTTGTCCAGTCCTTAATCTGAAAATCTTGTCTGACCATGCTTTTATTTGTCCTCTTCTGCTTCCACGATTTCCTGCAGTATTTTCTTTTCAACAAGAAATCATACAGTATACATGTCCAAAACATACAAGTTTTCATTGTTTTATAATAAAGGTTCATGTGGACCTGTATGCACCTCTATTTAATTTCTTACGTGCACATTTGTTTTATGCTCTCTAAAGGAGATTTGTAGAATCCGTCTGTAACATTGTATTTAAGTCCTGTAGTCGTATCTCCATGTCCGCAGTAAGTGTCCAACTCTCACAGCCATACAACACACAAGAAAGCCCTAGTGAGTTATAAAGTTTGATTTTCACTCCAATACTGATGTTGCTTTTCCAATTTAAGTTTAGCCTTGATATTGAAGCTAAAGCCATCTCCAGCCGCATCTTTAATTCTGCTTTGCATTTTCCATCGCTGCATATGTCTGAATATCCATTGCAATATTTCAGTTGGTGCAGGGTTTAACTGGTGACGCCCATCCCCGCTTCAGTTATCCTTACAATGTGATTACATAGATGTGCTTTCTCTCGCAGTCTTCATTGCACTGTGCACAACCAAGGTTCTTACAAAGTTTTTAAAATAATATACTTGAATTATTACATTGTTACTCTATTTGCACCACCTTTGAGCCCTATAAACACACAATAATTGTATTATTATTACTATGAGTAGCGTGGTTGCCTCTGCGGTATCGTCTTCGTCAGTGTGAAGTGTTTGCCTATCTCTTCTCAACCTAGTGGTAAAATACTCGTATAGATTATCGGAAATCAATCAAGTGCTATGCCAAGTGGCGTAGGCGATCACCACAACTCTCCGTCTCTTGTGTTGTTACTAAGTTCAGTTGGTGACTTCCGTTTTGTGCCGCAGTGACAACCCATCCAGAAATGTCTCTTTGTCTTCCCCTGACTCGTCCCCCCCCCCCGCCTTTGATATTTCCGGTGGTTACTAAATGTTCGTTTTTGTTTCTCATCACATGCCCTAAAAATCTTGAATTGTATGTTTCTCATGTTCGCTATAATTTGTCGTTTTACCCCAGGATCTCTGAGAACTTCCACATTAGTTTTCTCGACTGTCCATTGAATTTTCACATATATTCTTAAAAACCACATCTCAATTTCCTCCAGCTTGTCATTGGCACTTTTGTTTACTGCCCATGCTTCATTTCCTTAAAGAAAGAAAAATAGATTATCGTACTTTCGTCTAATGCCCTCTTTTTAACGGAATCACCTGGGCACACTTAAGTTCATATGCCTTTTTGTGTATTCACAAGATTGTATTGCACAGATTCGTCTTGGACACGGTACAGTGAAGATATAAACTTAATAAGACGACTTTATCATTAGTTGTCAGACTACCTCATCATTTTCAACCCTTGTCCGCTTGAGAAATCTTTGAAATAATATATCACAGGTAAGCGTACATGAAATTCTATAAACGTTACATTTTTTTTCGTTCTCTTCTGTAACAAACTCGTAATTTAATAAGTTTGTGCGCTCCTAGGAGCCGCGGTTGAGAAAAGTTGATCTTCACTGATGATGACTGCGAATTTGAGAAACATTGTAGACCATTGTTTCCCAACGTGGGACCCACGCCTCGGGGGGGGGGGGGGACCGGCAATTCAAACAAATTGTAATTAGGCTTTATTTGAGGATTTAATATAAAAAATATGTATATGTTACAAATGGAGGGAGGGAGGGGGGCACATACTGATTTTATAAATGCTTAGGTGGGGCCCTATTTTTTTTAAAAAAAGACTGGGAAACACCGTTGTTGACAAGACATCCGTTTGTTTATCTTCGTGTTAATTATGTAAAGTTGCAAAATTGGTAGAGGATGAACCGTTTTTTTTTATCGAGGCATGTAATATGTTTTGGCTATGGGTGTTAATTAATATTGGTTTATATCAATGTATGTGACTACAAGAAAATATTGGATGTCAAAGTTCAGGTAATCCTGTCAGAACGATCAAAGTTTTTAATGATTATGATACATGTATATATAACCAATCACGTGGAAGATCTGAATGTCTCACCACTGACCTATCAGACTAATCACTATGCAACAGTAAATATCTAGTACATGACCTATCTATGTAGTACGAACCACCTCTTGTGATAGAACCATGGCACTTATCTATAGAATGATTTTTTTTATCTCACTAAGTAGCGATTTCGTCTTATAGTATTGCTCACAGCTGAGAGTTCGAGCATTATGGGTAGGGGAAACAATGCTCTAGAAAAATACACCACTGTACAAAGGGATACAAGATATATGAGCTTTCGTTAATATCAAAATGCGTGAAATAAGAGTGGTCCGTAGAGAATACATAACAAAGATTTAAAAAAAAAAGAATAAACCAACATAGAACGGAAACCATCAGCCGTTATACCCTGAGATAGTTACTGAAGCGGAGATCTGAGCACTCAGGGACATGCCCGATGTGCAAAGAGGATAATCATATCTAATAATACCTAATACAAGATATCACTCCTGGGGATCAATAGTTTGAAATCTGGATAGAATATGTAATCTTCGCATTTCTTTCTAGTAACCCAAATTAATATACTAATTTGATGTAAGTAAATAGCTTAACTTCAAAGTCAGAATCCAGAAGTTTGTCTTTGATGAATCTAATATTCGCTGCCCTTTAAATGCATATGCAAATCTTTGTAGACAACCGAATAATAGCAGAATATGGTATTAAATGGTATTTTTTTTTAGTACGCCAAGGGAGAGCAACAGCTGCGATTGTTGGATGGATTATGTTTCTTCTATGTGACGGTACAGTAATTGTAACCTTACAAGTTATTGGTTCTAGCCGCCTAAGAATGATTGATAAGTCCCCGTTGATTATGTTTGTTGAACTGTGTGGAGACAGATCTTATTAGTGCAGACGTGATGGGGATAATATGAAATGGTTAAAACATCTTAAATATTATATCCAGCACAATATAAGGTGATATATATATATGCTGAAACACATTAAAACAAGGCATCTCCTGTATAATCCAAGATCAGTTGACATAAATATAAGTGTGTGCACGTTTACATATTTATAATCATTAGGCCACATATTGATTTTCCTATTAATCCATAAGGCCATTAATGTGTATATTTGGTTTTTATGAAATTCATTACACACAGGGAGAATACGAAAAATGAGACGTACAATAGTACAGCGATGACAATCGGTCCTTCAGGTAATGAAACTTAGGCTCAATCCTGCCTTCACATACCAATGGTTCGTAATAAAAATTGTCCCAAAAGGTGACCACGGGGGAAAAAAAGTTAGAAAACAAAGTGTTTATTGATGCCGTTGGTTGTAGTTTATTATTAAACTAAATATGAATTTCCATATAATGCAATACTCGTGATACATAGTTTACGAACCACAACTAATAAGGATACAAGAAGTATAACATATTCATCACAAGCAAGGACATTTAGAAAAAAAAGCAACTTACCCGACTGCTTGAATGTTCTTCCCAGGAATGTATTCCTGTGTTGTGCTGTCATGTAATCGGATCCATTGTACCGTGGACTGCGTATGATAATCCAGTTAGAAAACACGGCCACAACACAGGCATTTTTAATTAGAACTAGTGTCAATCCCTATTGTGTGCGCCTTCTTAAATAATATACTGCACGGATTTATAGGTAATAGTCTCAAGGTACAATTCTGGAGAACTGATCCTAGAGATTGAAAGTAAATTAAACTGGTCTACATGATTGTGGACTCAAGCGCAGAGTATAGCATTGGAAAATAACACGACAGATAAAGAAGCTCATACACCACAGAAGATTAATCTTTCCTTTAAGTATATTTATTCCGTGTACACAAAACTGGGACGTTTATTGATAACCGAAGTACACAGCTAAATTATTGTCCGTTCCCATCACGCTAAGCAAATGCAATAAAGAGGCTTGTGGTTTATTGAATACCCCGAGTCGCAGCAACTTTGGAACGTTTATTCGCTGACAAAGGTGACGTGAATAGGGGCACTGAATTATGTCTGGCCCTCTCTCCCCAACGCAAACATATCCAACTATACCCACCAAGGAATGCTAAATGTTCAGTTGTAGTAGATAAGATCTCCCACAGCATGAGCGCGTTTGAGTATTTTAAAGTGTCCAATGTGACATCGGGAGTGCAGTAAATTAGTGCACTGGTCCAGGGTACGATTCCCAGTTCAGCGGAAAAAAATTTCCACCACATATGGCACAACGTGGGTGGACCCAGTCTCAGGAAGTTTGATACATCTGCAGTCGTACTCAGACTCCTGGCAGTTAAACTTCATAGTCTGAAGAAGGAAATGCTCGTTATTTATAGATTTGTTGCAGTATATGGGCCTTTGGGACCAAACCCGTAAATGGAGGGGGGGGGGGTTGCAAAGTCCAGGTAATCCATTACAAATCAGAACATGAATTAGTACAGGGGGAAGGGGGTGTTAATTTTTTTAATATATATAATAGCGTAGGGGAGTCCTTTAATTCTTGAGAGTATGTGGCTGGGGTTGGGGGGGGGAGGATAAAAAACACACACACACAGACATAATTCATACCTGCAGCGTTACTGTTCTCTACACCCTGTTCGGGTCCGAATAACTGTCTGGTTAATGTATACCTAGATACAATCTAGAAAGTCAGTGCGGACGGCGGATTGCTGACCAATTTCTTGTATGTTGTTGGTGACAGTTATTAAAACATATGTCCAGAAATGTATTCCATTGTGTTTCCATGATAAACTACCCACGTAAATACTGCAAAGAAAATCACTACAGACAAAAAACTTTGGGTTCCTGGCTAAATCCTGAATATGATATGCTACCAATTGTGTCCTACTCTGTTCCAGAAAGATACGAAAGCACTCCTGATTGCCAAGATACTAGGCTCAATATCCCCTCCCCCGCAAGCAGTTGTTCATCCAGACCTTTTAGGAAACAATGGTAACATATTAACGTAAATATTGTCTAGAAATTTACCTGTCAAGACATTTGGGTTGATCGGTATATCCTGAAAAGGATATACCATTAATTTGTACTCCCATACGCTATAATGGTGCAACGAAAGGTATTTTATTTCCATATAAGTTCTGTTTGAGAATTATAAATATTCAGTATCTTGTACCATCTCAGTATCTGTAGTGTGTACCGCCAGATCTTACTATTAAATTAGAAGTACTTTTTTTAGTGCCTTTGTTTTCCAATCTATGGGTCCGTTTATAAATTCGTAATCTCACATTCAAGCGAACATTTCAGAAACTGTCTGTTCGATTGTAGAGATTTGTTGAATCCAACGTTTGATTCAAACCAACGCTAACAATTCTGCTTTGTTTTTCTAAAAAAAAATATTTTTAGTTTAACAAGTTTCCTCGATAACTTGTATACACATGCACTCCCTCTGCATTGTGTGGATTATAAGATATTCTAAAGTATTCATTGAGAATACCCAAAGCAAATTATTGTCTAAATAATCGGAACACATTTGCATTGGTGACATTTCGTATATATTGTTTGGACTTTTCATTTGTTGTAACGAAAGTACAAATTATTGACCAATTGAAGACACAGGGGATATTGGAGATCTGTTGCAGCCAACCTACGTTGCGGAGACGGCACTTGCTGATGATCACATCAATCTCCATGTGTTTAAATTTTCTCAAATCTAGTATTAATCGCCACATCATTTAGAAAATATAAATTTTTCTCTTTCACAGCATTGGGTATTTTATGTCACAGTTTTCTCCAAGTATTTTAAGTATACATTTCACAGCAGTGATGTTGTTTTATGAGCTGTCAGAGTTTTCTCACAGTATTTATTTTAAGCAATCAATTTAAAGAGAAATTTAAACATTCAGCAGCTTTTATTTTAAGTATTCATCAGTTTACATTGGTTCAGTGACGGGGTCATGAACCCAACTTTGTCGAATTAGTCCTCATGTTGCGAAAGGCTATCGTCCCCATTGTGCTCGCAATGCAGTTGGGTGTATTAGTGGCACCTAAAAATGATATAATACTGGTAGTTAAGTAGTAATGCCTTATACAGGATATGCTTCAATTACATTTCTGTTAATAAACATTAAATGTACATACATAGGCAAGGGAAATAATCTAACCTGTGGTGGCGTCTACTTGTACTGTACCTTCATTTTTACGGCAGTTTGCGTATTTTGTTTACTTCTTCAGCGTCTCCTCTCCCGCGGAATATCTCTTGAAACAGAATATAGTCCAGAAAATGGAGTACGTTGTGGCGCCGTTTATTTGTGTTAATTGTCCGATACATCCGTCTTCGGCATGATTTTGCTTATACAACTTTCTTTTGTTAATAGTTCATAATTGTTCATCTACCCACGCTCTAAAATTATAAAAATATACTCGCAAACTATGTATTTATATATAACATGAATTGTTTGAGATATTCAGGAATTGCGAGCTCTTACTTGCTGTGTGCAATGGGGAGGTTTATGAGCTTTTTTTCATACCCAGAGGCTTCACCTTTTTCGGCTTGATGTAATGCTTATTTGGAGAAACCTTCTACTCATGAAAGGGGGGGAAGGGTTACATGAGACGAGACTAGGCGAGCTGATACTTTACTTGGGTCACCCATTGTTTGTCTATCCTCTAACGAGGCACTTTGCAGCCAGCGAGCTGTTCTTGTGTAGGAAGACCTTTCCATTACCACCCTTAGTGTCCATATGTCACAGACCTAACGTCTTCCCTATGAACCGTGTTGGGTAACAGTGGCGGTCGAATTAGACTAGGATTGATACATATTCGGATACGAGGTGCTGCTTTGCCAAACACGTGGGGGGTCTGACCTGTGCATTTCTCGCGCAATCGCCTCATCCGCTTGAGATGGGCCTTCCACTCCATCATCAGGCACGGTCTGTTTATTTTGACTCTTCGCCATTGCGTATATTACTTAAAGAGGTCTGTAAAATACGAATCTCCGGCGAGGGGCTTTGCAGTGGGTCATCGGGTACTGAATCAAAGTCTTTCTGTATGAGCCATGTTGGATAGGTTTGCAGTGTTTTTAGAGACTTGTGCCCCCCTCTACGTTGCCCCCAATGTCCAGATTCCTAGTCTCAACACTACTTTGGTCAGACATTTGAACATTGCGCTCCCCGACATGTTCAGTGCTTATACTGTGTACAATGAGGAGCTGTATTCAAAGCTTTCTTCCATACCCAGGAATAAAAGTTCAAGTTGGCGTGTCCAATACCCGATTCATGACTAACTTTGAATGGTGTCAGTTGTGATGGGACATGTCGGCTTTTGTGTGTTCTCAAGCGTGAACATCACTTAGCCAGTCGGTCTCATGCTGGACCATTGTAGTTTTGTTGTCACCGAATCGACTCACATACACTACGCTGGCCCTCTAGAATGTGTTACATTTTTCAGATGGTGTTGTACTCTTAGATCACCGTTAGTGACATCGACATTAGTTGTTCCTCCAATGTTTCTACTTTTTAAGCCACCCAAGCCGGAAAGCACAGATGCCGTACATATGTTGGATGTAATGGTGTAGAGGTTTTTCCTGTCTTTCTGCAGGCAATTCTCATTCCATCTACAACATCCACGGACACGAGTCTACAAGTGTTAGCCAGGAATGCAGATAGAGCCGCTGTATTTCTGTTTCCAGGGTGCATCAAGAGGAGGTACTTTTAGGATCTTGGTTATCTGCTAACCCTGGGTCCGCACGAGAGCAATGCGAGACCCTTTACACCCCATATAACATGACTAAAATATTTTACTGTCAATGGTTTTTTTAAAAGTATTCTTCATTCGTTCTCAAAATCATATCAGTTTGAATGATGTAGTCGCAAAAAGGAATGCATTCCATCGTGATTTACAGCTTGGTTGTGGTATTTTTGCATTTACTGCCCAACACATCCGATTTCAGCATGTCGTTTTTGTGTGTGTTTCCTTTTACTATCTATGGAATTGGGGTATCCAACCTTAGGAACAAATGCTTCTTAGTCGCTTCTAGGACATACATAATAGTTTAGTATTTGACTATTATTTAACCTCACTATGACCCCGGCAACTGTAGGCGAATACCTTGTGATGATTTTTTAATTTCCCCCCCCCCCCCCCAAAAAAAAAAAAAAACTCAACAACCCCGTAGAAAGAATTTGAAGACGACGAATCTGATTCAGTGTATATATATTGCTGCGTAAAAGCTGTTTGAGTGTACAATATTTGTTCAGCATCAGATCTTACTGAGAGTCCATTTTATGTCCTCCCCCATCCCAATTAATTTTCCTCTTTCAATGTTTGACAATGACTCATTCTGCCAGTCTTCTTGCTCGTCCTTGTACACTTTGTAACTGGAGATGTGTAATCGTGAGTGTATTAAAAAGCAGATATTGACACCGGTGACTGTTTAAATGGCCCTCATCTTTTATCTACGTTCTACGTCGTGTTAACTCCCATCTTGAAAGGCACGCGGTAGAATTTCTTTCTATCTGCTTGACGTTGTTGTGATACTATCCTTCCTCATACCCTCCACGGATTCTGAAAGAGATTGGATGAACATGCTGTGCTGAACCGCCACGATCCATCTTCTTCTGTTTAGTTTAAATGATCTGCTAGTCCTCTCGGGATCCGTTTGATGTGTTCATCTCACGATCTGTTAGCCCCGAGTTCCAAACACTAAAATATCGTTGATTAAGAATATACGATAATTCAGACAGAAATGAACAATATTCTCACTCTCAAATACTTTTTTTTTTTAAACATACTTTATCTTTCAGTTATATTGTGTTTGTTTTTTGTCCTTCACATGATCCTCCAGTTTTCTTCTCTTAAATACTGTCTTTCTTTTGTGTTTACTCAATTCTCTCTCTTTCTCTCTCTCTCATTTGTCCACGCCCTGAAACTTGTGCTCCTTATAATGTTTCTCAGTTCATAGAGAGATGTTTCTGCACGACACATACACCTTCATGGGAATTTTAGGGCTGGGTTTCGTCTTCAGCGTTCATTCTCAAAATCCCGCTGATTCTTTCTTGTAGCAGGACCATGGTACTATTAGATTTCCAGCAGGATGTAGTCCAGAGAATGGAAATGAGTTGTTTTGCCGTTTTATTTATGCCAATGACCCGACACATCCGTCTTCGGCGGAAGGGCCGGGTTTGACTTTGCTTGCTCGATCTTACCGGTTTAGCTAGACTGCAGTTTTACGGAATATTACCAGTCACCAGCTGAAGTTTAGTCTTGGTCAGCTATAGTTTGCGGACTTTTTTTTCGTTATAGACCACCACATACTCATAGTCCGTTTCTCTTTGGTTCCATTCTCTCCTGTCACACACACTTTTGAATAGGTCCGTTCATCTGACACCATTTCGTTTTGAAATATGAGTCAACAGGTTTTCCGATGGAATACGCATTGGTGGAATTCGAAAAGAAAATTAAAAACCTGTTTATTCAAGTCGCCAGGAGAATTTGTGTCAGTTGAACAGACCTGGTTCAAACCTCGTCTGTTATTTTGTTTTCCAACAAATCATTGATGCTTCTTCATATAGCGGTTAAGGCGTTCGTCTGTCTGCTCAAGAGGTCGGGAGTTCGAATCCGACTGCTGACTTTCAGTTTACAGTGTATTTTTGTTGGAGATCCCGCTTGAAGAGTACGGAGTTACGTGCTAAGTGTGGTACTCTTGGCAGACGGCATTCCGCTTTGTTAAGAGAGAACAGAGTACAACTGGAGAAACCCGAGTACAATTAAGTCAATATTCAAGGAATTTTAAATCCTTTCGACACACTCTCTAGATTTCCCTCGCTATTCCGAGAGCTTGAAGGTGCACCTTTATTAGTTTTGAAAATGTTTTCATAGAGTTCATAGACATAGTGTCGGTGTGTGCCTTCTTTACTGCCGTATTTGAAGCGTGGGGTATGGTTTATTTACTCGTTCATTAAAATTCTTTTCAAGTTTATTAGATGTTACATTTGTATGCTCATTAAAATTCCATTCACCGCGTTGTTAAATTTCATATTCACTGCGTTTATTACAATTCTAATTGACAATATGCAACATTAGCATATTTATTTGTAAAAAATATCTTTCCAGGATGTGTTCTTCTGTTCTTCACGTAAATTCCCTTGAACAGTTGACCGGATTTCCTATGCGCCTTTCTAAAGATCTGAAAGTGTTATCGCACAAAAGTATATGTTCATAAATATTCAACTGTGTGTGAATAACCACATACGGTATTGTGAACTCCTGCGAACTCAAATAGCATGGGACTACCAATGTCGATTACTTTCGTTAGAAATTTCAATTGAATGCTATAGGTGCCCCACCTCATAGGCAATGTTTATTTTTTTTCTTCTGTTGTTTGTTGTTTTGTTTTTGGTATGTGTGCAGAATTCAACTACTCGAGTTGCATGGTTAGTGCATCTCTCAGCCCCTCTTCAGCACCTGTGCTTGCTTGGACAGGACTGCTGTCCTGCTCGGTATTGGGTTGGCCCGACCAATGTTAGTTTCCAGCCTCTGTTGGACCAATCCCCATATCCACTACAAGAGTTGGCATTGACGGGGTCTGTTTTAGTTTATGCTGCTGATCATGCGTGTTTTGTTTAACCAAACTTGTATGGTACACCTATATGGTCTTATTAATTTGCGACTTTTTAGGGCCCATCTAGTGGGGATACAGAATGTTAATTATTTTGGACGATAATAAGATATTCAATTATTGACGGAGTTCCGAAAAGGAAACAAAAAATAGCAGCATTGTTACCTGCTACGGATGTTGTAACAGGCAACTAAAGAGGTTTTGAGTGTGGAGTTTGTTCATGCCATGGAGGGTCAAAGTGACTCGGAAGCTAAGCTGTAAACTACGACAGCGCATTCCGTACGTTGGGCTACATCCTGCAGGAGTTTTAGAACAAACGCAGAAGAATCCTTACCGAAAATTGGTGAGCTCTTTTTCGTTTCCGTTCAATTAGGGAGAGGGTATGGAAGAAAATTGTCACGAGCGAAAAAAATCTGGAGAATCAAAGTCTATCAGATAACATAATCCGATGTAGTTATGCGTGTACTACAACTACAATATACTAGAACTTTGTTCTCGATATCGCTGTTTCTAAGCGTTTTTCTTCTGCTGGTCCCTTTTCAAATAAACTCATCTCTAATATTTCACTCTTCATCGTCTATGCAATTTGGCAGAAAATGCATGCTATATATTTATAATATTTGTGTTTACATGCAGTGTTGATGTATAATGCATCTACTTTAAAATTCTTGCTCCTAACAAACAATTGCAACCAATTTTCATAATGATTTCCCCATTTGCTTGGCGTGATCCGTGCGACTGATGCAAACTATCACGTTTTTAAATATCTAGTTGCGGTGTTGTTCGTGAGTCTATACAGTTGCATATCTGCTTTGTGTTGAACTGTCTCCGGCTGCGTTTGTAATAACAGGAAGGCAGCGGAAGAATATTGCCGTTTCATCGTGTACGAGTGAATGCATTAGCGCTGATGGAAAATGCTTCTCGTGCCTGTCCCTCATTTATTTTCTCTCTATTTTATTTTCTCTCTGCTTTCCCTCCGCTCCTTTCTCACTTAGTTTGCATCTGCTATGTTAGTAATGCTGTATGAACCACATTATATTAAAACTACTCCTTTTCGTCACTTGTGCACATAAGCATACGTTATGTCTGCATAATGGGCTCACAATAATGTTCATTGTTTCTTGTCAGTGTAGGTGTGTAACTACCGAGACTACTCGGGTTTTTATTTCATGATGTGAGGGAATAAATTGTTGAGCATCTGCTGAAATTACACACACATGCTTCACTAAAAGACATTGTATGACCGAATGTGAACATCAGCTAAAACCAGTTTTAAAGATACTCTATTAGTATATTTGGTGATTGTTAACCAGAGTCTTACATCAATTATAGTCTGCTGACTTTTTCAGTCATTTTCATTATTAGCTGTCAACACAAAAATATACACAGCATGACCAATGAAAATCACGGTTAAAGTCAATTAGTCATTTTTTGATGGATGATTCCGTAGAAGTCAACAGGACATTATAATTGGCAAAAGACACGCCTGCTTAACTACTCTTTTTTGACTAGGAAATTTCGGAGTTTGAAACTACATACTGATAGTTCCATATAATTCATTGGTAAAACACACTTCCCCCAGTATGCCCATTAACTTTTAAGTCCTAATTTTGAATTATAATCGTCTCAATAAAATACATATGAAGAATAATTAATAAATTTTCGCCACTTTACCAATATTTAGAGCATGTACACGTGGTCAATGAAAATCACGTGGATAGTGGTAACCCCATAATCTTTCGGCTGTAGTTATTTCTATTCAATATTTTACATTCAATAGGTTGCTGTTGCTTTCTGAACAATTCGGATGCACAATTCCCTATGGCGTGATATCAGCCTGGTATCTGGACTCGCACTTTATACATGTACCACGCTGCCACAGTCAGACCTAATGAAAATAGATCGTCCTAATGCGTTAGCTTCACTAAATTTCAAACAACATAAGGAGATTGTTTCACTCTGGTCTATCTTTCTTCAGCACCTGTCAGCAGTACTCATGTAGCGTCAGTAGATAAAACAGGAATCAGGGCTAAATGTGCGCGCCTACAGGCAGAAATGATAGGCAGGAATTCACGATCGTATCTGATCAGTGGCATTTGTCTCTAGACTTCGCGATTAGGAACTGCCTTTTGGTCTATTGTTTTCATGTATGTCTAAAGCACAATCTAGAATGACCAGGATTGAGCACAATGCGAACCACGGGCCAAATTTGGTCCACCAAGTCATTTTTGCTGGCCCACCAGTCTTATTTAAAATGAATATACTCCATGACCCATGAGTTCACAAGATTTGTATAATCACAAATTAGTGTGTTCAAAGTTCACTAAGAGGGCATCTACTTATTGAATATCTACCATGTGATATTCTCTCTAATCTATATTTATTTAATACATATTTGTGTGTATGTATGTGTATCCTTGATTTTGCAGTTTTCATATTATGCTCCAGCTGACTTTAGATTAAAAGTTTTGATAACTGAGAGGAGATTTTTTTTCTCCGTTGTCTGCACTCATCAAGTGTATAGTTAAATTAGATTCTGTTTGTAGAGTTTTCCTCCGTCTTCGTCCCCTACATGAGCTACCGTTTAACTGAAGAGAAACTTAATATTTGCGGACAAAAAATGCTGATTTGTTTTTAGAAAAGGGGTTTAAACAAAATATACAGATGGGAGACAACAGTTAATGCTCTTGTCTTGTGCATAATGGTGTGAAAATATATGTGCTATGCATTTGTTATTAGGAATATAATTGCCTGTTTCTTAACGCTTATCTTTATTCTCTAGAGTATAGGAATTGTTCTTCCATTTTGCAAATTGGAAGACTGTACAGAGTTTAGACTGAGTACTACTGTTGACGAACGAAAACATAAAACAATGTGGAAAGTTATGAAACGAAAGATGATAGATGGATAAGCCGAGAGAGACAGAGAGAGAGAGAGTGAACGAAATTAATAAGCTCATATATTCGTCTTTGATATTTCTTCTAGGATACTTCTGTCCAGGATTGCATTGGTATAAAAATGCCAGATGAAAATTGTAAAGATCTATCAACTCTCCTAGAGGTATAAGAATGGAGTGCGAAATAATTATTTTCCCCTAAAGAAACTTCTCTCTTTCATCCGTGAACAAACATCCTACCAAGGCAAATTTTATCTTATCCAGTCTTCACACACATTGAAAACAACCCTCGACTCTGCCTCTGATAGTTCTAATTTTAACACTAGTGTATTGAACTGTCAGAAAATGATGGATTAGTACATAAAGGACTTTTCAGATCCCTTCTTTTCTTATGTCAAACAAACGCAGCTGCGTGTTCTAGAGGGTTAGAAAGTGGGGGAGTGCTCCAGTGTGGGATGTAGAATTGTGAATAAATATGTAGACACATAGTGAGGATCAGTGCAAAAATCGTTTCAATTAATACGAATATATTGAAATAATGCAGCATAATTATGTTGACCTATAGCTTCTCTATCTCTCTCTCTCTCTCTCTCTATATATATATATATATATATATATATATATATATATATAATCTGGTTGTTCCTTGCCATTGTGACTACTTGACTACTATATTAAAGGCTGTGTTCGTCCACATATGGGTGTTTAATTGCCACAAATGACTATTTAGACTTTTACAATATGCGTTTATTTCAGATGTTCTACAGATGTCACTATACATATATAATAATATATCGTAATCAATTCTGCTATAATAGTTATATACATTCATTGAAGCACACGCCCTCAACATATGCATACATTACGTGCTATTCCAATTCGCCATGTCTGTTATGGGGGGGGGGCTGTTATAATCTCTCTTCTCAATGAGGTTTTGGTTATTGTTCTGTTTTCATTTCCCTTTGGATTCTAGGACAAGAGCCGCTTGTTACACAATAACTAGTCTTCCTAACACTTTAACGATAATCGACACAGAGCCCTTTTTCGAAGCACTTATCGGTACTGTTGATTTCGTGTCCTTCCATTCATCGTAATATCTGTTTCTAGCTTTCTATTTCTCTGTGAATTCTGTTTTCCTCGCCTGGATCACAGAACAAGAATCGCCCAGACCTGCCCACTTTGCCTAGTTGTATTTTTTTCTCCTGACGTTAAAGTAGCTCGTTAGTTGTGACATGAAATAAATATATTTACAGTAATGGTTTCGAAAAATTAATTCGTAACACAACAATTATTTATAATACGAATGATACTTAACATATTAAAGTTCTAGAGTTCATCCAAAAGTCTTGTCTAATGGTGTAGACATCAAGCGAACACATTACAGATGTTCATAGTTAAAGCATTTGCGTACACATATATTACGTGTTAATGGTTTTTGAGATATACTCACGAATACGACAAACCGATATTAGTGATATGTTTGATGCTGGGATTTACTCACGAATACGACAAACCGATATTAGTGATATGTTTGATGCTGGGATTTACTCACGAATACGACAAACCGATATTAGTGATATGTTTGATACTGGTATTTACTCAGAGTACGACTTATCGATATTTGTTATATTTGATACAGAGATCTATTTACGGACACTACAAATCGATATTAGTGATATTGTTTCTATTACTCACTTTGTGTCGACAACCAGTAACAAATCATGGGAAAAGTTTAATACTTCAGAAGGATGATACCTAATGAGTCCACAGTTCTAATATGTCGCGATCATGATCCTATCTAGAAATCTGATTTTTCTTAAATTTCTACCTTTTCCATTTCTTTCCCCTAAACTCTAAACATTCATTCACATTTATTGCATTCTCGCACAATTTTTTTTTTGTTTACTAATGGTTTTGCCTTATATGGTCGAGGCCCGCTCTTTCAACATAGGACTGGTGTCCATATAGGTTATATCAGGGCGTTTCTCGCACAATTAGACTTGATTGCATGTTAATATTTTCAAAATACGATATTATGATGCACCGTTCTTCCTTGCTTATTTTTTAACATTTCAATGTTATTATGGCTATATATTATTATATAATATAATATGTTATTATATTTTTAACATTTTAAATTATCACAGTTGTTAGCAGCTTAAAAAATACCGAGGTGTTTGTGATTTTGTTGTCACTAAGTTAATGCAGCTTATAGCGTTAAGACTGTGAGTATATACTTCCAGTTTTGTGTGTGTGTTCTGGACTAAAAATGCCTTCTTACATGACTTCATCTGTACACTCCTTCAATCAATATCAATAAAACCCATAACCCTTCAGGGTTGTAGGGGTACCACATTGGAAGCTTCAGCACACAGAGTCCTCCAGCGAATTCTATCCTCAGCGATGCGGATGAGTGTGGAAATATCTAGCCCTGTCCATTCCTTGATGTTATCTGTCCATGTCTTTATTTGTCCTCCTCTGCTTCTTCCACCCTCGACAGTTCCCTGCAGTATTGTTTGTGACAAGGAATCGTGCCTGCATACATGTACACTCCTTACAAAACTGTGAACATACTATTTTACTTGAGTAAATATAGTTTACGAAATTCGTTATATTTTTACAAGACACCTACACCCATATTTGCAGACACACACATCCCCCGCCAGTCTATGGACATACGAGAAAAAATGGGATGCATATCCGTTTTATATTGAACACACATACACGGATTCGACATTTCCGCCACATATGTCTTTATCAAGATAAGGTACAAAATCCGTCGTCATCACAAAATCGAACAAAGTAGACTGACAACTAACTTGCGTGCACTATGCAATAGAATCTTACAGGCATGGAAAATAAGAACGTAGCAAAGAACACAATGAAAATATATAAAAGTAATAAAAATTATTATATTGAATTTCTCAGCTGAATCAGACAAGGCTGACACCAAACAACCCCCACCCCACCCAACACCGCTTCGAAGAGAAACTATATGACAAAGAAAAAAAGAAAAAAGAGTACTGTTACTTGTCTTATATCCCCTTATATAAACCAAGTTTCTGATGTCATCATCATGTGTTTTTTTTTTTAAATGCGAATCTGTAAAACAACAGAAAATAGTTCAATCTCTGGTAAATTCAAATAGCATTTTTCTAGCTACTTAAGGTGTGTTCAGTAATAGTTTATATTAAAAGAAACTGGGCCACGTACTAATATTCTTACAGGGCGGCGTGAACTTGTAACATTCACCATATGATTTAAAACTGTGTCGTGCATTGTTAATAGCGGTTTTATTATTTGACATCTGTAATATTTTTCAAACCGACTTCTATGGCGGAGGGGTTATTCATAACCCTACCTCGTGCGTTAAGGAGACAATGGTTGAGGAGACTAAAAATTATAAGAAAGTTGACAAGGAAGGCTATATACCCAATATATGTTTAAATTGTACAATCCCCGTGTCTCTCTCTCTCTCTCCCTTCTTCCCCCCCCCCCCAATATATTTTTTTGGAACCTTGTTTTAAAAAAAAAACCTTTTCCTGTTTTGGTATATCTGTCCCGCTGATCAAAAAAATTACACCAGTTTTTCCATATCAGAATAGATTGTTGAAATATGATTATCTACAGCTACTGCTAAGCCTGGAGCTCTTTCACATTCACTGCCAAGTTATGAAAATTGCATGTGTCCTTGTTAGCTGTTTTGTTTGAAGCTTGAAAAAAAAATTCATATAAATTACGAGTGGACGATAGTCGCAAGCAATGGGACATAATAATATGAGCTATTATCACTCGGATCAGTTTCCAATATGTTCACTATCATCAAGTTAGTGCAGTCTGCCTTCTGTCTTAAAATTGTGAATTTATTTTTTCTGAAATATGGACTGGATATAAACATTTTAACAAATCAGTAAAGTCACAGAAGAACAGGTGCTAAACATAACAATACATGGAGACTACAACAACATAGAACATTATCAATATCTTGGGCACATAATCACAAATGATGGCAGATGTGAAACAAGTTTAAATGGAGAATATTAATGGCTAAAAGTACTTTCAATGACGGGAACATATTAAAATCTAAACAAATCACAAACTAAAAATGAGAATTATAAAATGCTACATTGATTCAATATTAACGCTTGGCTTAGAAACATGAACAATAAACAAACAGTTAATAGCATAGCCATCAGGACGTAGCCATCAACCCAACATTTATTGGCTATAGTGATTTTCTAGGCAATATAAATATGTTCAGTAGTTTGCTATTGCTTTCTGAACGGCCCGGATGCATAATTGCCGGTGACGAGGATCGAACTCGGTACCTTGGCCGCCACAGAGCCGGACAGACAATTAGAAGACAGAATTGATGCCTTTAAGATGTGGATATCTAGAAGAATATGAATAACATCGTGGAAAGAGAAGAAAAAAAAACAAGGTTCTAACAACACTTAAAAATGAATTATTAATGGAAATAAAGATCAAGCAAATACAATATTTTGGACACAAAAGACATGCCACATTGTTGACCTTACTTGAGGGTAAATTCGAAGGGAGGCGAGCAAGAGGTAGAGATACAAGTGGAAGAGTAATATCACAAGATAGATTGGTTACAGTCTAGTAGAGTGCACCACCAAGACAAGAGATGTTAGAGGTGTGTTGCAGCCAACCCTCGTTACGGAGGCGGCACTTGATGATTTCATTTCCCGTTGGTAGTTGTGGTGGGTGGGTGGTCGTAGTGTTGAAACATCTCATCCCTTCACGAAAAGTAGAGCATGAGATTTAGTACCGGAAATAAGCAGAAGAGACGCCAGGACTACCTATTATTTAAAGTAATATTGCACCTCTTGATCAAGTTTTGTGTGTCATTCGAATGATTGTTCCTTGAAGCTTAATTCCCCTTGACCTTGCATCGCCGCCCACTGACTCTGCACATCGCCTCCCCACCCCCTTCCTAAAGTAAGGCACCGCCCCAGGGGACGTTATCGCCCATTTTAAGGAACCCTGAGTTGTAAGAGCTCACCATCGAAAGGATATGAAACCATTCACGCTGTGTCCTAATGGTAATAACCCGTCGAAAGATCACGTTACCTTATTTAACTTCGCGTTCTTGTGATTGGTTTAATTTCAAGCTTGAAATAAGTCCGTGGACGTAGTGTGTGCCGAGTGGATAATGGTCAGAAGAAAATAATGTACACGAGAGCGTGTTATATGTGATGGCTATAATAGAGGTTATTATAGCGATTAAACAAATGTCAAATGATAAAGCTCCAGGTTTGGATGCCTTACCTGCTGAAATTTATAAAAATGGCGGACCACTGCTGATTAAAAAACTAACTGACATTTTTGGTATTTTCTGGAACTCAGGTACATTGCCTCAAGATCTAAAAGATGCTTCTATAGTGCACCTATATAAAGGCAAAGGTACCAAACAGTCTTGCGATAATCATAGGGGCATATCACTTTTGTCTATAGCTGGTAAAATTCTCGCTCGTGTCATACTCAACAGATTAAATAATTCTCTACTAAACGAGCTACTCCCAGAGAGTCAGTGCGGTTTTCGTGCAGGTCGTGGTACAGTTGATATGATATTCTCTGCACGACAAATTCAGGAAAAGTCACAAGAGCAACATAGTGAACTCTTAGCAACATTTGTGGACTTAACTAAAGCATTCGATACCGTTAACAGAGAAGGACTGTGGAAGGTGCTTACAAAGTTCGGATGCCCCCCAAAACTTGTCACTGTGATACGACAATTTCATGACGGTATGATGGCTAGTGTTATCTGCGACGGAGGAGTATCTCCTGCATTCCCTGTCACAAATGGTGTAAAGCAGGGATGTGTGCTGGCCCCTACTCTTTTCAGCCTGTTATTTACAGCCATGTTAACGGAAACACACCATAGTAATGAAACAGCAGGCATAATGATCAATTACAGAACGGATGGTGGTCTTTTCAATTTACGTCGTCTAAAAGCAAACACGAAAACTAAATCTAGTACTGTTAGAGAATTACTTTATGCTGACGACTGTGCATTGTATGCTGACTCTGTCGTAAACATGCAGAGCACCATAGACCGCTTCTCAAAGGCCTGCAACAACTTTGGTCTCACTATTAACACCAAAAAAACAGAAGTCATGCACCAAGCAACATCAAATAGCCAACATACTGCTACTTCCATCATCGTCAATAAGGAAAAACTGCAGGTAGTCGACAATTTTACTTACCTTGGAAGCACTCTCTCTCGCGATGTCAACATTGATGTGGAAGTTAACAAGAGACTGGCAAAAGCTAGTGCTGTATTTGGCGGATTACGCAAAAATGTATGGGACAGAAGAGGTATAAGAACAACCACCAAACTACAAGTATATCATGCTGCTGTTATACCAACCTTACTATACGCCTGCGAAACGTGGACAGTGTATGCTAGACATGCAAGAAAGTTAAATCATTTCCATCTTACCTGCCTACGTAAATTACTAAACATCCATTGGTGGGACAAAGTACCAGACTACGAGGTCTTGGAAAATTCAACCTCAATCAGCATCCACACAATACTTATGAAGGCGCAGGCACGCTGGGCAGGCCATCTTGTGCGCATGGAGAACTCGCGATTGCCAAAACAAATATATTATGGAGAACTCAAGGCAGGATTTCGAAAAGCTGGTGGACAGAAAAAGCGTTTCAAAGACACGCTCAAGTCATCCTTGAAACATCTTAACATTGACGTAGGTGCTTGGGAGAGCCTCGCTCAGGATAGAACGGCTTGGCGTTACAGCATTAGAACGGGAGCACTAGCGGCAGAAGAATTCAGACAAGAAACTGCAAGACAGAAGCGGACACGTAGAAAAGAAAAAACATCTCAACCTCACACAGATACATTCTATTGTTGTCAATTCTGTAAAAGAACATTTTGTGCGCGCATTGGACTTGCTAGTCATTTAAAAACGCACTATTAACTTTATTATTTTATTATTTATTGTTATTATTATTATGGTTGAGTTTTTGGTCATCGTCGATCACGACGGACGAACATCATCATATGTGATGGCAATGTTATAACACATCCACACACGTGAATTTGCTTGTCGATTTCTTAGTTAATGATTCTAGTGTATACCCGTGACTGAATCAAACATTGATAGGATTAGCCTTTCTGGCGGGGGAACATTGAGATCGTTACAATAAAATGTCTAGAAAATAAGCAGTATAGCATTACAGCGTGGATAAAATTCTCGTCAATCATATCATTGATTTCCCCTAGACAAATCAAGCCATATCTGGATTTGACGTGCATTATGATTGAAATTTCTACAGCTACTAACCATACATAGAAATAAAAAGACAAGGTAAGACAAGGATGTATAGTATCACCCAGCCTATTTAACACCTACACAGAAAATATTTTTAAACGTATATAAATCATACCAGGACTCGAGATCAGTGGAAAAATAAACAACATGAGATATAGAGATGACACTGTCCTTTTAGCAGAAAGTGAACAACTCCAAAGAATAATAGATGAAGTCGATAAATCAAGTAACGAATGGACTAGATATAAATATTAAACAAATAATTTATTTAAAAAACCCATGATTCTCAGCAACATCACAGAGAAAGGTGCTAAACATAAAATACACAGAGAGATACTACAACTGAGAGATACAAGTAGAACATTACTAGGCCCAGTCCTAAAACGTGTGCCGGCCTCATTTATTTCCCTTGGCTATATTCATCAGTTTCTGTTTTATCATTTATTAATTTAAATATTCATGTATTTTGTGTTAGATATGTAAAACACAACTACCCTAACCCTAAAAAAATAATATTTAAACTAACAAATATCCGCTGTCTGATAAACATAGCCAAGGAAAATAATCAAATGTGGTAGGCACACGTTTTTGGATTGGACCTATTACTAATCTCGGACACGTAATCACAGATGATGGTAGATGTGAAACATAAGTTTAATGGAGAATAGAATAGTTAAAAGTACTTTCAATGACGTGAGGAAAATATTGTCATCTAAACAAATCAAAACACACGCAAATCATAACCAACAATTCCTATCCATCAGATATTCATTCCTTCATGTGCCTGCTGACTGACTACACGGTATTATATCTAATTCCATAGAAACAAAGATATTCTACAATATATTTTTTAGTGCATCTAATTCAACCATGAAGTCCCCCGTACAGTGTTCAGACTCCAAACTATACTAGAAACTATGTCAGATGTGACCAGGTAGAATAAACTCAGTATGAATCTCTTGTGTACTCACTTTTTTTTTATTTTAAAACTATTTTAAAGCGTAACTCAACCACGAAATGCACCCATACTGTATTCAGAAATGAATTCTGAATAGATTGTCGTTGCTGATATTCAATTGCTGGCTGAGTATCAATTCTCGAATACACATAATGTTTTTAAACATATAGAAGGAATGCCAGGACCCAGATCAGTGGGGAAAATAATAAACAACCTGCGATATGCAGATGACAGTCATTTTGGCAGAAAGAATCATATTCTTAAAAAAAAGTGGTCTTCTAAAGTTGACTTAGCGATCTGTGCAGTGAGTTTATGACTGTTAGGAGTGTTCCGTAAGTCCCCCCCCCCCACCTATCAATTGAGAGGGAAGAGCAGTGAATACAGTGTTTAGCGTCTGATACTGATACAACCGTCTACGAGTAGTTTGTTGTTGCTGGAGGCTAATACGGTTTAAATAGCCATTGAATTGCGCATGTCCTGATGAAAACTGAAAAATAAGGGGTTAATTTCTCCTGCAGTCTATTCATACTGTCATTGTCTCATGGCCGAAGATAAGTTTTCACCAAGGAGGTGGTTTTACTTAAAAGATCATGTTTTCTGGTATAATTGCGGTTTGTTGCTACAAAATTTGATGACATTGAAAAATCGTCACGGGATGTGTTTTACCCTGGTTGCATATGTGGGTCTCACCAATGGCCAACTAGACAAACTACCCACGAAACAGAAAACCTTGATAAATGGCATGCCTTTATATTGGGGGTCTCTTATGGAATCTTTGTGGTATGTCATCTATACAATTATAGACTCCCTCTCAGTAGAAGGCTCCTTCAATAGGCATTACACTAAGTCGAAATCTGAAGTCTCCTGGGTATGAAAGAAAGCTCAGAAAAACCACCCCAGTGCACATAAGAAGTAAGAGCTAATCGCTCGCAATTCATGGGGTTCTCAAACAAACCCTAGTACTAAAAGCAATGTTCTAAATGGCTGGAGTGTTTTCTACGGGCTAGCATTTGCTTGTGGACGTGTTATTTCACTAAATACATTTCGCCAAGTCTGTCCGTTTGCTCATCTGTTCCGTCAGATTCCCCTTGTGTTCTTTCTGAGAATGTAACTATTATTATGCTGCAGGGTCTATCAGCTTGTTGCTTTGAGCCATCTCTTTTTGCAAGTATGTCTATACTATATATTTCCTGCTAGATCGCTGTGCCCAGGATTCGATTTGTTACGCTGACGGAGCATGCAGAGACAAGAATATGCACTGCTCTTGCTATATAGAAAATATCTTGATTTTCATATGGATCACTTTTTAAAAGTGCTGTAAAAACAGAGATTCTGTTAGTAATTACTGATGATTTTTGTTTCATGAGATCAAACTGCCGGTGTATTAATTCAATGGTTGCCTTAATAGCCTCAGCCTCATAGTTTGAGTAAATTTTACCACAACAGCCATCGAACTCGTAGTTGGATCCATCATTTTAACGAATATAGATGCCATCCTGCAAAGTAGGTGATCTTGAAAGTCGAGCCAACTGTGTAAACCTTGATTGATACTTGACGATGGTAACTTTATTGTCTCTATAGCACGTCTTCAAGTTAGTTAGCTAGTCGTTGGATCATCCTCACTTCACTCCGGACAAGTCCATAGGTGCTCAAATCTCTCCTTGAGTATATCTGCCATAACATGTTGACTGACGGTCCCAGTACGCCATTTATTGAACAACATTCTTTCTAGCCCACGAAACCACTCCTTTCTAGCGACAACATATTTCAAACCACGCTCCCTTATTTATGTGTATGTCTTCAATATTATGGGTAGAGTTACCTTGTTGTTTGTATTCTGAATATATACGAATTTTTGGTGCAGTCTTCACAATGGTCAACTGTAATTGAAACCCCAAAATTCCCTGCGTCTTTGCTTGTATAGTGCATTCCGTACATATCACAACGTTTCTTTGTTAATGATACATTGTCTTTTTCACATTTCACTCACATTTCACTCTATCCATTTCACCATATTTCCCACTAGCCACTTTTCAATATTTCCTTCTAACCACTTTCCACATATTTTCCACATGAGTTCTAATTATTTGCCTATTTTTTTTTCTCAAAATGATTTCCTGTTAATTCCTAATTTTCTTGGATTTTTCTTTGTTTTTGTGTTCATGATTGTTTTTCTCTCAAAATAATTTCCTTTTAGTTCCTGATTCCTCCCCCCCCCCCTCAACGTCTTTGTTCTTCATATTCTACATAATATTTGCTGGAACTGTGCCCCCCCCCCCGCCCCATTTTTAAAAAGTGTCTACACTTGTACATAATTGTGTGTAGAGTGCATGCGATAGCTCACTTTATTTTTTATATATATGAAACGATGGACGAGCTCCCACATATATCCAATGGTAACATGGAGAAAACCATAGGGTGAGTACAAAGTAAGATGGAATAGATCATCGATGAGGGATTTTGTCAATGCCTCGTGTTGTAAACGGAACGATTGTTAAGTTATTATAATTAATGGTTTCGACTGGTGTCATACAGACTTCACTGTTTGATATTTCTCTGGACAAACAAATCTTTCGAATCTACGAAGAGCGTTTGATAAGTGTACGTTTGTTGAACATCTCATTAACCATTCAGTATTCTGACAGGTTGAGTGGAACGGTTAAGAAGGTACAGTGTTATTATAGTTTTCTTAGTTTTCAGATGTAAATGTTAGATTTTTATATGTTTCATGCCCCCCCCCCCCCAAGAAACTTCCTTGTTTAAGTGAGATTTTATATCGTCCTTATTTCCACACTGAATGGTTAATGTCAAGATTACTCCATTCTCCACTGTTGGATTCTCTATGAAGCACTGTACCGATGATATGATATTCTCATACAAATGTACCGTGTCTGGTATTCTCATTCCTTCCTCGGACATATCAAGGTGAATATATGAATTGATAGTTATTTGTACTAAAGAAATATTAAAACGCAGTCATCTATAGCTGAAGCGACGTTGCCCGTTTGATGCTAATCTATTTTCCATCATGTGTATGAAAAGTCTAGTCCCACTCAGCCTAGCGGTGCATGTCACATTCTCATTCCAAGCTACAGAGCAGAAAATAGTTAATCTTGATGCAACATCGATTACTCCCCTTCGGCTTTAATATCTTGGGTTGCATTTTTAATAATTCGTTGAATAATTTTCTGTGGTGCTTGTGGCTCTTCGGTTTTCTAAATGGATGTTTTCAAGCCTAAATATCAGAGTTGATCTTTCTTCAAAGCACAACTTAATTTATAAGTGGTTATTTATAATATTTAAGTTCCGCTTAAACGCGAGTCTCTTTGTTAAATGTTACCATTTCTGAACTCAGATACTTCATGACTCATGTGGACATCTAGTTAATGAATGAGTTCGTAAAATAATACCAAATAAAATATTATTATTGTCGTTATTGTATTTTCTGGTTTGGATGACACTATTTATAAAGATAGTTAACGAAATTTATTGCGTATTGTCCCTGTCATGATTTACCGCCGAAATCGGATGGGCCGTTGGCACGAGGCAGACGGCAACACAATGTTTTTTAGTTCTCTGGACTAATACATCCTGCTGGAAGTCTAGTGGACCATTGTGCTGCTACAAGATAATTCCAGAAGTTTGAGAATGAATGATAAAGAAAAAAATACTAAAAATGATCGAGCAAACAGCAATGATTTTCCTTATTTGCAGATATAACAAGTGTATACACACATACATACATAATATGTTTATAATTTTAGAGACCGGTTATAACTCCAGGAGAAGGTGGCGATTGCGACATTTCTTTGTCAAGATTATTACCCTTCTGACAAACAGAAAGTCACTCGAGACTTGTTGCATAGTTACGGGTTTCAATTATTTGTAAATTACAGCTCTCGCTTCCGTAGACAAGACAAACGTTTCTATGCTCAGTTTACTGGATTTAATATACATTATGGAATATTTATATCTATACTTGCATGTTAAGAATTATGTAGCTATTATCTTATGAATGTCAAGTAGCAGAGAGGATGACAACCAATACCGTTGCCATTTTTTTGTTGTATAGTTGACAATAGCCATCATAATAACGTACATCTTTAGGTTAGCTATTAGGAGCAGAACGATATAGATGTCTTATAAGTGAGGGTCGCATCAGTTATATTCGTATGTGTGTGCAGGTCCGTAGATGGGGGAGGGGGAATTTGTGGAGTTCAAACCCCTTCCTTCTTAGCAAATCACAACATGACTTCTAGTACTAGGAACGTGATCAAAAGACCCCCCCCCCCCAATCCCCAGCAATTTTTCGAAAAAAGATCGTCCAAAATTTTCACCAAATGGAAGATCTGACACAGAAAGGATAACATATTTACGGCACTGTGTGTGTGTGTGCATGTGTGTTATCTTATCTGAGCAAGATGGCTCTTCTCAAAACATTGTGCATAGCTGAGAATTGGAAGTCATCTGGGTTTGAAAATTAAGTCTCTGAGAAATCTCCCCACGATATGAAATGATGCAATAGCCCTACTGACCGTATTCCAGATGATGAAAGAAAACAAACATGTATGTTTTTCTTTTGCATAAGTCACCGCCACCTCGAAGATTTTTTTCTATGATAACTGAGACAATACGTAATATAATAGGATGGTGCGACTAAACCATCAGGCGCTGAGACTTGTTGAGAGTAGTGAGCAAGTCACGTGGTAATATAGGTGTTATGGGACTACTCCTTAATTGTAAGAGTATAATATTCATATTAAACACATCGCTTGACCTATATATATATATATATATATATATATATATATATATATATATATATATATATATATATATATATATATATATATATATATATATATATATATATATATATATCACTAAATTAATTGCTATTGCATGAGTTTTTTTTTTTTCTAGGAAAGGCTTATTTCATATACATGTATATGGGTGGATAGTTCCTGAGCTCTGTGCTTTAGTGGTTATCTATAGGCTTCTCGAAAACAACACGTAGACGGGCGATATATAGTTTGGCTCAAATGCCAGTCGGTGGCACTTGCAGAAAATATAATTCCTGTCCAGTTGTCCGGCAAAAGCTGACCAATGATACGATTGGTTAACCTTTCATCTCTCACAGTGCACACAGTTCAAACACATTGTAAACATTTGTCCGTAACGGTCAGATCTTATGATCAGATTATTGAATTATTATCGGAGTTTACTGTTTCAATTGACGTTTACGATATATTACCAGGTTAAAAATGGTTTCTACTATCGTTTATGATATTTCATTTGGTAATTGATTCCATAAGATATTGCACATCAGATTTCAGTTTACACCGAACGCTTCCCCTGCACAGTAACGATCTACACAGATTCTTATTACGTAATAAAACTACGAGGGGGAGTCAATAAGTAAGTCACAAATGGCTCTTTAGAAAAAAAACTGAAGACGATAAAAACCTGAAAACTTTATTTTTACACATACATTATCCCTTTACTTCTCAACATAATTTCCACCAACATTGATGCATTTATCCCATCGTTTTATGAGTCCTCCAAAACCTGCTGCGTAGAACTGCGTGCTCTGCTTTTTAAGCCACATTTTCACTTCACATTCAACTTCTGCGTCAGTCGCGAAATGCTTCCCGCCAAGGTGGGTTTTTAGTGGATCAAAAAGGTGAAAATCACTAGGGGCTAAATCGGGGCTGTAAGGAGGATGTTCCAGAATTTTCCAACCAAGATTTTTTATTTTCTCCTGAGTTAATCGAGCCGTATGTGGTCTAGCATTGTCATGAAGGAGTAGCACTCCTCTAGTCAGCAGCCCTGGATGCATCCCGAAGCACTGATAGAACTTCACAGTATGATTCAGAATTCACATTGTCACCTTTCTTTTTGAAATTGGTTAAAAGCACTCCTTGACAATCCCAGAACACTGTCAGCATAACCTTCCCTGCTGATGGTGTAACCTTGAATTTTTGGACACAAGGCGAAGAAGGATGTTTCCATTGCATTGAAGCACGCTTTGATTCAGGCTGGTAGTGATGCACCCATGATTCGTCCCCAGTAATAATCCTGTTCATCATGTCTTCTCCTTCATTTGCGTATTGACAGAGATGCTCCAATGACAAGCCTAATCGGTTCATTTTGTGTTCGTCCGTCAATTGTCTGGGCACCCACCTTGAACACACTTTCTTAAATTTCAATCGGTCATGCATGATGCTGTATGCTGAACCATGTGAGCACCCTATTGCAGCTGCTACAGCGTCTATCGTTACTCGTCTGTCACCTCGAATCATCTCCTCAACCCGCTGCACAGATGCGTCTGTTGCAATTTCAACAGCACGACCAGATCGGATTTCGTCAACAATTTTAGAGCGTCCTTGAGAAAAATTTTTTACCCAGCTGTGCACCGCTTTACGGGACAAACAATTGTCAGCATAAACAGGAAGCATTTCTTTATGAATGTCTTTTGCAGGCAGTCCTTTTGCCCATAAAAAACGCACAACAGCACGTTGTTCATTGATTGTACACTCTGTAAGTACAGTAGCCATTTTGTTTTTTGTGCTGCGCATGCGCAAGGTACAGCTAGCGCCATCTAGCGAACATAAACATAAAGTTCTATGATGATATCAATTATAAACAGCTTTAGAAACCACCTACTGCATTTTCCTGCCATCCAACATCAATTTGTGACTTACTTATTGACTCCCCCTCGTATATTTGGTCAAATGTGTACAGCTAGTTCGTGCAGATCCGTGATAGTAGTTGATAATAAAGTTCGTCAAATAGCATAATCTGCTATTAATGTTTTCAGAGTTCATTCTAAAGACTACTATTTTCTTTCCTTTTTCCCCCCGCAAATGAAAGTCTTTGTCGTATTTGCAGAATAAATGGTGTCTATCTTTTGTTTGTTTGTTCTTGTAAACTGTATTCCTTCAAGTCATATAACAGTCATTAGTATACCTACTGCAAGTGCCTTATCATAATGACAATTTCTGAGCTTTTCTAACAAAAATTGGAATATATTTTTAATAATTTTACACAGGTTATATCTTGCCGACCTCAATGCACGGCATATGTTTTGTATTATCTATATATAAATGGCTAGGTCGGAATCTTTATGTTCTATACGTTTATCCATTTTGTAACGTATACGAATAAAATTTGCCACATTTATAAAACATTTAAAAAAGAAGGCACTGGCGCTAGCGGAAAATCGAAATACTGTCCAGCAAAAAGCTGACGAATGATATGATTGGTTAAACTTTTACCTCTTGCCCCTAATCAGAGGGCACGAACGTGTCAACAAATTCATAGGCCTAAATAATATATTTGTATTTCAATCGCCATGTTTACAGGTTCCAAATTATTTCCCCATTTGCTAATGCCTTGCATATTTTATGTCCATGTATGAGCGAATCGCATAATACTGCTTATATCTGCGTTTATGTTTGATTGTTAAATTTGGTAAAAATCGAACTTTGAATTTTTCCCTTTTGTTATACCCTGTTGTCACTACTTTCTGGAAAAAAATACGTAACATGACGCACGTAAGAGTAGACAAACTTTTATAAAGCTACAATTTTACACCGATTTTCGTGTGTCCGAAATAGCTCAATTAGTACGATCTCGGTCCATTATGGAAGTGACTGTGGTCGTGGATGTTCGGACCAAATAATGTGGTTTAAACAAAAATTTGGAGTAGTATGTAGAAACTGAAATATATCAGTCATCGTTACGTTATTAGAACAATATTTGTATCTATTTTTTCTTTTTGTTTTATTCTAGTTGTTATATATGGCTGCAGAAGTAAACAATTTTTAGCAAACCATATGCACTATAAATAAATACTGGATCCTGTGGTAGGTATTGGTAGTCATTCTTATAAACGTAGCTGTTTCAACTTGCTCATTGTTCTTCTTCTTCATCGTTCATTCTCAAACTCCCGCTGGAACTCCCTTGTAGCAGGACTATGATCCTACTAGATTTCCAGCAGGACGCAGTCCAGAGAATGGAAATGCATTGTGTCGCCGTTTTATTTGCACCAATGGCCCGGCACATCTGTCTTCGGCGAATGCTCATTGTTCAAAGCCACCGATAGCACACGTGATAATGACAAGACAATATAATGTATAATTAATGCATTCAAATTTCAACGATAGTTGGAAAGTAATGTCATATCAAGATATACATCAACTGTCTATTGTGTGTGTGTTCATATTGGTATTGAATTTTGATAAATGTGCAAGTGAAGAAATCGGAGGTAGCGGGCTGGAATTATATTGGCGTATTCTTTATATAGTTGATGTTTGTGTGGAGATCTCTGGAGATTTTCGATTGAAGCTACCGAGTGCGTGCTATGAGTGGTGCTCTCGGCAAGCGTCATAACGAGACGGGGTAATCCGAGTAAAAAAAAAAAAGAAAAAGTAAAGTAACCCATAGCATTTATTAATGCCGTAGGGGTGTGCGATGTTAGCGATCTCACAGGCTCTGCAAATGTAGCCATCTCCTCTCCCTCACAGTCTTTACTTCCCGGATTAATCCGGTAACCATTTAAGGCTGGGTCGACATGGGAGCCGTTGCGATCTGAAAACATTTCCGCCTCAGCTGGGGAATGAACCCAGGACCACTCATATGCGAAGCCAGTGCGATAACCACTACGCTAACGCGGCTCACGGTAATCCGAGTACACTGCTGCCAACCCCTTTTGAGTTTGCGCATGCGTTTGCGTCTGTGGGTCTCACCAATGGCCCACTTGACAACCAACATATGCAGCAGAGACCCTTAGTAGATGACATACTGTTATACTGAGGCTCTCGTATGGAAGCTTTGTAGTATGTTATCTATACAGTTATAGACACTTTCTGAGTAGAAGGCTCCTTCTATAGGCATTGAACTAAGCCATAAACTGAAGTCTACTTTGTTTTAAAGAAAGCTCAGAAAAACAACCCCACTGTACATAGGAAGTAAGAGCTAATTGCTCGCAATTCTTGGGGCTCTCAAACACACAAACCCCCTTTTGAGCCCTGTTTACGTTGATTTGCAGCTACAGCCATGTTTGTCTATTTTTCGTGTAACTCTTTAGTTTTGTTTTTTTAAATCGATATTTACGAACTCTGGACAAAGCTATAGGTGCACGATCCCTCCAGCACATAACGAATGCATGCTAATGGTTGCAGTAGCTCGCTCGTATAACTGGTATTCCCTGATATGTAAATGAATCTTTCTGACAGATGTCACGTTTTTATGGAGATTTCGCCATCACCCTTGTTCGTAACATAACTTACTTCATGTGGTGATTGGGCATCATCATTGTTTTGTCGGTGCTGAGGGTGAATGCGGCTCACGATTTCGCCACACTTCCTCCCCAATACTGTATTACTATACGATGTCTTTAATTATGTTATGAACACTACAAACCCCTCACCTATCTTGGGCTTGCTAGTGACAGACAAAAAGATAGACATTTGTCAACGACATACTGCACAGGGAACTGAATGATATACATTGAGAGTCACTGCACCCATTTCTGTATAAATAAACGCGCCATAGTGTTATGTTCGTTTTGCCGTTTTGTTGTATGAAACAAGAGTACCCTGAAAATCGAAACTGAAATCGTAAAACAAGCTTGCAGAAGTCGAATTTTCCATTAACTCAAGAGACAAACCAGTAGAATGTGTGACGGAGTTGAGTGGTTGGCTTGAGATGAGATCTTTTATCTGTCTTCTTTGCCTGCCAGATTGTAGTAGTGAAAACTAAGAAGGCCTTCGATTATTTCAGCCCATCCAACAACAAGCCTTTCATAATATGTCACGTGTATAAACAATGTCCGACTTCATCCGTAATGCAGTTTTATCTTTGAAAAAATTCCGATCTTATTATAGCGCCACATTTTATCCCATCTCTGAATTTGTTGCAAATTTGTATATTTTTAAAACGCTCTTTAACTTTTTTCACTCTGCGTTCCTTAGACGGTTTTCGCAACCCCTTCACCGGTCCTCCCCAGTTGCAAACACACTCCCGGGGCCACATATTTCAATTAAAAAAAAGATAATCACGTTTCCATCAGTGTCAGCACCAGTGGCGTGGCGTGCATATACGAAATGGACAAGCTCTTTAGTTTATTGTGTTATATCCGAAACGTTGAGCCTTGTTTGTTGCCGAGTTTTAGAAAGCGCATACATACTGTTGGTAGATTTATAGTAAATACAATTACAAACTCATCACCCCAGGAAACACATAACAATCTGTCAATAAATGTAATATTTTAGTAGCAACATGTGAACCACTAACCAACGGTGTTTATAAAGCTACTCCCCACATCCTCGTCACTGCAAGACACCGAATGTCGCCTTCTGAACAGACAAGACGTATACAATTTCTGATCGTGTAACGAAATGTATATGCTCAGCTTTCCCTAACAATAAACCGCTACGCCACTGATCAACATCCTCTGGTCTTATTTCTAGTTCATTCTCAATCTTTCATTATATTATGTTCCCCTTTCCCCTCGGGCCGTGCTTTCAAGTAAAGGAGAAAATAATCACATTCCCATCAGGGGTTATCGACAAAGTGGCGAGCATAAAAAGAAAACGTGAGCTCTCATCAAACTGAATGTCATGTTGTTGCGATTGCTACAAATCATAGAAAGTAAAGCTATTAACTAAGTGATTACCCCCCTCCGCCCCCTTTCCCATTTTCTTCCTTTTCATGTTGCATTATATAACATGCATTTTTTTGGCATTATTGCGCGTGCTTCAAGTTGACACATGCTTCCAACTTTCTAAGGTGTAATATATTTGCAATAGAAAGGTCTTGACTTTATCACGTGGTTTATTTAGTTGACTAAAAGTAACTGCTGTGTTATTTATATTTACTGGCTGCCATCGCATGTAATTTTATCTCTCAATCTTATTCTAAGGCCCTGCTCAAAGTTGAGCATCCATATGTCTTCTATGAGTTGTGCACATATGGCTGTGACAAGAGTTCAACGGCTATAGATCTCTAAATTAAGCACATATGTTGTACCTAGCGCTCAACACCTTTTGATCTGCACATTTGGTTGTGTCTAGAGTTCAATGGCTCTAGATAATTAAACACATCGGCACAAATGACTGTCCAAAGTTTATCACCTATAAATCTTTAATGAATGGCATGCACATATCTCGTTGTTAGGTTGTTTTGTTTTATTTTGGTAACACATCTACCTTATTTGTTTATCTTGACATTTGCCCTGTGTTACTCCAGCCACCTACTTCCTGTTTAGAGTCGTTACCTTACACTGGAACATTTATCGCTATATCCCATATGACTTCACTGAGAGATAAGCACCTGAATCTCTTGAGTTGACCACGTATGATTTCCACTCTTGGACACATACACACTATCAGAATTAACTGTATATGACTGCCCAGAATTCAACAAATAATAAGTCTGGCCAGTGCTGAGAAACCTATGCCTTGAATACACTCAAATGTTGCTTCTATTAATGTTATTCTCGCTAAAAAAAAATAAAAAATAAAACGCAATCACTGCTACATGCTCACGATTGTTCATTTCAGAATAGTAACACAATTAATATTATAACTCACCTGCCATCTGAAGTAGTTTGGAAGGTGCGATGAAACCTGGCGACATAAAAAAAACAACCACACGAACACATCATCGGCGAAACAAACTAAATATATCACTTTGTATAAACACTGTATGAATGCTTGATAATCCATTACGTATACTGAAAAGGATGTGATGACATTTAGAAAACGGAACCGTAATTAAAACTATTGATTTTCAGAATACTCCAAACATGCTGTCTTAATTCATATTTCCCACACATTTTTGATTTACCTCACTCTTGAGAAAAAAGTATTCCTTCCAGTAGAATAGCGGAGGTAGGAAGGTCTGCACTATGCTGTGTAACACCACTTTCCTACTCGCTATCAAAGAAGTTTGCAATATGCGTTTTGTCTGCTAGTGCGGTGTGGTTCGTTCACTTGACGGGACTTTTCGTCTGTTGTCTAATATTTGCGCGCCGCGTAATTCGCGGCTCTCGAGCGTTGCCACTCAACAATTTCTATGTCCGCACGCACGCGTGTGTGTGTGTGTGTGTATGTATGCATGCGCGCGCGCGCGAGTCGGATGGTTCTTATAGTTCCTTCCGAAATTCGTGCCCACGGAAAAAAAATCATAGCTCAAAAACTATTGAACCGATTTCAAAAATCGAAGACTTCGGGACCGAAATATATTACATTATGTATTACACTAAATGATGTATTACACTGAATTTTTGGCATATAACTTCAGCAGGAAAAAGTCTTTTTTTTATTGTCTTTGTCAGGTGAATGATGATTTTTATTATCCACACTTGTCATTAAGTGTAGATGTGGGTGCTCAGTTTTTGTTACAAGATAGCCTTGGTTTTGTTGAGTAAATGTTTGTCTTTTATATATCCTATATAGAAACGCAATTATTTATTTTTAAATAATGTCTACAGCTTGAACATTTTTCAATATAAACATGGACGTCTGTGATGGCTGATGTATCAAGTTAAATTTCTGATGCATTAGTTATGTATCCCAACTGTTTAGAAAATAATGACAAACTACTGAATATAATACTGCCATGAAAATTGCTACAGCCCCAAAAATGCTCTATTGATGGTATAGTATATGCTACCAGTTTTTTTATTGCATATGATATTTATATACATCATTAACTGTAGAGCTATCCTGTATTATTTATGAGCTATGCACTTTGTTTCTGCTTGTAGGTCATCCAGGAATGAGTCCCATGCAGAGAATGAACCACCCAGGTGGAAGGATGCCAGTCCCAATGAATCCTGTAAGAAGATGGTTAGGTTTTTACACAATCTGATCTACAACAAACAACTTTTTATAAATGTTTCACAGTATTTTGGGCATGTTGCTTTATCTATGCATATTTTACAATTTATATTTATTTTGCAACTTTCTCAGTTATAAACCAGATTTTAATATTTAACAATTGAGAGAGTCCATACTTCAAATAATCACAATCTTCATTGATTAAAAATCTGTTTCACAAGCCACCCAACACATCACACAAGACATACCATCTCCAAATTATTTTTAAATGACATTATCACACTGTATTATGACAGCATACTGGCATCCCTGACAAAGATAAAGCAGAGCAAAAATGAGAGGTAACATCACGCAGTCCCAAGCATCCACAAGTTTCAGGGGAGTTATGTCTCTAAAACAGTGAGATTTAAGTGAAGAGACCTAACTGGAATTTGCAGACTTGAGCAAGACATCAACAAATTAATCAGAAACTAATAAGTCATAATATTTTGACAGAGAAGGAAACATTGTTGTCTAAATGCACACTTACACTGGAATTACATCCATGACCCTGTGACCTGCATCTTCAGAGCAACAACACAAACATCAGAACACACACTACACTACTGTTCCAGCTTCACTGTTCACAGAACAAGTCTCTCCCACATTAGCATCTCTGCAAAAGAAATTGTGGGGAACCCACAGTTACCAAAAACAAAATGCTTTATATTTTTTATTGATATGGGACTGCATGTATAATAATGTACTGCAGAAGAATTTTGATAGCACAAATTAAGTCAAGAGACAAACAAAATACCAGCTGAAGTGATTAATAAATTCACCCTTAAGCTTTGGGATCAGCAGAGGTGCAGTGTCAGATTCCTTAACCAGCAGACCTGAGTTTTGAGTCTACTCATTGTTTGTGGTTTGAAATGAAAATGACTCCAGTGATTCACATAGACATCAAAAAGTATGGTACCAGGGCTCATGCTCTTCGGAAGGTTGAGGAACGGTACCATTGCTACTGAGAAAATGCTCTACGCGATGCTAGTCTGGCTACTTCTGATCAGCCTCTGAATAGGCAGCTGAGCACTTACGAGACTTGGAAAATGGTAATGAAGTTTTGCTTATCTTTGATACATAACACAAAAAAATTGATATTTTAATCACAAATCTTAATTCAAGAATACAGCATAACAACACACATTCACATATGAATCGCTAGACAGGATATATCCGGATATACTGAAGAGTATGAATGATGAAAAAAAACTAGGATAGAGATGAAGCAAAGGCAAACAAAAAATTGTCAGAATATTATGGGATATCAACAAAAAAACAAACATAAAAATGACAGAATGTTTTTGTTATTCTGGCAACTTTTTTTTTAAAATGTTTCATTTCTATCCTAGTTTTTCCATCATTTATATAACTCTTCAGTACTTCCAGATTTATACCATCCAGTGATTAATATGTGAACATGTGGTCCATGCCATTTCTTACTTTTCGTGTGTTATATTGTGTGCGTGATCAAAATTGTATTGTTTTACTAGTGATTAGCACAATTTAATGACCCTCTTTCCAAGTTTCACTGCAGTTATCGCGATTGAGAACTTAGGGAAACATTGTGCTATGCCTATGTTTTACCATAAACTTTCAGTTCTCTGTGAAACACAGGCCCTCAATAAACCAATATTTATTTTGTCCTGTCTTTAGCTATTCCTTGCAGTTATTTCTATACCTTATTTATACCTTTCATCGTCCGTGTGTTGCCTGGGCCCGAAAGGGGAGCAAAGAATATCAACACTGTTTACCTTCCACGCATGTCGTAAAAGGCGACTAAGGAGGTTATGGGATGGAGTTGGCTGTACCATCTCATATAGGGTCAGTGACCTAAAGTCAGATGTGTCAGGCCGAAAGGTGCAGATATCACAGCAATGCTGTAAACCATGGCACAACACATTCTGTTCTCTGGACTACATCCTGCTAATCTGCAGGAGTTTGAGAATGAAAGAAGAAGAAGATACCTTTCATGTTTATTTTTAACTCCTTCCTGTGGGTGTTATATGTCCTGCAGATTCTAGAACATTGGTCAATCTTATGCATTCTACTGGACTTATTAGTGTGTCTATCAATCTTCATTGCTGTTTATTAGCCAGCTCTCTACCTTTAGTCATCTATCTTGTGGTCTTATGTGCAATTTCAAACCTTCTATTTTTACACAGAGCAGGCATCCATTTATGAAAGTAGTTGTAAGGTTGCCCTTATTGTTGTCTTCCATATTTTTTAGCAATAAAGACAGCAGAGAAATGCTTGGGAATTAATAACGATGAAAGTAAATGCACAAATTGTGACAATTAGCTGAGAATTTTCAAATGTGATGTTTCAGTTCTAATGTGAATTTGAGATCTATCCATTCAAGTTTCAGACAAGCAGACATATGAGGCTGTAAAAAAAAAAGGATTCAGCTTTAGTTTCAGAGGGAGAGGGGAACATGTGCTGTTGTCCTCTAATGGTGATGTGTAGAAGACATGATGCTCAACTGCACATTTTCCCCCATCCATAGATAGTGACAAACTGAAATCAGCAATAAAGCAGTGGAGTGTAATGACTAGTGATCACAGTATGGACAACTAGAACAGCGGTATTGCATCATATTTTGTCAAAAGCTTGATTATACCCAATTGGAAACCATTCAGAAGATGAAATTAAATAGTGATCACATTAAAAATGGCAGTGCATTTTTGAACTGGAGCACATTCTGGTATGCCCCTCAACAAGCAATGAAGAAGTAATTAACTAAATTCAGACTTTGGTTATGTAGAACCATTAAAACATTACAAAGGAATACTACCTTGAGGTCATACTTTTTTAATGGTATGATGAAAATGGCAGGAACTATGGGTAACAGAAAGTCTTCAACTTCATGATACACTTGTCCTTTCTTCACATCTGATTCACCCGTCCTTTCTTCACATCTGATTCACCCGTCCTTTCTTCACATCTGATTCACCCGTCCTTTCTTCACATCTGATTCACCCGTCCTTTCTTCACATCTGATTCAGACTTTCTTGGCAAAACACAACATTCTTGTGCTTCATCAATGTTCATATTCTGCATGGCTCTTTGTTACAATTGACTGTTACCTAAGATTAAGAAAATAATGGAAGGGATCTGATTTGAGACACAAAGGGACATTATGCAGATTCAACTATTCTCCACTCCCAGTGAGATCTTGCTTTAATTCTAACAATGGAATGAATATTGTGAGAATTGACTGTAGTAGTCCTGAGGAGAGAAAAGCTCTGGTATTATTCTCTAGAAATATCTTGATTTCTCTGATTAAACCCACAATTCATTGAAATGGATTGTATATCATGTTTTAAAAAATGTTTACATTTCCAATATTCAGAAAAGATATTATCATTTGGTTCAGTTTAAGACTGCAAAGTGTACATGTTCATTGAATGTGCATAATTTTAACAATACATTTACATCATTTTCATAGTTTTACAACAGTATTATCTTTTAATTATAATTTTAACCTAAAATGTATACCCGGTATATAATTTCTTCGATTTCACGAAGTGGTTTTAATTCACTTTGAAGTTGTTTATTAATCTTGTTCTGATTACTGAAAGAGATCAACTGTGAAAGCAATATTAATTTTGAAATCACCCTTGAAAAAATTTAGGATATTATGTTTCAAAGCCATTTGAAGAAATGCATATTTTAATTTCTTAAGACCCTTGTAGCTAAACAACTGAACTAAATCCATATGAAGGATTAGTTCTAAATATAGCACAGTTTCAAGGAGACTCGAAATTTTTGATAGCGCTTTACAATATTTTGTAATACTTTCAAGTATTCTGAATTTTCAGGAATGGATTTCAATTATCTAGTTAAATTTCAATATGAATGAAAAAAATTTGTGCCAGATGCTGAAAAACAGTTTGAATAGGGAAAACAAATGACTTTATGTGCACTCATACTCAACTGTAACTTTTTACTTGCATAATGAGAGCTCAAAATACCATTTAAAAAGCATGAGATTGAAAACACCTTTTATAAATAATAAAGTTAGAGCATGCTACCAGCTCAAAAGAAAACAATAGATCAGGGGTTCCCAACCTTTTTTGAGTTGTGAGACCCCATTCTATAAGTAGCAAAGTGACCCTCGACCTCAAAATATTTTTTAATATGTTAAAGGAAAACACAATTTTTAAAGCATAATTTTATGATAGCATTTTATAAGATTTAACTGTATTATAATCATTGTTCTTAACAGATGTATGAATCTCTACAAAGCTACAGGGGTCCTCCACCACCAAACACGGGTATGGGGCCAGGGCCTGGTCCTGGAGGAATGCCACCTTTGTCCATGTAAATAAATGTTTGTGTGTGTAAAACATTATAAGTCTTTGGTCAACTTTCTATCAAAAAATAGAAAGAAAAAACAGTAGCTACACTTTGTATCACTCAATTTTTTTAATTTCTTCTTTCCAGTTTGTAATGTTAATATTTTTTTTCTTGTCCAGACTTTATATTCAGGTACAAACTGGCATTGCTCAATTTTTTAAACCATAAGTCTGTGCATTTCTTTATTTGTTTCTCTCTGAGAAATTCTAACTATTCCAAGGAACTGTATTTAGGACTTTTTTTCTTAATACATTTGTTGTACTTTGATTCTACCTATCCTTAGGAATATATTTTTTTTTTAATACAATGTATTCTTGTGTGTGCATGTCTTTGATAGTGACTTTTTAGCTATCCAATCAATTTTATCTGTTGCTATTCTTAAGATAACCTTACTTCATATATGTTTTATCACCATTTATATATAGTTTTACTACAGTCTACTTCATATGCAGCTACACCCACAATTATCAATTTTGGAAACCATATATCTGTACAATACTGCAAATATTATAAATTCAGCTTGCTTGCTTGAATATTTTTACTTCCATTTTATTCAGGCCCGGAGGACCAGGACCACAGAGTAGATGGCCACCAACATCAACATCTGTTAGTATGACTTTTGTTGTAAATTTTATGAATTTGGAAACCTCTTCCTTGTATGACAGAAATTAATTTACTGATGAGGTTGTCTAGTGCATGACAGATCAGGTGAAGTGCTATATCAGCAGCAAAGATTGGCTGCAAATGATCTCCAACAAAACTTGTCTTGTCTTAAATTGTAAATTGTCAGAATCTAGATGTTTTTCTCCAACTTGTATCTTTATCTGCCTCTTGTCTGACATGATATCAGCTTTTCCTTCCAGTAAGGTCTTTTTATGTCAAAAATATTGTATCTTGTTTTTGTTTCTCTTAGTAGATCACTCTTTATTTCAGTTTTTTAAAGGACTTATTTGGTTTCTCTCACTGTGAAATCTACCAGAAAAAGTAACACTGATTTATGGCAAAGAACAGGCAATACTACAGTAGTTTCTGTGCTCAACCTGTGCAGACTCAGATGGCTGGGACACACTAGGAAGATTGAAGATGGCAGAGTACTGAAGAATCTACTCTATGTAGAATTACAGTCTGGGAAAAGTACTCAGGGTTGACCTCTACTTCAGTATAATGACATATGCTAACGGGACAACAGCCATTGATACAGAAAATGGGAACTGGTTCCCATAGATCATATGACATGGAGAGGAAAGATCAGGAATGATATAAAGAGAAATGAGAAAGTGATAACAATTAGTTCAAAGGCTGTACCTCTAAGACACATAGCAGCACACAATGGTACGAGTGGACCCGTTTATTCCTTGTTATCTGTGGAAGATAGATTCCTTGTTATCTAGTGAGTCACATCCATCATTGCCATGAATTACAGATTATATTTCTTATAGCACAACAATACTATCACCTGGAAAGACAGAAAGTTGCCTACCTTTCAGTGAAATTCTACCTATTATTCTGTATGCAAAATATGAAGATGTCAATTCTGCATTATAAATTATTGTTCATTGTCCAGGTTTCAGAACCATACATTATTATAGAATAAGTACTTGATCATTCTCAATTCGATCAAGTCTGTTTTGTTCGAGTGACAGAAATAAGAATTTTCTTGACAAGGTTATCAGTACATGACAGAAATAGTTATTTATTTGACAATAAACTGGTATAAAATGTTTTTGTTTTAAATATGTGATAAAGTAATTTGTCACATATATTTTGAAAACCTTAAAAATTGTAAATTTATATTAAGAGAATAAAGGGAAGTAAAGAATAGTAAAACAGCTCACATTGCTGTCTTCTTTGCATGTCATAGAATGCTATAAGGATATTGAGAGTGTTGGTTAGCTATCCAACCACATGGAAAGGCGTAAAAAATCTCATCAAATCATGAATCGAAAATAAAAACTCAACCATCATATATAAGAAAAGATTCTTCAAGGAGACATATGATGTATCAATAGGAAAGCCACAATGAACCAGAATTACCAACACACTATTTTCCTCTCTGAAAACTTCCACAACTGATTTGTTCGAATGTTAAAGAACAGACATTGTTCTTGAATGCACAGGGAAATAGAGAAATAACATGACAAAGAAATACCCAAAAGGAAAAAATTAACAGATACAAAAGGATGTGTAGGATATGAAAATAACTGGGAGCAATAAAGCAAAAAAAAAAGGATAAGACAAGATGGAAGTTTGTTGAGGACCTATGCTCCATAAGGAGTAGACAATGAATAGATAAGTAAAAATAAATGAAATAAATTTGCATTTAATATTCATGAGATTTTAACACTAATGGCAAACAATAATAAAATTCACAAAATAGAAATGAAGTTCTTCCATAAGAGCTAAGTGTACACATGGACATGGCCACTTAAAAGTCAACTTGGAAGAAATAAACTAATTATAAGATTAGAACAGTATTAAGAACTGGTATCCATTTGTGAATAAGAAAATAAAATGGCAATGATATGTACAGATCACTAGATCTTTAAACCTATCTATAACTTATTCTTCTGGAAAACTGTATGAGAAAAAGAACAAAGGACAAGAAGAGGATGGGCAACATAAAGAATTGACAGGCATCAGTTTAAAATATAAAAAAGAGTCCATTACATACAAACTAACATACACATTGTGAATGTAGGGGCTACTAAGACCAATAGGTAGTCTCCTTCAGCAGATGTAGTCTCTTTCAGCTAGATACAAGGACTTAACCCTCTGAGTAGATTTCTCCTCAAAGCAGTATGCACTACTGAGAGCTGGTCTTCTGAGTATGATCTGAGTATGAAATACATCTCTGGAAAAACCTTCCCATTGCACATAGGAAATAAAAGTTAATTGATGCAACAGATACAAGGATATGTTTAGAGATTTGCCACATTATAGTAACAATTTCATGTAAACAAAAACATTGCTAGGAGTTACTTTACAGTACACTCATTTTCTAGCTATACTGATTAAAATGCCTCCGGATGCTATAACCAGTTAAACAAGTACAGCTTAAAAAAACATTAGGTCTGTAAAGGAACTCCTGGGAACATTAGTTTACAACAGTTACAGTGATGTGGCAAATCCTGTAACATATCCTTGTATCTAGAGATCTATGGTTGAAAGCACACATGACTCAACCGATGGGTTATGGGTAGAATCTGCTACGGCACAAAGAAGATAAAGATAGAAACTGGAGATGGAAATATGTGCTATTGAAAGTATTTACCGCCGAAGACGGATGTGTCGGGCCATTGGCGCAAATAAAACGGCGACACAATGTATTTCCATTCTCCTGCTGGAAATCTAGTAGGACCATGGTCCTGCTACAAGGGAGATCCAGCGGGAGTTTGAGAATGAACGCTGAAGAAGAAGAAAGTATTTAAGATATATTTATTACTATTACATTTTTAGATGTTACTTTAAAATATAAAATGATCTAATAATTCTTTGATAAACAGCAGTATATGAGACGACCAGATAGGCATGCATCAAATGTACCTGTAAACATTGAATTGAAAATGGATAAAGGGTGACTCTAAAAGTTGCTTTGCGATGTCTGCTGGATGTGGACTGCGGTAGATGGTGCATCTAGGCTATGATTTGAGAATTTGATATTAAGTGTGGTATGAGCAGGGCTAAGTACCTGATAAGCAGAATGAGGAATGCATTTAACCAGTAAACCATGGGAACCATCAGTATACACACTTCAATATCTTTTGGGGTAGCAGCACTTTTGGGTTTGCCCTGAGTGCAATGACAGTTAATAACTGGTAATGCTAATTCGAGTAAATTGACAGCAAATTGATTACACATAGTAATAGTATTTTGAAAAAGAAGAATCTATGTATAATAGTCATCCAGGGAATAGTTAAATAGTCACAGCTATATTATTATCAATCATGAAGAAACTAGCACTGATATTATTTCAAGAAAATCTTTTCAGAGGTCATCACTGTTATAGCAAATAAATGCTTTGCTGTTCCTGTGAGGACATCACTTGCTGTGGTTGTCTCATGTTTCTGTATTAGAATGATGATGATCACTTTAATGATTGTAGATGTTTTCATTTAAGCACAAGAATAAATCATTGATGCAATGTTTTTATGTTTTCTTTCCACATATGCTGTTTAATGTTGTGACAAGAAGCAGTTATCATTCATGTGCGAGGTGTGTTGAATTGGCTAACATGTCATACTTTTTATGATTTATTGACACTATTGAGATCACTTCCTCAGGGGCAACCCCTGAAGTCAGATATTAAAGGCTTGTTGAAAGGGAATTTTATTTCATTTTGACAATGTGCCCAAACCATTTGATTTTATCCCTGTATGTGATTGATGCATGGTGTGGTACAGGCTCAATTTTTCTGTCTCTTATTCTTAAAATGGTTTTAGCAGATTTCTTAATGCCTCTCATATTGTGAAACTTCTCTTCTGTTCTAGATAATAACCATGTTTGACAGTGGATTTAGATGATTGTATCAGCTGGTATTTTGTCCCCAAACTGAAACAGCTCTGCACGCCTTGAATAAAATACATGCTCTCGTGTGTTTGGTAACCAGCAGTAGAATAATGCCAGAATTGCTCCTACCAATTCCAAAAATCTGAAAAAAACTACACTACAGCACAAGTTCCAACCTAAGAATATATCAAAGTTATGCATTTGTATGCTTGTATGCTATCTTATATGCTTATTGAGCAAATATGCTATCAATACTTGTACACAACATTCCCTCATAGCTGCATGGTTGTGAGGACTCGCACATTGAAGGTGTAATACACTGTGTCAGAAGGTGTAATACACTGAATGTAACACTCCACACAAAATCAAAAATATCTGACCCATTAAAGGTCTTAACACTTTACTGATCCTCAACCCAAAATGTACTTATCTTCCATTACCAAGGGTGATCTCACATTTTTTAGACATTGATATTGCCGTCTTTAAAAAAATCTGTATAAAATCAAACTCAAGTAAGATAGCTTTGAAACTTTCTGTCATAATGAATGTTTGCATTTTGAATTTGAAGAACCAGGGTTATTTTAAGAGAGAAATCTTAATGCACGGGCATAAATTTGCATTACTATCTATAGATAACCAAATCTCACCTTCCAAAAATTTGATTTCTTCATGATTAATACTCATTAAATTGTCATTAGACTGTATTAAGTGTATTAAGTATCACCTGAGCAGTGATTTGAGCTTGCAGTTTTGTGCCTATTCAACTCCTGTCCTGAACTGCACATGCAGGAAACATTTGATGGAATGTAGCATGTTAATGTAGCATGTTAGCATGATAGGAACAAATGTAAAAGAATAAAAATACAAACGATTGGCTTCATTTCAGATTAGGTTTCCTCATATGTATCTGTTCCTGCCAGCAGAAATGCAAGCTGCCTGCTGAGAATATTGTTCAGAGCATGTAGCTTCATAGCTCATGGTATAAACTCAGAGACCTCAGACATTGCAGTCTGATCTCAAATCTGCAACCTTGTGAATGAATACAAGACAAATATCCTGACCCTAATGGAGGGTTTATTCTATGTAATATAGAACATCCTGACCAGACAAACAATGAACGTAACTAGCTTTATTTAAAAAAAAAATCTCAAATGTATTATAGCAACTGGTGCTGATCTAAATCTCAAATGTATTATAGCTACTGGTGCTGATCTATATTTCAAATGTATTATAGCATCTGGTGCTATGCTATGATTTCTAATAAAAGTGTGTATGTATGATGTTTTAAACAAATTGTAGAAGTTAACATAAGGTCATATTTTAGTGTGGGGGAAAATACTAACATTTTCTTGTGTTCTCTGATATTACAGATGAATTGTGCATCACCAGCAAATTATAATGTAAGTAAATTAAGCATATCATTTTTTTGATTTAAGTTTTATTAATTTATTTGGATTTCTTATACTGTATATTTCCTACTACTATAAGCTGATCCGTATACTTATTTATGTTTTTAATTATTGCTGTAATTTTCATTGGTCACTATTTATATACTTGGAGTTGCTAGCCAAAATTAGCCAAGGCTCACCGAAATGCAAAAAAAATAATAAATCAGCTTTTGGGGTCATGTTTACATTTTCTGTACACAGGTCTTATACTTATAGTAATTTAGATGGTCATGGTTTGTGCATGAATGAATATGCGGGCGAAGGTTTGGGTTTGTACGTGTGTACCAACATCTAATTCCTGGGAGCTTTATCTCTTCATGCAACCACTAGAATCATTTAAGAATAGACTTTGAGCAAAATGAAATGAATACTGATACTTCTTCTTCAGTGTTCATTCTCAAACTTCAGCTGGATCACTCTTGTAGCAGGATCATAGTCCTATTAGATTTCCAGCAGGATGCAGTCCAGAGAATGGAAATGCGTTGTGCCGCCGTTTTATTTGCACCAAAAATGGCCCAACGCATCCGTCTTTGGCGGGAATACTGATACTATCATGCAATGTTGCTAGCTGTGACGAAGGGTGGAAACGTAAAAAAGTTCACATAATATAATAATGGGTGAAAAATTTGTGGTCGGATATTCAGTCCAAAAATAGTTGCTTGATCTTTCAAAAAGTGGAGTAAAGGGAACGACGTTATCTCTGAGGACAATGTACCGATAGATAATGTAGCAGAGACTGATGATATATACTACAGAATAGAGGATGAAATTTGTTAACTCTATAAAAATTAAGTGTTTCTGACTTCAAAGGATTGTAAAATAATACGGTAATACTTTAAAAAAATGTTTTTGTGCATGTCTGAGTTAATATAGAGTTAATGCAAAGCTATGACCATTTCATAGTTCACGCTTCCTAATTGTGTTTACTGGTACATCGTGATGTGGAAAGTCACATTCAAGTTTCTTCGAGATTATTCATATGTACACTGATGACACAGTCATAGTTTGAATGAAAATATGCTCGATTTATGTGATTTGCACACTAGCTACAACGTGGAAAGTGACATTGAAGTATCTTTGTTAAATAGGTCTAGTGTTTTGAACAATGATGAGGAAATTCTGCGTGGTAGGCCTACTAAATCACCACTTTTGCATATCCGATGTCCTTTTTCCAGTAGAATTCTAACTTCAAAGAATTTGATTGACTGTACTGGTACCGTTAAGTGTTTTTCCTCTGTCACCAGTATTTGTGTTTCTAAGTTAATTTTTTTAAAATATTTTGTTGTACACATATTATCCGTACATAAGTGGAAACCCATAAATTAGTTGTGGATATATATACAAAAATTCCCAGCTTATACAGTACTCTTCCATTGTTTTATTTGGAGCTGTAATTTTTTTGTCATAAGTACAAATATACTTATTACAGTAAAAAAATGATAAAACTGGAATGTTGCCATAACCTGAACGGAAAGCAAAGAATAGCAGCACTGTGACCTGCCATGTTTGCCATAAAAGTCAACTAAGGAGGTTTAGATATGAAGCTCACTATCACATCTCATAGATCAAAGTGGCCAAAAAAGGTGTAAGGTTGAAAGGTGTAGATATTGCAGTCAGGCTGTAAACCATGACAATGCATTATCACTGACTACATCCTGCAAACAAGGAGTTTGATAACGGTCACGGTAGCACTATTTACTACATCTACGATACTTTTCGTCGGCAGACACACTACTCAACTATCTGGATCAGAGAAAAAATATCTGCATCTGTAAAACCAAAAAATATTTGTCAATATAATCAGAAAGATATTTCTAGAAAATAGATGCCATTTCAAACAATTTTGATGAATTGCAGATAAAAATATTTCTAAAAATATAGATGCCATTTCAAACGATTTTGATGAATTGCAAAGAAAAATATTTCTAAAAATATAGATGCCATTTCAAACGATTTTGATGAATGGCAGATAAAAATATTTCTAAAAATATAGATGCCATTTCAAACGATTTTGATGAATTGCAGATAAAAATATTTATAAAAAAATATATGCCATTTCGAACGATTTTGATGAATTGCAGAGAAAAATATTTCTTAAAAAAATAGATGCGATTCAAAAGATTTTGATGAATTGCAGAGAAAAATATTTCTAGAAAATAGATGCCATTTCAAACGATTTTGATGAATTGCAGATAAAAATATTTATAAAAAAATATATGCCATTTCGAACGATTTTGATGAATTGCAGAGAAAAATATTTCTAAAAAAATAGATGCGATTCAAAAGATTTTGATGAATTGCAGAGAAAAATATTTCTAGAAAATAGATGCCATTTCAAACGATTTTGATGAATTGCAGAGAAAAATATTTACTGAGCATCTCTAGCTTACTCCTGCTTAGAAAACCAAAAGATACTTTGTTAAATTATATTTATTTCCGATTCCTATGTTACTTGAATAGATGGGTGTTAGTTAATAATCATGATTTTTTATGTTGAAAGAGCTGCATAGCAACGGGAGAAATCAAGTCGCCGACAACGGCTCAAAATACATTGAGTCTGATGACTTGTTGCCTACAGCGTGTTAAAGGTTAATTGCCTTTAACAATTAATATTTTGCCGCTAGCCTTGCATTTAATTTAAAATAGCTTTTTCCCCCAGCTAATCCTAGATAATTTGGCTTTTATATTTTTATGATTCTTTTTAGGGGGAAAGCAAGGATGAAATTAATTTAGGATTTATTGGTTCATTCCAGATGAATTGTGCATCACCAGCAAACTATAATGTAAGTATCTGTTTGTTTTCTACCAGTGACCAGGATTTACAAATATCTCTGTAGGTTTTTATTCTGAACTTGTATTTTTCCACTTTTTTCTTTAGAATTGTGTTCCAAGTCAAACAGCTAAAAATGAGTTCCTAGATGTCCTTACTGAAAAGGAATTTTGGGTGTAATTGCTCTACTCTTGATGCATTTATCTGGGTGTATGTTCTCTACAGCTGGAGCGTTTATCTGGCTGAAAGAGACTGAGTACCTATGGGGACTCATTGAGCATATACAAATTATATATTTCGGCAATGTTTTGAAAGGGGAACAACGAATAATATCACTGTGTCCTGTCATGAAAGGTGAATATAAGGAAGGTTGTTGCCTGAGTCTGAATGGGGAGTGAATAATAACAATGTGACCTGTCATTCAAGAGGAGACAAGGAGGTGCTATAGGTCAGAGGTTTGTTGTATCATCTCATAGATAGGCAAAGTCATTCAGAAGCCACGCAGAATTCATATGTGTCAGGTCAAAATGCACAAATATTGAATTATAGATGTACACCATGACAACACATTCTGTTCTCTGGACTATATCCCATCTAAACAACAGAAGTTTGAAAATGAATATGACAGATGGAGTTGACTACTCATTCCTGGAGAAAGTGAAAGTAATCTAAAAATATCACTCTGAAAGCTGGATGTAGTAGACCAAATGGCACACATATTAGTCAAGCTGTAACCATGATACAATGCATTCCGGTTTCCAACTACATCCTGGTAACTAACAGGTGAGTGTATAATAAATACAGAAGAAACTGTTTGTTTGCTTAATAGCACTACTATTCCAACTTTTTATAAAATTTGTGCAGATCCGAAATTTTGTACTGCCAATTCAGTTCTAGATACAAAATGGTTACTGCAAGTTTGTTAGAGATGTAGTATGTCAGTACTGTACCAGTAAAGACCACAACATAGTTCAGTTTTTAAATTCCACTTTTTAAATTCCCTAAATTAAATATCTGTACCTCCAAGGATAATTATAGTCAAGGGAAATAATGACAAAATGAACAGATTTGCCTGCCCCTTGTAATTTATTTTGTTTCATTTTCCGCAAAGAAGGTAGTCTCATTAAGCAAACATGAACCGAAGAAACTAGATGTTTGATCACTTAACCAAGATCCTAAATCTCTATCACATCAAACATCTTGGAAACAGATTTGAGTTTTTCAATGTGCCTTACTACTAAATAGGGGTTGATTTCCCATATTAGGACTGTCAAATACCATTATTATGCTTGTGAAGTAGCTTGTTAAGAACCTAATATTTTAGACATTTTGCATACTGTATGCAGGATGGGTTAGCATGAATATCTAGCTAAACCCTAGATTCTGTTTGACAAGTTGTGTATAGAGGAATCCTAAAATATAATAAGATGGGTAAGAATGATTTCTGTGCAGAAGTTTTGGCAATTTCTCATTATAACTTACGATCAGAGAATATATTATAGCAGAAATTGTATGATACATTATGACTCGGAATTCTAATGCGTAAAGTCACATATAAAAGTATTAAAGTTACTTGATGCTGTGTAAATAATTTATATTGTCTTTGCAAAAGCAAATGACTCACTTTAGTAGACTTACTTTAGTTCTCAACATCACAATTTAGGTGCCCAGGCAAATTAATGATTAAATATAAAGCAACAAATTTGATGGAACTTACTTCTGTACAGTAATTCTTTAACTGACTTGTTTCTTTTGTGCTATTGCAGGACTATGTGTCACAGGGTCCCCCACCCTCCGGAGGGCCCCCAGGCACTCCAATAATGCCTAGTCCGCAAGGTGAGATGCGCAGAACTCCGACCTCCTACAGCCCTGTTATCCACGGTAGTTATGAATATAATTTGTAGTTGCTATTTGTGTTATAGTTTTTTGGGGGGGAACTTGGATGTAGCAATGGTGAAGGTGCCAGCATCATACTGTGGTACTAGAGTTTGGAATCAATCTCCATTTTGAACATTTTATAACTTTTTTTAAAAACAAATATTATTATCCTTAAGGGTACACATTTTTGGTAAATTTTTTGTGGACAACTGGATGTCCCTTTGTATATGGTAAATTAATTTGCTAAAACTGCATGGAAACCTTCACTGTTGCAGATCTTATTACAATTCATCTCAGTACGTGAGATGGCATACATTTGGACTGATATGTGCTTTTGAAAAAAAAAGTGAAAAGAAAATGCATAATGTTTTTTTGTTTATTTGCATTTAAAAAAATTTTTTTATACATACCCTACAACTTCTTTTGGTGTAGTTCATATTTGTTTTATATCCTTGACTGTAGTGTTGTTGATCACTTATGGGAAAACCATGTGCAAGGAAATCAATGCTCAACATGACGCAGAAAAGGGAACATTCTTTTTATTTAAAAATAATTAATACTTAACCAAATGCATTATTGGTACTACTCATACCTGGCCACATTTTCATATAATCTTTTTTTCTGATCAAAAGAGTAGAGAGCAAGATAATACTCTAAGATTTCAAGTTGGCTCTAATAATACTTGAGTTAATTTTAACCTTAGTCGCAGACTGATGATTTCTGTGTGTTTAAAAACAAATTAATAACTTGTTAAAACATGACAACAGCATGAAAAGAAATTAACAGCTTGGACGATTGTACATGTGACATGCAAAAGTGTTCAATCACCTAAAAAGAGGCTGTGTGGCAACAGACTTCTCAAAATAAAGTATCAGATACTGAAGTATTCATATAGTTTTTAAAGGAAATGTATAGTAACTTTCTATAACTGTTTATTTGTAGCAATAATTGTTAAAATGGTCAGTATAGTACTATAACTCAACCTTTTTTCTTTTTTTGATTACTGACTCCATTAGTTGATTAAATGTCATGCCAAAAATGTATGTGCTAAGACTGAGGCAGAAAATATTGCAGTTCAAACAAATCACACAAAATAAAATAAGTTGTTAAACTAGAGGAGAGTTGGTCAAAAATGTTTATGTGGGCAGACCAGATTGAGCCATTTACGTGCAGTATGTACCAATAGTATTTTAAAATGTGGAGCTCCAAATAGTTTTCTGAACTCGGCCACTGCATATATTATTTTTGTATCAATCTAACGGGTCAGAAAAAAATGGCTTGCATGTCATATTTTGCCCAGACCTGTACTAGAGCAAATGTAGAATATATGTAAGTAAAATGTGCCACAAGCAATATCATTACTATATAATCATGACATTATGAGAAGAATAGTCTGCTGATGTACATCAATCAATCAAGTGCCATTCCGACTGGCGTAGGCGATCATGTTTCTCCACGACTCTCTGTCTCTTGTGTTGTCAATAAGCTCGGTTGGTGAGCTTCTTCCGTGCCACGATACAAGCCCATCTAGTAACTTTTCTCTTTGTCGACCTCTATCTCTTCTCCCTTTGATCTTTCCAGTGGTTATTAAGTGTTCAAGCTGTGTTCTTCTCAGCACATGCCCTAGAAACCTTGACTGTCTGCCTCTAATGTTTGATATGATTGATCTTTTTACGCCAGCATCAATGAGAACCTCTTCATTAGTTTTCTTGGCTGTCTGATGTACATAGGAAAACTTTTTTAAGCACTTCCATATGATAAGACATTGTTACAATGTTAATTGCAAGTTTTGAACAACAATTTCCAGATAATAGACAAATTGTTACATAGCTAAGGTACATAGCAACAAGTTTTGAAGCACTCTTTATCCAGATATTAGACATTGTTGTTATTATGAAGACTGACTTATATGTCATTGGGACCTGACAGGGAAAACAAATATTGTAACACTGTCACCTGTAATGCATGTAAGAGGTGACTAAGGAGGAAGGGTGTCGGTTGACTGTCCCACCTATATCTGTTGTAGTGAAGCCTGCTGTCGACCCATAACTGGACTGCTTGGAAGGAATCAACACTTTTATCTGAAGCATTCTTTAATATTGCAAGGAAATCATAGCAAAAGTCCCTTCTGGAGTAAAAAACTGCCCAGCTAATGACATTGCACACCACAACCACATTGTCAAACAATCATCCAGGGTTGAAAAAGCTCTAGATAATGTCCCCATCAGAGAAAGATTAATCTGGAGCTGAAAATGAAACATCTGGAATAGAAAACAAGAGTGACAAATATGTACTCTGTGTTTTATAATCATCATCATCATTATAATGAAGAACAGTAAAATTGTTTCAACATTAGAGTGTGATAGTTCTGTAAATTGAATAAAGTTTTAGATGTTTTCCAATAAGGAATGGATGGTCACTGTTTTTCCTATCAATGTCAGTGTTTTTTCATTAATATTTGTTACTGTTTACTCCAGAAATAATGGCCAGACTTGTCCATTTTTATATTCACCAATGTTTTCTTCCATAAACAATATTAAGACTTTTTCCATCTAGTGTATTTTTCCCATAACCAATGCTTTTCCATATCTATGTCGTTAAATGTTATTCCATCTTTATTGATGAATGTTTTTCCCCATCTAGAATGATTTCCCATTGATCTCTGAAATATTATTATATATTATCTTGATTGTATTAGCTAACTAACTAAGAGTTGCCATCTATACACTGTTGACAATAGAAGATGCAATGGTTGGAGGGAAAGGCTCAACATTGTACCAATTTTAATATTATCTCAATGTAATTCACATGTTATTTCAATGTGTAAACATCTTATTGCAACATAATTTTGAAAAACAATTCAATCAATCAATCAAATGCCATGCTGAATGGGGTAAGCAATCATGTTTCTCTACAACTCTGTCTCTTGTGTTGTCAATTAGCTCGGTTGGTGACCTTCTACTGCACCATAATACTAGCCCTTCCAGCGACTTCTCTCTTTGTCGTCCTCTGTCACTTCTTCCCTTGATTTTTCCAGTGGTTATTAAGTGTTCAAGCTGTGTTTTTCTAAGCACATGCCCTAGAAACCTTGACTGTCTGCCCCTAATATATGCTATAAATTTTCTTTTTATGCCAGCATCACTGAGAACATCTGCATTAGTTTTATTAGCTGTTCATGGTACTTTCATCATTCTTCTCAGAAAGCACATCTCTGTAGCCTCCAGTTTATTTTGAATTTTCTTTTTTACAGTGCATGCTTCACATCCATCTTGTTGTGATTAACCCTTTCGCCACTGATTTCCCTACTAAGATAAGGGTAAAAACTTCACCTAAGTAATTTCCCTATTGTCACAACCCTATTAGTAGGATAAGGGAACCAACTCTACCTGATTGTCAATATTATTTTAAAAATGAATTTTCTTTAAAACTGTCTTATCATACTTAGCAGTTTAATAGAAAATAAACAATCTCAATGAAACTATATTACAATAATTTAATACTGATATATTTTTTTTAAATAAACTGTCAAACTATTCAACATAATGTGGAAGGGGGGGGGGCGGGAGAGAATTTCTCAATTTTGGGGTGCTGCTTAATGGAGTCTTTGAGATAAATATATTGAGACGCCCGTGTGTTGTCGGGGCCCAAAAGGGGAGCAAAGAATAGCAACACTGTTTATCTTCCACGCATGTTGTAAAAGGCGACTAAGGAGGTTATGGGATGGAGTTGGCTGTCCCATCCCATATAGGGTCAGTGACCCAAAGCCATGCTGGTCGGATGTGTCAGGCCGAAAGGCACAGATATCGCAGCAATGCTGTAAACCATGACACAACGCATTCCGTTCTCCGGACTACATCCTGCTAATCTGCAGGAGTTTTGAGAACAAAACCAGAAGAAGAAGAATATATTGAGATATTCATCTTTACACTTATTTTAGGATCTGTGTTGCCTCTAATACTTTTTGGTTGTGCGTCTTGATATAGCCTACATGGACATTGTCTACTGGTTGAAAGGGCGTGCCTCTCCATAGGAGAAGTAAACTCATCACCCACCTACCTATATTGAGATATTTTATCTAATTTTGTTTTCTCAAACAGGTTGATATTCCTGAAACATTGAGCCTGTCATCTGTACTCCAATACATGTCATTCATTCATTAGGTGCCAGCTGGCTGGCATAGGCGATCATAGCTCTCTATCTCCAGTATTATGTATCAAGGTCGTTGTTGTTTCCCTGCTGTGCCAGGTTATTAAACTGTCTAATATTTTCTCACGTTGTTACCCTTTGTCTCTGTTGCCTTTAATCTTGCCTGTTGTGACTGTTCTCCAAACCTCCGTGTCTCATAATGTGGCCAAAAAATGAAATTTGTCTTTTTCTTATATTATTGATTAAGCTCCGTTTGCATTTGACTTTCAGCACATCCACATTAGTTTTCCAGACAGTCCATGGTATTCGCAGCATTCTTCTGTAGAACTACATCTCAACTGTCTCTAATTTCCCACTTTACTGTATGTTTATTGTCCAAGTCTTGCATTCATATGTTAGTATAGGAGTTATATAGCACTGTAGAACTCTCTTCATCACTTAATGACAAGGTCATTTTACCCAATAAATTTTTCATTTTAGGGAATGTTGTTTTTTGCCTGCACTGTTCTGATTTCTGTTGAACTTCTTCCCTCAGCTGTAATTGTTGTACCTAAATATTTGAATTGGTGGACCTGTTTTAATACTATCATTCACTTTGATATTGCAAGTTATGTTATTTTGTTACTTTGAAATAACCCATTACTTCTGTTTTCTTAATATTTGGGAAGAGACATTTCTCTTTACTGTCAGTGACTACTACATTAATTAAATCTTGAAGGTCTTCCTCACTTTTATCAATCAGAACAGTGTCATCTGCATATCTAAAATTATTTATTTTTGTCCTCCCACTGATATTCCTGGGATATCAACTATTGCACATTTAGACATCTTGTAACTATTTACATTCTTTTCTTTATCACATCAATTTACTTATGTAGTAATGTTGTGTCATGGTTGTAGTGGGATTCTATTTCTGTGCATTTCTTGTTAAATCAGCTTTTGCTACTTTGCATTTCTCTCTTATCTCCTTATGTGTTTTCTGATATTCCTCTATCTTGTGTTTATTTTTTTCTTCTGGTGCTCATCAATTCTAATATTTCATCTGTCATCCATTTTTGTTTTGATGTATGTTTTACTTTTGGTATTATCTCTTTAGATGTTTGGTTTATCGAATGTTTAGCATGTCCCATTGATCTTCAATACTCTTAATATTTGCAGTTGCATTGTATCTATTCTGTACAATTATGTTGTATTCTGTACAATTATGTTGTATCTTTATTTTAATGTCAACATCTGATTTCAATAATGTTAATATGTCATACATAGGCAGAATATATAGACATATGCCCATCATACTATAGATATTTAAAAAAATGTTTTATTTCACTGGCAGTTACTGATGTACAGCATGTGTTTTCTTTCCTTGCTTGTTCCTGAAGTTATGTAGTGTACAAATTTGCCTGATCGGCTGCAAATTGATAAAACATCCTTGTTGACAATAAGACTAAATTATTCATAATGTGTAGCTCTCTTATCAAAATTTCCTACAGGCCCAACGTTTTCTACAAAATTATCAACTTCTGGAGAAACTACATCATTCTAGTTAACATTTGCAATGTCACAATTAGTATCACTAATTTCCTCTTTGTTGTCCGAAACACTAGGCCTATCTAACAAAGGAACTTCAATGTCATGTTTCATGTCATATTTGCTAAGAAAATCACCTACATCATGCATATTTCCATTGTAACTATGGCTATGCCATCAGTGTACATACAAATAATATCTATTGTGAGCCAGTTGCTTAAACTCTGCAAATTTTAAAAAATATTGCAACGAGTCAGTCCGACATGATTTTCTCAATGTAAATGTGCAACAGGAAGCCTGAACTATTCAAAGGTAGTGGTTTTGAATGAATCCTGGGCAGACGCAAATATCAATCTTAGTGAAACAAGTTTTTTTTTTTTTAAACTACTCCTGGCGACTAGAATTTCACCAATAGATAGAGGTGACATGCAGTGACTGTAGTGGTCGAATTGTTAATAAGTGGTGATGTTGTGAAGTCTTACGATGTCACTCAGTCTATGAGTTTTTAATGAAAGATCAATGTTTAACATCATATTTTACTTTTTTCCTGGTCATCCTCTGCTACTTTCCATCTTCATGTTGTTAGATCTTGCAGCTGAGTGTGTGATCCATTCTCATGAGATGACCAAAACATTTCACTCTTTATTTTTCTGTAATGACTGATTCTTGATATTTTTTCATAAATTGTATGTACCACTGAACTCCTTTATTTTATCTCACATAATTCTATTTACTTGTTTTATTAAGCAGTTTATTTCACCTGTGATAAATGCTTATAATCATTCCCTTTCTTCTCCAGTTCCTTCTTCCAGACCAGTAGGCTACATTCAGGAAGTTGATTATATTATTAATATGTGGTTACGTTTAATTTGCTTGCTTGTTGCTGAAGTCAACAGATAGAGAACTAAAACATCGTCTACTATATTTATGATAGACACTCCCTATCAAGACAATGTATGGAAGTGTTTATCACACAAAAATAATTCCTATTTTCACTGTTAATTGTCCAGGTTTCTTTACCTTTAAATTTTCATAAGAGACTTAATTTTACACCTTCACTACAGATACAGGAGGTACAGGTGACCCTATGTACATGTTGAAACAAGGACCTCCAGGGATGGGAGGAATGCCTGGGGTGAGTACCTACTTCAGTTAAATATTTATATAAAATTACTTAACCTGAAAAGTAATTGGGATTATTCATTAAAAAATGCAATATTATTGTCATATTTGGGGCAATATATCGGCATGAATCTTACAACTGCAAAAGTTTTACAACTTTATTTTTGTAATTAGGAATTGATATCAAACCTTGGCAGTATATAAATATAAAGGATACTAATGAAAGGTAATTACCATCTGATAACAAACTTAACTGAATTGGCATCAATGACTCTGCAGTTTACATCTGCAGAGCAACAAGACAGACACCCGAACACATGCTTCAGGACTGTCTCAGCTTCACCATATGCAGAATGACAGTCTGGCCCATAGGAGCATCTGAATAATGAATTGTGGAGAACCCACAACAATGTAAAACAAATCACTCTATACATGGCTGACATTGGACTGAATGTATAATAATCCATTGCAGAACTAATGATACCATACTTTTTTAAGAAGAATGTTTGAATGGGCAAGAGGAAGACATAATTGGAAAAAATAAAATGTCAAGAAATTGACAGACTAAAAATGTACCAAAGAAAAATTACAATGTACCAAAGAATAATTAAAATCCCAATTTATCTAAAGCAATGTGCACCAGTAAGAAATCATTTATAGTTGACTACAAGATCATAGATACTATTTCATATTTCAACCAATTATATTTACAGGTTTAGTTGACTATCTATGCTCAAGCTAAACATTTTTGATCTGAAATAAATATTGACATAGTTGTTTCTGGTTATGGTCAATAGGAATAAGTTCTTAATTGAATATGTAAATATACTATTAGTATTTGACACATCTAATAATAGTATCCAATGTGATTCTGAATTACTTTCAGGTGGTTCTTGAAGTTTCAGATACATACTTCTTTAGATAGGAATGTGTAACCAAGTACTCTAGGTTTAGTCTGGTTAAATTGCTTGAAAAACTATATTTATGCACTGCAGTATAGACATGTTGTTATTGATAACATATTCTTTTCAGGATGTAGCCATCAACCCAGCATTTGTTGGCTGAGGTGATTTTCTAGACAATATAAATACTTTCAGTAGTTTGCCATTGCTTTCTGAACAGTCCATTTGCACAATTGCCTGTGGCAGGGATCAAACTCAGTACCATGTTGTTATATGATTTATATTTATAATAGGAAAGTGAAGATCTTAATAAAATAATAGGTCTGTAAATCTCCAAATATTAATGCATACTATGACACGTTCACAACATTATAGTATTATGTGTAGGCCTACTTTTATTACTTTGACAGCTCAGAATGCTTGACAGCTTTCATGTTTATTGCAGATATATTTTTGTTAACATCTCAACAGAGCTTAGAGTAATGATGATAAAGGAATACTTTAGTTTAGATACTGTGTTCAAATGAAACCAGCCAGTGCTGCGCTATGCAAACACGCGAGAGGAGCATGAAGATATCATCATTGATATAAGAACACACCAATGAACAAATAGTTATGTAGTCATTCTCTTCGTATGCTTAACATCTGGTGCAGGTAGTCAACAACTTGGCATGGAGTAATAACGAAACCGCCCAGATCAGACCAACGAGCAGTGATTAATTTTCCTACATCCAAAAGATGCAGACGAATCAACATTCATCAAAGAATGCAGGCAGTGTATGGTTAAAAAAATGTGTGTCAAAGACAACAGTGAAGGATTTCGTAAGAATGTTTCAGGAAGAGTGGCAGGTAACAAATGTGATCTTCTGCTGCTGGGTTGCATACATGTTGTACAGAAGAAGCTGTCCCCAAGTTGAATGCAGCAATACAGATTTACTGTCGCTGGAGTTTGCGTTTGCTGGCTAATAAATTCTCTGTGCCATTAGGAACAATTTAAATGATGGTTCAGAAGAAACTGAAGTATCAGAAAGTGTGTTCACATTGGATACCATTGACTAACCACAAAAGAGAAGAATGAATGGGGTGGAGTTTGATGAACCAATTTCAGCATTACCATGCAAATAAGTGATGTATTTCTGCCGTGAATAGGGGCAGGCGATGAATTAAGGTGTCACTAGTTTGAACCACAAAGTGGGAAAACAGCCAGTATGCAGTAGAAACATCATGGATCATCAAAGAGCAATGAATTATAATTACACATTTCTGCCGGAAAGTTTATGCTTACTGCTTTTGACCAAGAAGGAATCTTGTTGGTAGACTTTAAAAAGCGTGAACATCAAAGTTATTGGCTACAAGAACACAGTAAACAAACTACATGCACCCATCAAGAATAAGCCATTATCTTGTGGTGTCATTCTGTTGTACAACAATGCTCATTGGTATGTCATAAAAGTTGTGCCTGAATTGTTAGCACGAAAAATATGGGAAGTTCTGCCGCATAACTGATCTATCGTCTTGTTACTGTTTGAGTCCTTAAAAGGATACTACAAAAGGACAGCGATTTCCTCTGATGATGTCTTGACAGAAGTGTTCAAATAGTTAAATCAGCAGATATAGTCCTTCTCGGATAGAATTGGCTGTCTACTCAATCAGTGGGATACAGGTTTGGATGCCTATGGTGACTTCTTCTGACAACTCCAGATGCATACATGTTCCCTAATAATTGCTTTACTAAATTATAACACAACTCCTGATGTACCTTTCCTAATCTTGTAATAAACCCACTTGGACAGGTTTCATTTGAACACACCTCATAACATTTATTGATGCGTTCATAGTTATCTAACATTCTCATTTATCAGCACTCTTTATTCCAGTTTCCAATGGGTGGACCAGATGGTCCAATGGGACCAGGTGATATGCCCCAGGTCATGAATGGTAAACAAACTTTGTTATTCAACACAAATGTATTTTTATCTTAGTATTGTGAATGTGATGCCTTTATAATTTGAATTGATTTATATTTTTGAGTTGTTTTCAAGATTAAATTCGTCTTTTCATTTTAAGTTTAATTTTGTTTTTTAATTAAGGGATTAAAGCCTCTATTGACAGATGCAAGCTGTTTTAAACTTAGCAACAAGTCTATTTTGTTTATATCAGGATGTGTTGTATTTTATCTTTGTGAGACCTCCTTGGACACTCAGAAGAACAGTGAACAATTATATTGAGGCAGAAGATGTAGTTTTATAGAAGAATGTTTATAGAAGAACACCACAGACAGATAAAAAAAAACATAATGATTATATATCTTGAAAGTAGTTAATTCAAAAGGAGAGCTGCTTACATGTATCAGAAAGAGACAGTCCTCTTTTTCTTTAGACACATAAAAAGTAGAGAGATGGAACACATTGTAACAACAGGTAGGTTGGAGAGCAAGAGGGGTAGAGGAAGACCAAGGCAGAAGTTCGACAAACTAGCATGGGAAAACATCAGTATTGGAAATGATTGACAGTACACGAAATAGAATTATAACCACTGCCACGTGGCATGGACCATAAGAAGTAGAAGAGATTTTCTGGTCTCAGATGAATTTAAGTTACAGTGTGTGCGAGTATTCCCTCGTTCTGTGTGTTTCAGTGAGAATTCTTAGTATTATAGTATAGCAGTATTAGAGTATGTTATTTCTTTAACGGCTTATTGCTATTTAAATCTTTAAAAAAGGAAAGCTGACCTGCAGATGATCTTAGTTCTACTTTCTCAAACTCCTGCTAATTAACATGTTCTAGCTCAGAGGACGAAATATGTTGTATCATGGTTTACAGCTTGTTTACGATATCTGTTCCTTTTGCCCTGACATAATTTACTTCATGGAGTGCATGGCCATGTGGTTAGAACGCCGTTCTCAGACCTAACAACCTGATGTCCCAGGTTCAATCCACAGTTGGGACAGGATTTTTTTCTTTCAGAGGTACAATCAAAATTCTTCCTGTACATGTCACAGTGTCTGCTATGGCAAAGGGGCCTTTATTTCCACAGCTCATAGAAAGCCTCCGTGCACTCCTTCACAGGAAAACATGCAGTATTGAAAGTTTGTTTATAATTTACTTCAGCATAACATTTGGGTCATTTTAACTGAGCCAGCACTCAAACATTAGTTGCTGCTTCCATGATATGCATGGAATGTCACAATTTTGCTATTCTTTGCTCCCTTTTCGGGTCCCAACAACACAATCAATACAAATAGTAAAATTGTTTTTCTTTTAGATTTGTAAACCTTGTAATTAAAATTGGGGCTAACATTGCATGAGTGTTCATTGTTTGTTGAAGACCACATTAACAATTAAGAGAGACCAAATGTTGAACTATTAAAAGAGAGTGCTTCACCATTAGTATCAGAAATAATGAAGACAAATTGCAATAAAACGTGAGACATGGAAATATATGACATCCGCCCTATGTGCAGTCTTTGGCCCTAGAGGAATAACTAACTAACATTAACAATTGAAGAGAACAAAAATAGCAGCTTTTTTTAGAACAAAGAAATGTAGCTTTATGTCATGATAAGATTGTTTCAGAGGGTGCCAACAGTAAAGCTAAATTACACTAAATTACATATAAGAACAAGAATATTCTCAGTAGCAATTTATGACTCTGACATAGACACTTAAGTACAGATTAAGTGTCTGCATCGTACTTAACTTCCAGTCGTCTCGATTCGTCTTGCCACTGGTTTCAAATGAGGTCCGACAAGAGAGTGAGGGCGACGCTTTGTACAACTCTTCCTCACTTTAATAAAAATCCCAAGTGCAAGTCATTTTCACATTCACGAAAATTCATATGCCAGACCATCGTAACTTTGAAATAGACCACGATACATGGGAAGAACTTGCACAAAATAGATCTACATGGCATTCTAAAATAAAAAAGAGCGCATCATCTTGTGAAAAGAAGAGAAATGCAGCAGCTCAACAGCAGAGAGCAGCTAGAAAGTCACAGATAGACCAAGATCCGTCTACAGTCGTCATTCCATGTCCAAACTGTCCAAGGACATTTACAGCTCGAATAGGGCTCATTAGCCATCTACGAACTCATAATCAAGGACATAACTAAAATTGAATTTTCAAAAGTGGATGTAACAAATAGTCATCATCACTTGTGATGGACGAACAACACACAGATTAAGGTGGTAGCCTTAGAAATTGCTACATACAAATGGGATGTCTAGACCCTTAAAATATCTAAAGATCTTTATGTACTGTTATATTTTACTTCATTTGCTGCTTCCATTGCACACAAAGATATATCTTCGTCTAAAAATTGATTTTATTCATTAATTTAGTGTGTAGTAAAGCAACCAGTTCTCTTGTAGGCCCAGTCCACTAATGATATGGTTACAGATGACCACTGTTCAGTGGAATTAGTAATAAACACTGAATGTATTAATTATATACCACAGACAGTCGCATGTGTCTGGCCATTGGCGCAGGTAAAACGGTAACACTGCATGTCATTTCTCTGGACTACACCTGCTGAAAATCTACTAATACTATTGTCCTACTTCAAGAGTGATCTGGTGGTAGTTTGAGATTGGAAAAAAGATGCAGTTACCTTTTTTTTTTTTTGTGTCACATTTGTGAAATATAGATTGCAACTGTATTAACTATGCAAATGTCTATCAGCTGCAATTCTTGCTATAATGGTGTTCCCATACCTTTCACTGATGAATGCTTTGTTGGGGATCTGTTGCACCTTCTACAAGACAGCAATAGCTTGACCTAATAAGACTGCAAACCGTCTTTAAAGATTGTTTAATTGTAATCCTTGTACCAAATCCCACCTTCTGTGTTCTTTGGTTTGCAATTGACAAATTTTTTTGCTGTCAGATATGAGATAATGAGACCAGAGGTAGGCAACTTTTTAAGTAAGCCGCGAGCAAAATTCTGGTTAGTCTGGGCTGTGTCACACCTGGTGACTGGAATACCCAAAGAGCATTTATTAAAAGTGCTGTTATAAAAAAGTATTGCAGATGATCAAATTAAAATTTTTAATTGTGACTTTTCCCCAATCATTAATCAATAAACCCGTAACCCTTCAGGGTCGTAGGGGTACCACATTGGATGCCTCATCACACATGTAGTCCTACAGCGAATTCTATCCTCAGCGATGCGGATGAGTGGAAATATCTTGCCCTGTCCATTCCTTGATGTTGTCTGTTTATGCCTTTATTTAACCTCCTCTGCTTCTTCCACCCTCGACAGTTCCCTGCAGTATTGTTTTTTACAAGGAATCGTGCCTGCATACGTATCCGGACTATGCTAGTTTTCGCCGTTTCACTATTGAAAGCAATGGCTCCTGAACACCTGCACACATCTCTACTTTATTTCTTAATCATGTCAACCATTAAAGGGTGACAAAAGATAACTCTCTTTCCATCTCTTTTATCTGTTCTGAACTTGTGTTGCATTCATAACATCACAGATTTTATGTAATCATTTCTTTATCACTCTTATGCATTGTGGTTTACTTCTTGTCTGCGATAGCTTATGATGTTATATTTTGTTGAGCTTTGAAGCCAATGCAAAAAATATAAATTTGAAATTAGCTTGGCAAGCCAGTAAAAATATCTTGACTAGATAGATATATTACTTCTTATCCTTATTCATATTACTTTATATTGTTGTTACTGTAGCCACCACCTTTATGTCAGATAATCTCAGGCTTCTTGTTCACTAGCTGCATAAAGAGACCTTGCTTAAACTTAGCCATGGCTACTATGTGCTGTATGGAAAAGATACTCAAAATCTTGCTCCAGAATTTAATGATAAGAATTTAAGAAGAAATAATTTTTGTTACAGGTGACATGGATGGTATGAAGAATTCACCAGCCAATGGACGCGGCACACCACGAGAAGACATGCCTCCTGTTGGTGGGGGAGACATGGGTCCCTATGGGCTAGGAAACTATCAGGACAGTGTGAGTCTGGGTCTTCTTATGTGAAACTTATGTTTCCCATCCACTTTCCTGCCTACAACCTGTGCGCTCTCCTACAACTTCCACATAATCATTCTCCCCCACAGCTCTTTGACCCCAATGAAGTAATTACCAGCAATTAATATTTCACATTTCTGCAAATATTCAGATATACATATTAACAAATATGATTTTATTATAGTCATAAAACGTTATATCAATGTTTCATTTATTAGTTGCCCATTTTAGAAAAAAACATCAAACATCACCAAAAAAGAATGTTTTTAATATGAGACATCAAACATTGCATTATGCAAATTACCGTAGTTTTATACAATTCATTTTCCAGTGTTTACTAAGACATTAATTTTTTGGGGGTCAATCTTTATTTTATATTTTATATATATATATATATATATATATATATATATATATATATATATATATATATATATATATATATATATATATATATATATATATATATATATATATATATATATATATATATATATTATCTGTATATATACGCAGTATTGTATTGTATATATAGTATATATAGTATATATGTTATATATAAATATATATTATATGTATATAATATCTCTCTGTTTTGATTATTTTCTCTGGTAATCACAAAAATATTTTTGTACCTTCAGCTGTTTTGACCTGATTTTCTACCTTCAGGCATAATTTTATAAATGTTAAATACTGTGCAGAGATGCACACAGGAAAATGAAGTCCACATCTAAGATGAGAAAGCACAATGTACACCTAAGTAATAATGATGACAGTTTTGAACAAACCAATTACGATTTGATGTTTTTATTATATGAAAGACACAACTAACATTAAGTAAAAGCATTAAATTTTAAAAAAACTTTCAGAAATAGCCTGTCATTGTGCATATTATGGGATCTTTTAGAAAATGATTGTTTTTATTAGTAACATGTTTGAACTCTAGAAAAATTGTTATCCAACAGGTGGAAACTGAAATACAGTAATAAGTTTTGCTAATCACTGGAAACCACACAAATTTACATTTCGACCAAGTTCTCCATCAAGAACATTACTTAGCACATGTTCTCAAGGTTAAATGAGATTTGTGTGTATTTCCAGTGATTAGAAAAACTTCATTACAGTGTTTCAAATTTGCACTTCTTGGTCTTATTATTAGACTTCATAACAGGCAACAACTGCTTGCAACTTCAGATACTTCAAAAATAACATTTTAAACAAAATAAAAATGGTTTATTAGTGTATTCTTAATTTTTTTATTTAAACATAAAAAAAAAAATCTGAATTGAGCTTTACAACAAAACTTTATGAACATAATGTAGTAAAATTTATGTTGCTGCACTGTAAAAATAAATTTGCTAACATTCATCTTATATTTACTACCAAATTGATCAATTAGAAAAATCATCAAAATTAGAGAGAATAGTTTGTGACCTGTTTTGTATCTTGCAGGTATATGTAGCAGTCAGATTTAAAAACTTTATTTCTAGGTGTCAGGAACTCATTCTTCACTTGAAAATATATTTTAATTATAATTAATATTTAATTAATTCTGAAAAAAATGGAATACACATATTCCATTGGATAATAATAATTAAATTCAAAATATTAATATAATCTGCTCATATGAGTAATGTTGGATCTGATATGTTAAGAGAGAAGTCTGGTTATATTTTTAATTCATAGTAAACAAATATAGTAATGAGTTGTTACTTTATGGAAGATACAGGCAAACTAGAAATTAAAACTGGAGTGTGTATTCAGTTGATATTTACTAAGGCAACATAGCAAGCAAATTAAAAAAGTACTCAAAATAGATTTAAAAAAAACAGCAAATTAGAAACAATAAAGAAAGGCAACAATAAGCAAACTAGAAAGTATTAAAATAAAAAACAACATTTTATATATTGAAATAGAAGTATTCAAATAGAAAACATATTTTATGTGCAGTTAAGTACTTTCTTAAGGTCATAGGACAGAACTAGAAAGTAAAAAAACATTTTGTATGCATTTAGTACTTTATGGAGACACATATTTGCATGCCAATGTTAGTTTATTACAGGACAAACTAGAAAGCACACAAATGTCTCTATGGAGATTATAGGACACATTATAGGAAAATGTTATATTAAACTCAAGTGTTGGGTTCAGTTGGTATTTTATGGTGGCTATGTGAAAAGTACTTATGTAGAAAACAAGTTTTATGTGTAGTTAATTTTTTGAAGGCTACAGAACCTACTGGAAAGTACAGATGTTAATAGTGAATAGAGAGTACACAAGTTATGTGTGCAGAAAGCACTTTTTGAAACTAGAATACTTATTAGAAAGTACAACCACCAATATCTGATGTTTCAGGCCATTGATGCAAATAAAATCTCTGGAAATCTGGTAGGGTCATTAGTCTGCAACAAGAGAGATCCGGTAGAAGTTCATTCATTTGAGAATAATAGATATTTAAAGAAATGTAGAATGTACACAAGTTCTGTGTGCAGAAAGTATTTTACGAAGGCTAGAGGACTTAATACTAGAAAGTTCTGTATGCAATTTTTTTACTTTATGAAGACCAAAACAAGCTAAAAACATGTTTGGGAAAATGAAATGTCCTTATGTATTAAATAATACCTATGAGGCACATATTGTAAAATCTAGTTTATATCATTGTGAAAACAACTATTCAGTAGATGACTTAACTGAACTTTCTAGATGAACTATACCATCTTCTTATTTCATTATAAATAAAAGGTGAAAAAATACTTCTGAATTTGCTCAATTAACAGATAGTATGATCCAATATGACTGTAAATAGTGTATGAAAATAATATATTTTTATGTCTGCATTTCTCAATGAAAATAAATGATTGTCACTTTCTAGCTCACACGCGTATGAATGTTCGATTGCGTCCTGGTATATGTAAACTTTTTTTTAAAATGTGTTTCAATTTTTAAATAAAATTATATTTTACTTTGTGTACTTTTAAAATACATGATTCGTTACTTTGATAGTAAATATGGTAATGTAATCAAGAAATTTGAAACACTGGATGACAGTTTTAAAGATAGTTGTGTTTATAACATGTCCAATACTATAAAACTATTTTCCGAGTACACACAGAACAATCAAAACTCTTTGATACAGTACAACAAGAAATAGTCCATACTAATATCTTTTAAAAGGGCACAAAGATAGTTTTAATGCACTCTTTGATTCACTGCCAAAGTTAGAATAATCTTCTATGCATCAGACTTTACACTCATCTTTAAAATACATTCTATGTACTTCACAATATGTGTGAAAACGAGAATTGATAAACAGTATTTTTATACCAACTCTGTGTTACCAATGTCAAACATGGACTGTGACAAAGACATTAACGATAAGATCACAGCGTATGAAATGAGATGTTTGAGGAGAGCTATGTCACCAGAAGAGATCAATGGAGATATCAGGAAAGAAATAAAGACCATCTCAAACCAAGAGTACATCAAGAAACAGTAACTAAATGGTTTGCCACATCATGAGAATGGAACCAACACAACCCACCCTTCTTGCATACAACAGGAAATTGCGTTACAAGGCACAGGGAAGACCAAAAATTAGATTGGAGGAGACAATCACAGAAACCTTAGAGACACAGGCTGACTATGGTCTATGTAATTCAAATGGCCAAAGACAGACAATTCCAACTTCCTCCCATGATGCTTAACGGTACAAGTGGTGAAAAAAAACCCTTAGATAGATAAACAATATGTGAGAGATGACATTTTGAAATGATTTAAATACCTGGAATAGATTTTATTTAGTATTGCTATCAAATCTGCCTTATTGCTTAAGTTCATTAGGAATTAACTGAATTAATTTTTTAAACTAGTGAAATTTTCCTTTTTTTAAAACTGAAATAAGAATTGTTTGCTTGTTTACACAGAGTAAACACAGTGAAATCAAGGCAATCAGTTAAACTCTTCCTAAAATCAATATATATTTTTGACTTCATTGTTCCAGGAGTTTCCCCATATTAGATCAATTCCCCTCAACAGAGCAGTGTGCTAAGGCCATATAACTCCATAGTTGACATTTCTATGGAAGGTGCATAAGCTACTGATCCCTCAAAGAACTCAATATCAATTGAAATTGAAAGTTTCTCTCAAGATGTTTTTCCCCACACATATCTGGCATTATATATTTTCTCTCGCTGCTCCCCTGCCCTCATCTCCTTGTCATGGAGATGGAAGGCTAAGTGCACCACGAGTGACTGAAGAAATAAGCCTGGCCAAGTCACTGTTTACTCTAGCAATTTAAGTCTATTCAAAAGTCGACAAAAGACTGTGGGATATTTGTCATTGCACAGTCAGAAGATTGCACTAGAAAATTGTTACAATGGATGCAGTGTTATGGTGAAAAGATGGAGTCTTGCAAAAGCATCAAGTACATTATGTGACATGGTCATAGAAAATCTAGCACAACATGCATGAATATTGTATACTTCTGACTAGCACAGACTGTACAAGTTGTCCGCTGTGACCGCCTCCAACAACACGGACAAATAGTTCCCTGTCATCTACCTAGCCCCCTTCATTTAGATAGCTAAATGTTCAGCATGAACAGCAAATTCGTCCCATAGTTTCTTTGCGATGTAAAGGTCACAATAACTAACTCATGGCCTAATGTTAGTTGAAACTTATTATAAACAGTACTTCATGTCCTATTTAAATGTTTAGCACTATATCAAGCTAGACAAAAACTTTATCCTCCTTGTCCATCTATGTATTCAAGACATTTTTTTATGGAAGTCTATCCCAATGATGAAAACATGCAAATTTTCCAAACTGGTATAGGCCTTACTTAATGTGAAAATTCTCAACTCTGCAAAGAAGATATCTCCTTGCTAAGTGTGCCTGCTGCTTTCATGCAGTGGTTACTTGGTGATATCCTTCATGAGCTTTCAGAGTGTATGAGTTATCTACAATTTATCTACAAGCATGGATAGACCTCAGGAAAGCATTTGATAAGGTCTGGAAAGAAGGGCTCCTAAAGAAATTGCGAAATTGCAGGGTTAGCTCAAGAATGTACAAATGGGTAAAAGCATACCTGCATAATAGAAGAGCCAGGGTACAATTAGATGGTCGCAAGAGCAAGAAAGTTCTACTGCGTCATGGAGTCCCCCAGGGAGGAGTCCTGTCACCCACACTTTTCTTGGTTTACATCAATGACCTAGTTGCTGAACTACCACACGGGATCAAAGTGGCAATGTATGCTGACGACCTGGTGATCTGGTGCACGGAAGAACATGCAACAGTGGCCACTAAACAAATACAAAGAGCTATCGATGCCCTAACATTATGGGCAATTAGATGGTGCGTCAGCATTAACACAGATAAGTGCAGCACTACACTCTTTACCCTCTCACCAAAACAAAAAGCTGGTCATATCAAGATAGATGGAGAGCTCTTGAAAGAAGACAAACAACCCACATACCTCGGAGTTACTTTTGATGATAAGCTGACATGGAAGCAGCACATAAACAAAGCAACAACAAAAGCCAGAAGGAAGTTAGCTATCCTGAGAAAACTAAGTGGAACCACATGGGGAGCCAGTGGAAATATACTCAGTAAAGTTTACCAGCAAGGTATAAGGCCACACCTGGAATATGGTTCAGCTGCGTGGTGTCCTGCATCAAACACCACATTACAAGATCTAGATAAAGTGCAAAACCAGGCACTTAGAATAATGTTGGGAGCAATGAAATCAACACCCATAGCAGAGATGCAGAAAATGGGAAGAATGCAAACACTTGGCGAACGAAGAGACACAAAAGTACTAATTCAAGCAGAAAAGTTTCAGTGTATGCCAAGTCATCCAATGAAGGAAAGATTCAAAAATCTAGCAATGGGGCGACTGAAAAGGAGCAGCTTTATCCATCAAGCTAAACGACTCCGTAGACAACTTACAGACCTACCTGAAGTTGATAGCCCCTTAAGGCCTGTATCAGAACAAACCCCGTGGAGTGAAAGGCATGGAATGCCAATATACATTCAGACCCATGTGAAAGGAATACTAAGCGAGGACGAACAGAACAGTGTGCAGCGAAGGACAGTCACCCTCAGTTTCCTGGATGAGGAATATCCACAAGATATATGGGTCAGAGTGTACACAGATGGGTCAGCACAGAATGCTGTGAGGAATGGAGGTGCAGGTGTATATATAGAATATCCACACAAGCCTAGAGATACAATCAGAACACCAACAGGAAAATTCTGCAATAATTATGATGCAGAAATCCAGGCAATTAGTGTGGCAGCTAAAAAACTGGTGAACTCCAACTCTGGCCTACAGCCTGTGGTATTCCTGACAGATGCAAGGTCAGTGCTTCAAGCTCTCCAGTCTGGAAAACTAACAGACTTGAAAAAACTACTTAGCGAATTGTCTTACCAGTATAGGATAACCATGCAGTGGATACCCTCTCACTGTGGAATACCAGGAAATGAAAAAGCAGACCAACTGGCTAAAGAAGGTGCTGCCGAAGACCAACCAGATATACCAATCACCTACCATCAGAAAAAACAGATGATCAAGTCAATAAGAAAGCCACAAACACCAACACAAGATGACTATCATATTATGAACAGACCAGAACAAGTTATAATTCTACGTCTCAGAACAGGACACAACCGACTCCGCAGTCACATGTATACAAAGTTCAAGATTGGCAACACGGCCATGTGTACATGTGGATAGGCAGCACAGAGTGCCAAACATATACTTCAAGAGTGTTCTGAGCATGAAACGCTGAGGCAGACATATTGGCCAGAGGAAACAACACTGGAATCAAAGCTCTATGGGACACTGTATGAACTACAAAAGACAGTGAGTTTTATTAAGGAGACAGAATTACAGATATAGACATGTTTCAAGTGAACGAAAGAAGAAGAAGAAGAAGAAGAAGATCTACAATTTCTACTTTCTAGGATTTCTTATTCAGTCTGGAGAGTATCATTCAAATGGAATCTTCTGATGCGCTGCTTTTCAATTTCAGCTGGTCAGTGTGACATTTATTGACATATTTATCGGTATCAGAAACAATGAAGATCTAAAGCAAATCGCAATGAAACAAGAGACATGGAAATCTATGACATCCGCCCTATGTGCCATCTTTGGCCCTAGAGGAATAACTGTCATTTCCTTTCAAGAGACTGTTCTCCTTGAAAAATAGCATGTTGAAATCCTGGTTTATATCTTTGTATTCTTTCAAAAATTGTTTAGAAGTTGGGGATGCTAGCTCCATGTCAGACAACATTTTTATAGTTTTTTGTTGTTGTTGGTTTTTCAAGCCTGGCAGTATACACTAACCTTTAGGGCCCTGAATTAAAAATTAAGAAACATCCCCTTGGGCCTGAATTCTTTTTTGGAAAATTTTCGTTATTGATGGTGGGTGTTTTGAAAACGTGATAACTTTTTTATTTTAAAAGATATCAAAATAATTTTTGCAAATCTAAATAAAGGAGTGAATAGTGAATATAGTCATGTTTTTGTTGTTGTTGTATGTATGATATGACAGTTGTGAGCAAGTTGTGAAGTTGAAAATTCGGGGGGAAAATCGCAAAACGCAATTTTCAAATTGCACATGTAACTTCTCGACGACCCTAATACTTGAGCAATGCGTGGAATCATTGATAAAATCCTCATAAATACCTATACTTATTGTATATATATTGTTTTATATCAAAACTAGTATAAGATGAACTAAAAAAACTAATAAAACGTGAAGAAATTGCATATAACGTCCGCCCGGTAAACACTAGGTCTATCCCGACACGCAGCGTAATTATTGTCTATGCACTCACGTGCCACCCCTGATACATATTATTTTTGTGTTTTTGAATGACTACACAAACATTCTTATCAAATAACAACATATTAAACACAAAAAACAACAATTAAAACATGTAGTTTATAAGAAATCGCATATAACGTCCGTCCGGTAAACACTAGGTCTAGCCCGACACGCAGCGTAATTATTGTCTAAGCACACACGTGGCACTCCTGATACATATTATTTTTGTGTTTTTGAACGACTACACAAACATTCTTATCAAATAACAACATATTAAACATAAAAAACAACAATTAAAACATGTATTCACGATCACTTAGCCATGCCACGCGGTACTCAATTTGTTAGTAAAATATGGCGAAAAAATGGCCAACGTCGTTCCAGAAATTCGCTGACAAAACCAGCCGGTTTTCTCTCTTCTTGCAGTCGTAATGAGTAAAGTAACTTGACCTTTAAACTGCGACGTATTGCTAGCGTCGTTTGGCGTGTTTTATACGTCACGGGATCATTACTTTGTGAAGTTCCGTACTCGGGAATCGGGCGATATCCTATGTAGCGGGATTGCGCCAGCAGGCACAACGGAGCTGTTCTCATAGGCGCATTATTGCGACCGCAGAGTAGTAAAGGTTACATCTATCGTTGATTCCTTGAAGATTGTCTCAGAGTCACCACTCTCGCTAGTAGATGTATATAATATACATCTATTCACTGCTTGTGCCAGTGTGGTTTTTGGGAGTATTTGTAAATGATCTGTCTTGTTGCTTGAGTTCATATTTGAGGGTAAGCTTGAAAACTAAGCAACTCTACTATGCAGTTATTTTCCCCTTGTTGCTATATGCAACATATTCCTAATCCGCTAGGCATGCAAAGCAGTTTTACTTTTTCTTACCTTCATGTCTTAGAAATCTCTGGTGTGCAATAGCAGAATAACATTTCTGACATGGTAATCCTCCAAAAGTCTCAGATGGAAAGTGCCCATGTCTTGTTAATCAGGTCTAAACTCTGCTGGTCACATCACATGCCATAAAGCACCGTCCAGAGAACTCATACGTAAGCGTTCAATTAGAGGTTAGAAAAAGTGTTTCTATGACTACTTTAAAACATCTCTCAAACAATTCAACATTGCCCAAGCTCTTGGGAAACTACAGCTCTTGGTCGCCTGGCATGACATGGCCAGTACAGGTATTTTAAAAACTTTGAAAAGAGTCGAATACTGAAGGCACTCAAAAGAGACAAAAATGAACGGAAACAGCTCTCCGTCATCTTCATTTTTGTCGTCATCAAACAGCAATGTGAGCAACTACAAATCTTCATGTACCCAGCAACTCGTGAGGATTTATTTCTACATCCATTATTCTAGATTTAATATTACAGACTGCACAAGATTAAGATTCTCGACACACAAACATACAACTGATAACAAGAGAGGCATAACCAAATTTGTGTGTTGATGTTTCCAGAGTGACACCCCTATGACCCTGATGGGTTTGATGGGGATTCTAGATTTTGTGCACACATCGCTAAATTCTGTATGGGTGATAACCATGCAACTGAGAAGGAATATTGCAGATTATTCCCGCATTAAAAAAAATATTAGCTTCCAAACACAAACTACTTCTCTTCCTCTTATGATATTTATCACTTTTTCTTCTTGCTGTATATTTTGTTTTTGTTAATACTTGCCATCTTACCAATATTTGTCTTTTGTTGTGAATTCCTATTTATATTTTTATCACAAAACACTTGATTGAACTTTTGTTTTATATTTTGCTTGGACTTTGTTTTGTTTGTATTTCCTCACCTTTAAGAAAATTCTGCCTTAAATGTTTCAACAAAATTCTTTAACCTCGTTTTGTGTGTTTAAGTATGATTATTTATTGCACAATTTGTCTATATTTAAAGGTGGTTGTTTTGATATGGGAAGGGATTATATCAGAACATGCTTATTCACTGCTTGCTGTTGTCTGCATGATTCTAAACTTGTGTTTATTTCTTCACCACTTGTCTCCGCTCCTATCCCAAAATTTATTTTTTGTTATATTAAGTTGCTAAATTTTTCCTATATTTTTTAGGTTTGTTATATTTATTATATATAAATAAATATATTTTTTAGTATGACACCTCATAAGTTTGAAAGAGAAATCACTTAACCCACTAACTGCCAAAAAATCCTATGGTTTCCCAGATACCACTGATTTCTAGACGTACAAAAAATGTCATAGCTTCACAACTATTTATCATAGTTTTTTGTATTTGCACAAAAATGAATGAAGAATAAAATTACAGGTAAATGTAAAAAGTATGTAGTAGTGGCTTCATGTCAGCAATATGGGGCTGTAACGTGGTACCAGAAAGATAGATAGATCTTATATCTGACACTAGACTATGTAGATATAAAACTTGTGTCATATTAACAATACCATTGTGGTATTTTATATTGGGGAAATGATATAGTCAATATCAATACAACAAAAGCATTAGGAAAAAGTTTATACTACTAACATTTATTATATTTAACAGCAAAAAACATTGTAATATGTGTACTCCTAGTTGTAGACTGAAATCTGCTGTTTTAAACCTGGTGTAATTGCAACATGTTTTTCATCTTTAATGGAATTTTTTCAAACAGTTTGTAAGAATAGTCAATGTCATAAACTATTCAGAAATGTTCTGAATTCCACTTTCCAATGAAAAATCTAGAAATATCCCAAGCAATTTTTAACATGTCATCAATGTCAGTAACAAGGGAGTAAATTCAATAAAAAAAATTAACTTCTAAAAGCGTTAAAAGTTGTTTCCCATATAGAAATGAATGCAGTAATATATTTATATTTTGATCACAAATTTCACAATATGTTCCTGGAAAGCGATCAAAGTTGCGATCACAGGTGTGCAATGAAAGTAGACGGCATAAACGTTGGCGGGTCACATAGTTACAGTCAGTATGTGAAGGTTTTTTAATTGAGAATGTTTCCCCGCCTGTTAAATTGCTTTTAAATATTTCTCATGTGATAATATGAATTTGTAAATAAAGGTAGAAATGCTATTTGATAGGGAATTTGCATTATCGATTGAAAAGATCTGTGATAAGGTTTCATTGTATCCTACCAAGGAATAAAATTGTGTTTCAAAAATGTGTTTAGAATAGCTATCATTGTAACACCACATTGGTAGAAAACTATAAATAAATCTTATAATTTAAACAACATAGAGCAACAGAAAATGAGAACCATGTCTTGTAAAATCGTATTGGTAAAGAAATCAATGTAAATTAACTATCTCTTCCTAAACGTATTAGTAAGAAGTCATCAATGTAAAGGAACCGTTATCTTTTAAACCAACATCAGTAGATAAATTGTCAATGCCTGTGAAAAATATAATGTAAAATATCATTTATAGAGAAACCATTTAACTCAAGAGAATCTTATCTTGCAACTACATTGGTGGAGAATTATCAATGTTAATGGCTCAGATCTTGCAATAATGTGGTAGATAAATTAACAATGTTAGTGGTTATATCTTGAAATAATGTGGTAGATAAATTAACATTAGTGGTTCAGATCATGAAATAATGTGGTAGATAAATTAACAATGTTAGTGGTTCAGATTTTGAAACAATAGTGGTAGATAAATTAGCAATGTTAGTGGCCCAGTTCTTGAAACAATAGTGGTAGATAAATTAGTAAAGTTAGTGGCTCAGATCTTAAACAATAGTGGTAGATAAATTAGTAAAGTTAGTGGCTCAGATCTTAAACAATAGTGGTAGATAAATTAGTAAAGTTAGTGGCTCAGATCTTAAACAATAGTGGTAGATAAATTAGTAAAGTTAGTGGCTCAGATCTTGAAATAATAGTGGTAGATAAATTAGTAAAGTTAGTGGCTCAGATCTTGAAATAATAGTGGTAGATAAATTAGTAAAGTTAGTGGCTCAGATCTTGAAATAATAGTGGTAGATAAATTAGTAAAGTTAGTGGCTCAGATCTTGAAACAATAGTGGTAGATAAATTAGTAAAGTTAGTGGCTCAGATCTTGAAATAATAGTGGTAGATAAATTAGTAAAGTTAGTGGCTCAGATCTTAAACAATAGTGGTAGATAAATTAGTAAAGTTAGTGGCTCAGATCTTGAACAATAGTGGTAGATAAATTAGCAATGTTAGTGGTTAGATCTTGAAACAATAGTGGTAGATAAATTATCATTGTTAGTGATTTAGATCTAGAACAATAGTGGTAGATAAATTATCATTGTTAGTTGTTCAGATCATGAACAATAGTGGTAGATAAATTAGCAATGTAAAAGCACATAAAACAGCACATTGAGGTCTAGTGAGGGTTCATGCTATGCCTTGAAACTAAAATAATATAGGATGAACTTAGCATACACAGACTAAAACTATATTTTCATGAGATTCTGTATGAAAAATTATAATTTATAGCCACTTCAGGTGGCACCTATTAAAAAATAAGGATGACTTAAAGCCACTTAAAACAATCTTGATTCAACGTGGTAGTCATTATGTACTATGAGAATACATATTTTTCCCATATTGATTATTGCTGAGATGAGTCAATTTTGTTATTGGCTAACTTGGATGATAAATTGTACTCGTTATCAATGAGCTGCAAATTTTATTGATCTTTTTTTCACCACCTTATGGTTAATCAGCTGGTAGTGACTAACACTATCTCATATATATATTCATATATATATATATATATAATATATATATTTGTTTATCTGTGGAGAATGCTTCCATTGTGTTTCTTAATGTGTAGTACAGGGTAATTAATACATCTAAACAGAAAAAATTACAAAAGGAAGTCCTGTAGTGTTACGTCATTTGCCTTCAGGCCAGCAAACAGAGTTTTGAGTGTATTCATTATTTGTTATTTGAATAAAATCTGTCCTGTGGTTCATGCAGCTACAAGGAAGTAACATACCAGGGTTCATGCTCTAGGAAGGTCGAAAAATGGCACAATTATAATGAGCAAGTGTGGTAGATGACACTAGTCAGTTTCTGGTCAGTTACTAACGAGGCATCTGAACACTTATTGGAAAACTGTGTGTTATGAGGCTGATTCATTATCTCAGCTTACCTTTACCTTACCACAGAAAACTGTGCAGAGAATGGACTTCTACTTCGTTCACTCTCTTATAACCACAATGAATACATTGTGTGATTTCCACTGGGGAGAGTGAAGTATGTTGTACTGCTCGTTCCACAGTTGAGCTGTGTTATTTGCACCTAGGTTGACTCACTTTATGGTCCGGACATCCGAGGCCCATCACATTCGTTTTCGTTATGCCTTTAATTCGAGAAGTGGGCTTCCCTAGCCTGTGACAGCCTGCCTATCTGTTGACGAGAGCACAGGTATGTAATGACTCTTCGCCAAAAGGATTGTCGTTCACGTCTATCTCACATGAAGTGTTCCACAGTCAGTTAACTTTCCTTGTGTAATTAGACATTGTATGCCCATCGAGTACTGAACCTTTTCTCATCAGAAAGCCTGGTTCCGGTTAAGAAAGAACTTGACCTAAGAGTTGGACCAGGGCTCTTTCGCTTTCTTAGCCGAGGTGTTGTTCACCGACATCGTGAACCCCTTATCCAAGTCCGAGTCACCATGTGTTTAAGAGCAAGGTGTGTTCTTGAGCTGAATGATCTTGTCCCATTTGTGCCTGAGCCCAAAGTATACTAAACCCTTTCTCTCTGCGAACATGTTTCCAGTATAGGAAAGCTTGACAGTAGAGTTGGACTTTGGCTGCCTTTGTTGTCCCGTTTGTGCCTGGTCCCAGCAGTTACAGAACCCTTTATCTCCATGAGCATGTTTCCAGTATATGAGAGCTGGACATTAGAGTTGGGCCAGGGCTGCTTTCATTACCGGGAGCCCACTTTTGGGTCTGGGTCTCTGCCCATAAGTAGAACCAGTAACTAGAAGCTTGTCTCAAGCTAACAGAGCTTGTAGTTACGATTTCCTTGGAACATTTTCACCTTCTATTTGCACTTGGCGTTGCCCTATGGCACTGTGCTGCCCTTTCATTGTACTCAGTATGTTGTCTTTTCATCTCTCACCATGCATCTACCTTTTTGTGTCATTTTCATTGGCCGCCCCTCCAATGCTCAGACTGGACTGAACAAGTATCACTGTGTGTCGATGGTGCCACTACATGTGTTCGCACAGTGGTGTCAGAAATATTGACTGTCTCTTTTGCAGTCAATTCTCTTTCCATCTGCTGCCTCCACATTCACGGACATGATCCCCAAAATCAACATGAGCAGCTGTATCTGCTAACCCTGCTAACCCGAAAGCAGTGCAGTATTCTTTGCACCCCAAAGAAAAGACTTAATTCATGCACCAATAGAACAAGTTCAGAATATATTTTGGGAAACTACTCATGCACAGGACCATGATTTCAAACAGGGTAATGAAGATTTGCTTATCACTGGGAACATGCATAATAACACATAAATTGATGTTTCGATGTAAACACCTTTATCAAGAACAAATCACCAACAAAAAAATAAGTAAGAATGGCACTATTGACGTTCCCATGGCAGAGCTAAATATAGATATAACCCAGAACAGTTGAAACTAGGTGGTCAAAAGTGATACAACAGAAAATATACAAAACACACCCAAATATCTGTGGAATAGATTAACAGATAAATGATGGAACAACTGGATGTCATTCATATGAGTGAAGAGTATTGATCCCAAAGGGTTCAGTCGTGCCAAATTGATATATGTAGTGGTTCTAAAGTGCACGATGGTCCAGTCATCAGAGAATCATGATTTAATGGTTGTCATATGAATATCAGGGTCTCCACGATGGCATGTGCCATTGAAATAATAGCAGCAGGAGTGCCAGTCTTGTTTCTGATGCTGTACATATGTTCACAGTGTCTGCAAGCTTACTTCCAGTCTTACTTATGTACGTCGTGATGCAACATTTGCAGATGATGGCATAGATGACATTTCGGGATGCACATGTGAAACTCTCTGCAAGGATGAAGTTAGCTTAAGAGAATATGATACACCGGGTCTATGTGACATATTCACAGTTGTAGCATTTCTTATGTTTGCAGCTGATAGTGCCATAATGATGAGGAACCATTACCATGATTTCCTTCTTGGGAGTCAGTAGTTGCAAGTATGTTAATAATTGACTATATCTGACACACCAGTAGGTACACATCTGCCATATAAGTGTAGGGGAAACATTTATGTAAATATAAATTGCAGTTTGCCAATATTTCAGTGTAATAAAATATAGCAGTCTTTAGCAGTCTTTTTTTGTGTGTAATCATTATTCTTAATGTGTAGAGTCCTATACATCACCCTTAATTTGCAGATTTCTCACATTCTTTAGAATATCTATATTTCAACATTGTCTTTTTTTCATCAAACATTTCTATGATGCATACCTAATAAGAATTATTTCGTATAGAAATAATTGGTTCCATACTTAATAATTATCTCTTACAGAAATTGATGATGCCATACCTAATACGAATTATTTATTGTAGAAATAATTGGTTCCATGTATAATAAGAATTATCTCTTAATAGAAGTTGATGGTTTAATACCTACCGTAATGTTTTATTATCTAATAGGAATAATTTATTGTACAAATAGATGATTCAATGTCTAATATAATTTTTTTATAAATAGATGTTTCAATATCTAATAAGGATAATTTATTGCAGAAATAGATGGTTCCATATCTAATATACTAATTTTTGTAGAAATAGATGATTCAATATCTAATAACAATAATTAATGTAGAAATAGATGATTCAATATCTAATAACAATAATTAATGTAGAAATAGATGATTCATTATCTAATAACAATAATTAATGTAGAAATAAATGATTCAATATCTAATAAGGATAATTATATATAATTTATTGTAGAAATAGATGGTTCCATATATAAATAGTATAATATTTTGTGGATGTAGACTTGAACCTAAGATGTATTTTGTTCCAGCTTTTAACACATTAGTAAAATCTATTTTTCAGTCTTGTAACCTTACTAGATTACTAAGGATAAAATTTTACTATAATTTGTAGATTAATTCTCCTATTCTGCATTCATGTGCTTGATCTTCTAGTCTGGTGCTTTTTATGGTCAATATTGTGTTTTAAGTTAAATATACATTTAAATGAACGCAATATATTCTTGGAGGTCAAACAATCTTGATGACTTAAAACATTAAAAGCACATCAAGCTGGCTTTGCTTATGTTCTATATACTCATATAGAAAGATAGTAAATATTTTATGCAATAAATAATTTGCGAGTTAGATTAAATCAAAGCTAGGGATTAAAACTTTGTTGCCGTGAGGCATGTTTCACTAAACTATGGACATGAATTGATCCAGGTTATATTGGGGTGTAAATAACTGAAAGAATACAATTCCTATCTTATATACCTTAAAAGTTTATTCTAGTGGAAGAAAACTGATTGTGGATTATTCGTCTCAGATCACTACTGATGCACGGTACTACTATTAAAATCATCCTCCATATCATTATCATCCCTTCCCCATAAGGGCTTGAAAGTGAACATGCAGGTTCAATTTCATTAGCCAGCTAAGTCTCCTTTCTCCTACAATCACTAGCTGTAGCTTCACTGGGCCTTCAGCTGTTCCTTTGATAATTATATTTTTGTAAAGGGACATTTTAGGCTGCTGTCAAAGTTAAGAGAAAACTTATGAATAAACTTGTAAACAGTTTTACTGCAGTTTCATTAATTACACAATCTGACACAATAAATTGTGTTTGTGACTTGGTGTTTTAGACATGCTTCTGGTTATATTTGACCTACTGATTCTAAAAATGGCACCAGTTTTTTTCACTATGTATATATATATATATGTATATATATATATATGTATATATATATATATGTATATATATATATATGTATATATATATATATATATATGTATATATATATATATGTATCTTAAAAACTACAACTGGTAGGGAAAAACTAGTGCCATTTTTTAAATCAGCAGGTCAAATATACACAGAAACAAGTCTCTGAGGCACAGAAGCCATTTTTATGTTTCCATCATGCCTAAAAGATATACACGCACATATATATGTTTATCTGTATCTCAAAAAACTAGACACGATAGGAAAAAATGTGTGCCATTGTTAGAATTGGCAGGCCAAATATACCATGAATCAGATCTAACATTTGAGGCACCAAAATGTATGTTGGCCAGTGTTATCAATTGTCGTAAGCAGACTGTAACAGCATGCACAAATATAAATTATTTTTTCTTACTATGCTTTATTTATTTTTGCTTTTTAGTAGAGTGCATCATCATAATTTTTTTTTTGTTACCTTGTAAAGCTGATAAGATACAATTAGATACAGATATTGCTTCTTATTCAACAACTCCTATACATTACAATTGTTTTTAATACCTGAAGTAGCCTGAGTTATGGTTGATTCGTATTTAAAATTTTCAGGAGCATAACGAGTCCGCAGCTATCCTAAAGATTAAGGAGTCCATGCAGGAGGAGGCAAAACAGTTTGAAAAAGATGAGGCCCATGAATTCTTCATGCAATCCTAGCAACTTTTACTTTGTAAACTTTTTTTAACAGTCAGGAATTAAATTTAGGAATGAAACTGCTTGAAAAAATAAGTAGTGAGATGTTGTTAAATATTTTAGTTGATAAATGTGTTAAAAACAGGTGTCATTTCATTTGAAAATATATTAGCCAGAATTTTGTGATAATTTGCCAAAAAAATATAATTTACATTTGTAGTTAGAATAGTAATTGTTAATTTCACTTTTTGCTAATTTAAATAATGAAATTTGGTGCCACCATAGTTAAAACCTTCTAAAACATGCCCAAAATATGGACTTTACAATAAGTTTTATCGTATTTTAATTCTTAGCGCAGGATTTAGCCTCATGAAGTTGTTCAATTATTATTTTTTTGCCAAACCAGTAGTCTTTGCTTCAAATACCTCTGTTGTTTTATTCTAAATTTTATTTTTTTTCTTTTGCCTTGTAGTTGAAGCATGGAATGTAATTTTTTTCATACTTTCATTGATAGCAGTGCAAGGACACACCACTTTTTTTTTACTTCCATTTATATTTTGTAAATATGTCACCTACTCTTGTTGAACCCAGCCCTCTTTGTCTACACCACTTGAAAGTAATCTACAACACTACAAATTATGTTTGAAATCATATCCTGGTGTTCCATGCAGAAAAGTTATTGATTATGTAGCTGCATAATAAATTAGTGTATGTCGTACAAGACCTTAGACCTCACATGGTATATATATATAATATTTGAATTTAAAAAAAAATTTAATAATTTATTTGAGAACAAAAATGTGATTTATAGGTTTAGTATAAGGAGGATCCAATAAAATGTACCTGTTCCCCTTCCACACAGCTTAGTTTTGTAACTCTCAGAGTTACTAGTATTGGACACGTTAGAAACATTCATAGGGATTATGTTGACAAACTATGAGATGTTTTTATTGTTAAATTAGTAGTGTCTCTGCATCAGTAAAATCTGGTCAGTAGCTCATAAACTGAGGAAGGAATGGTGAATTCCTTTATTTTCTTAGTATATGGAGGATTTGGAGCAAAGATGAAATATCCGTTGTAATTAAAGAGAATTTCACACAAAAATTTTAACCTATCCAATTATTTTTTGAAAAGTCAGTCTTAAAAAAATGGAATTATATCTCTTTCTGTCCATATGTATTTATGAAATGAAGAAGGTTTTTCTTGGTCAAGTGCCATCAGGATTGTTTGAATGAAGAGAACAGTTGCTTGTTTGTGTGTATGTTTTTTTTTCTTTTGTAATTTGTAACCATAAGAGTTTGTGAAATCATCCATTTATTAGGCTATAAGGATGCATCCAGGCAGGGATCTGAAAGCCATATGCTAGTTTTTCACCCTCCCCGTGAGATTAAAAAAAACCAAAACTCTTTGAGTTAAAAATTGCATGTTGTCTTCTTTGTATTGCTTTTTCTCTTTCATCTTTCATAGTATAAATTTATTTATTTGGCTTCATCACCTCAGAAATTACAGTAATTTTTGTTTCTTTAATTCAAGCCATGTTTGTCCCAAATTTTCTTGTCTAGTCACAATTGCTGGTGGGTGCATAATGATTTAAGTATCTAACCTAAAGATGTATCAGCAAACATATACATTTTGTTTTTCAGTTTAATATTTGCAATTTGAGGTCACTTCATTGTACAGCAATCATTAATCATCTTGGCTTCATGAATATATCTCTTCATTCTTTTATGCCTTAGTTCATATGTAAATTTCTTTATCTTTAGAGTTTCTGTTCTTGATTTACATTCTTGTCTGCATGCTAATCTAAGTTTTAATTTAAATTTCGTTTGGTGTATGATATTTTACCTTGCCTAGTTTCAAGAGCTCGTAAATTATATGTGTCATGCTAGTCTAAATCCCCAAAAATAATATATGAGTTTTTGTAGTAGATAAAAATATGTTTTATAGTCATCAGTTTCCTTTAGGATTGAATTGCCCGTATTCAAATAAAATATTGGGGCAGCAACTATCATCTTCATCTATATATCCAGTTGATTCAATCGTATCAAGGTCACTGTGTTAAAACACATTTTAAATCCATTGTAAATGGTGTAAGCATTTGGCTTTAAGGTTCTTGAATCGCCCCCATAAACACTGTATTTATGAAATAGTATATTTATATATTTGTTGTAGATGTAACTCTATGTATTTAATATTCATGTTCAGCTTTTTCTCTGGTTTCACTGCTTATTGTAAATGCCAGATTGGGTGATATAAATAGTGCCTACCTACATGTGATCATTTGTCCTTTTGTTTGACAGGATGTACACGTTTGCACCAATGAGAATAGCTGGTGCAGTGTGAATAGAGATGTCTGTGGGAAATGGCTTAGATTTTAGAATGTGTAGATTGATAATTTATTACCACCTGGCCTATGTCTGAAATCTCAATTCACAATTGATTAATCAAAGCACTGTTTACAAAAATGGGACTGAATATAATAAGCTGTTTCCCTTATTTATTTTAAGCTATATTTAGCTTGTAAGATTTATCATCGGTGCAATAGTATGCTAAAACTTGGCAAACTTGTACGGTCATCAAATTGTATCAATTCTTTAGAGGCTTACTGCAGAATATGTTAGATGCTTTTACTGTGCTGCAATATTGCTAATAGGGCAGGTGGTACATTTGAAACATCAGAAAACACTCTGTTTTGTTACTTATTATTACCGTATTAGATGGTGCTCACATGGATGGAGAGTAAACTCTTATGCACAGTGGTTAGTGCACTGACATCAGAGATTTGCAGTTCAGGGTACAGATACTAGTTTTGATTAGGAATTTTTTTAGACAACAAACAGCTCCCATTTTCAGGAAATGGGAACAAAGTAAATCTGGGAAAGTAAAAAAATGGTTACTATTATGTTGACTGCATCATACTTATTGTGTTGTCACTGAAAAATTCGGGACCTACTACTTTTGTTTCCTATCTGCCAGAATGCAAAGACTTTACGTCAATACTTTTACATGGATGGACTTAAATTACGTCTTTAAGAATGCTTGTATAAAGATCTGATGGAAAATATTAGACTGTTAACAAAACATACTGGTGTGAATTAATTGTGGCAGCAAGTTACTTTCAAAGTGAAGGTTATCAGCAACTAAGTGACAAACACTCAATAGTAAAAATGAAAGAGAGGGACGATTTATAAAGGAAGCAATGATAGTGGCATGCCTGGTGCAGTGACTGCTTGCTGAGAACTATATCAATAATTGGTTATCACTGTGATAGTGTAAGAAATTTAAACGCATCAAGAATTAAGGTATGAATAGTTCCGGACTGCTAGAGATACATGCTGGAACTGGTTTCAATAAAAACCAAGCACACTCTGACCTAGGCAAAAGCCTTCATGGGTTTTTCGGTAGACAAGAAACACTTGTTTCTATTGCTATTATACTATTACCAACATTACCAGGAGAAGAATAAAATAAAGGATGTACTGGTTAGCACACTCAGGGAAGACAGTTGCTGAGGTCACCACACTTTAGACAATACTGAAGTGCAGAAATAGTGAGTTGACATAATAGTAAAAACAGTAGATACAGCTGTACCTGTATGTATTTAGACATGATTCCTTGTCAAAACTGATACAAATGAAACTGTCAAAGGCGGAAGAAGCAGTGGGGGTGTGGTAAAGAAAATCTTGGACATACATAGCTTGGATTTTCCCTCAACTGCTTCCTTGAAGATAAAAATTGCTGGAGGATTCTATATGTTGATGCATCTAATGTTGATTTCCCTATGACACTGGCGGGTTACAAGTTTATAGATAAATATATTGATTTTTATGAAACCAGTAATATTATGATTTAGTCAGGACCTTTGTACTTTTCAGTCCGGCAGAAATGTATTTTCACAGTCATCACTATAATGGTATCCATTGATGGCTTCTGTAGGGAATGGAATAGTGAGACAGCCTAACTTGTGAAGACTTGGGTGCGGTTTGAGCAGAGCAAAAAAAAATTATTCTCTTAATACTGGCAATTTGCTGAAACATAAGTGGTGCCGAAACATTACACAGTTAAACAGCAGTGACATATACATGACATTCGTCAGTTATTGTTTTATAAAGATATTGTTAAAAGTTGTTCATATTCCCAGTTTCTGTAAATGTTGTATGTGTAAATGACATAACAAACATTGGTTAACATTCAGTGGACACATTGGTCAAGAAGTGGCGTAAGTAGTTGGCCTAAAACAATGTTTCCTGTACAATATTTTCAGAAGTGCAGTGTGGATTGGCTTTCTTAGTGAAGTGACAAGCTGCTCTCATCAGTCTCTACATCAACTTAGTAATGTTCAAAGATGGCATGTTTTGATTGAATTATCTAGAAGGTTTAGCAAGGTTTTGTAATTCAATGTTTACTTTTCTTAACTTCAGAAATCATTCTGGTTATGAAGGCAGTACAAAGACAGTTTAAATGAACTGGAATATATTCTCAGACATATGGAAGTACCTGCTATTGGCAAGCATCCATAGTTCCAAATGTGTCATTTTATATATGTTAGATTTGTTTTGTTTATATAGTTTGAATGTGTAATGATTTATAAGGAAGTACAATTTATGATTTTTACCATCTCATTACAAATGATTGTTTTTACAAGCTTGACATGTCAGTATATCACTACTACTTTGTGCTGAGAGATCATAGATCTCCACTGTATATGTATTCAGGAAGTAGATTACCACTTTATATGTGTGTAGATAACTGTCCACTCTATATATGTGTGCGTGTGTGTGTTTATTAATAGAGATAAATCCCCACTATATACTGGTATGTGTGCAGATAGATCTCCACTATAACTGTGTACCCATAGATCTTATAACTGTGTACTGTTAAATCATAGATCTCCACTATAACTGTGTACCCATAGATCATAAATCTTTGCTATAACTGTGTACAGTTAGATCATAGATCATAAATCTTTGCTATAACTGTGTACAGTTAGATCATAGATCATAAATCTTTGCTATAACTGTGTACAGTTAGATCATAGATCTTCACTATAACTGTGTACAGTTAGATCATAGATCATAAATCTTTGCTATAACTGTGTACAGTTAGATCATAGATCTTCACTATAACTGTGTACAGTTAGATCATAGATCTTAAATCTTCACTATAACTGTGTACAGTTAGATCATAGATCTTAAATCTTCGCTATAACTGTGTACAGTTAGATCATAGATCTTCACTATAACTGTGTACAGTTAGATCATAGATCTTAAATCTTCACTATAACTGTGTACAGTTAGATCATAGATCTTCGCTATAACTGTGTACAGTTAGATCATAGATCTTCACTATAACTGTGTACAGTTAGATCATAGATCTTCGCTATAACTGTGTACAGTTAGATCATAGATCTTAAATCTTCACTATAACTGTGTACAGTTAGATCATAGATCTTCGCTATAACTGTGTACAGTTAGATCATAGATCTTCACTATAACTGTGTACAGTTAGATCATAGATCTTCACTATAACTGTACAGTTAGATCATAGATCTTCACTATAACTGTGTACAGTTAGATCATAGATCATAAATCTTTGCTATAACTGTGTACAGTTAGATCATAGATCTTCACTATAACTGTGTACAGTTAGATCATAGATCTTAAATCTTCACTATAACTGTGTACAGTTAGATCATAGATCTTAAATCTTCGCTATAACTGTGTACAGTTAGATCATAGATCTTCACTATAACTGTGTACAGTTAGATCATAGATCTTCACTATAACTGTGTACAGTTAGATCATAGATCTTCACTATAACTGTGTACAGTTAGATCATAGATCTTAAATCTTCACTATAACTGTGTACAGTTAGATCATAGATCTTCACTATAACTGTGTACAGTTAGATCATAGATCTTCGCTATAACTGTGTACAGTTAGATCATAGATCTTCACTATAACTGTGTACAGTTAGATCATAGATCTTCGCTATAACTGTGTACAGTTAGATCATAGATCTTCACTATAACTGTGTACAGTTAGATCATAGATCTTAAATCTTCACTATAACTGTGTACAGTTAGATCATAGATCTTTGCTATAACTGTGTACAGTTAGATCATAGATCTTCACTATAACTGTGTACAGTTAGATCATAGATCTTCACTATAACTGTGTACAGTTAGATCATAGATCTTAAATCTTCACTATAACTGTGTACAGTTAGATCATAGATCTTAAATCTTCACTATAACTGTGTACAGTTAGATCATAGATCTTCACTATAACTGTGTACAGTTAGATCATAGATCATAAATCTTTGCTATAACTGTGTACAGTTAGATCATAGATCTTCACTATAACTGTGTACAGTTAGATCATAGATCTTAAATCTTCACTATAACTGTGTACAGTTAGATCATAGATCTTAAATCTTCGCTATAACTGTGTACAGTTAGATCATAGATCTTCACTATAACTGTGTACAGTTAGATCATAGATCTTCACTATAACTGTGTACAGTTAGATCATAGATCTTCACTATAACTGTGTACAGTTAGATCATAGATCTTAAATCTTCACTATAACTGTGTACAGTTAGATCATAGATCTTCACTATAACTGTGTACAGTTAGATCATAGATCTTCGCTATAACTGTGTACAGTTAGATCATAGATCTTCACTATAACTGTGTACAGTTAGATCATAGATCTTCGCTATAACTGTGTACAGTTAGATCATAGATCTTCACTATAACTGTGTACAGTTAGATCATAGATCTTAAATCTTCACTATAACTGTGTACAGTTAGATCATAGATCTTTGCTATAACTGTGTACAGTTAGATCATAGATCTTCACTATAACTGTGTACAGTTAGATCATAGATCTTCACTATAACTGTGTACAGTTAGATCATAGATCTTAAATCTTCACTATAACTGTGTACAGTTAGATCATAGATCTTAAATCTTCACTATAACTGTGTACAGTTAGATCATAGATCTTCACTATAACTGTGTACAGTTAGATCATAGATCTTCACTATAACTGTGTACAGTTAGATCATAGATCTTAAATCTTCACTATAACTGTGTACAGTTAGATCATAGATCTTCACTATAACTGTACAGTTAGATCATAGATCTTCACTATAACTGTACAGTTAGATCATAGATCTTCACTATAACTGTGTACAGTTAGATCATAGATCTTCACTATAACTGTGTACAGTTAGATCATAGATCTTCACTATAACTGTACAGTTAGATCATAGATCTTCACTATAACTGTACAGTTAGATCATAGATCTTCACTATAACTGTGTACAGTTAGATCATAGATCTTCACTATAACTGTGTACAGTTAGATCATAGATCTTCACTATAACTGTACAGTTAGATCATAGATCTTCACTATAACTGTGTACAGTTAGATCATAGATCTTCACTATAACTGTGTACAGTTAGATCATAGATCTTCACTATAACTGTGTACAGTTAGATCATAGATCTTCACTATAACTGTGTACAGTTAGATCATAGATCTTCACTATAACTGTGTACAGTTAGATCATAGATCTTCACTATAACTGTGTACAGTTAGATCATAGATCTTCACTATAACTGTGTACCCATAGATCTCCACTATAGCGATAGATGAATCCCATAGCATCCCTATCTCTCTCTGTGCTAGTAGATGTCCACAACACCTGTGTGCAGAGGTGTCTCCTCTATATATGTGATCTGATAAATCTCCACTATAACACTAATATATTCCACTAATGCTTGTATACTAATAGATCTCCACTTTGTCTGCTGAAAATCTCCAACATAACTGTGTCTATAAATGTATGCTATTAGATTTCCACTGTAATTGTGAACAAAAATCTTTACTATTTATGTTTTCTGATGGATCTCCATCCATATATGGTGTTTATATGGTCTCCACTATAACTGTGCTATTAGATTTCCAATATAGTTGTAAACAGATTTCATAATATGTGTTCTAATAGAACTCCAATATTGTGCGAACTGCTAGATCTCCGTTAGAATGGTATACTGATAGATCAGGTGTTCATCCTAGCACAAAGAGTAACTGATACACACACACACAAAACACAAGTCCCACAACCACACATGGCCACTCTGATAAGTAAAAGTGGATCTGTAAGTGAAAGTGGATCCATAAGTGAAAGTGGATCCAGTACCTAAACTACTGTTATTTATATGGTGTATGTCAGAAAATGACTAAGATAAATGAGGTAGGAATCACTTTGGCTATTTCAAGTGGTGCAACCAGAGCTCAAGCTGTGTATTTATGTGTATGATGAATTTGTCCTGTCTGTTGACAGATCGTATATGTGGAGTCGAATACTTATTGACCTATTCTTTTGTTTGTTATTCTCTTCTTTAAATGGGTTTGATGAAAGTCTGCTGAGACAAAAATCATTTTGGAGGTTAACTGGGTGTGAGTTTTTTCTTTTAGATTACAACAGTGAAAATTCAATTACTGCAACTGATGATAGATGTCTTATATGATTTTAGAATATTTTTTTTTAATGTTAAGTTTTGTGTTTAGTGAGAGTCAGACCAGAAGAAAATAGTTTGTGAGGTTAGTCTGCATGTTACAATTTTTAAACTCCTAGTGAACATTATGCCACATTGTGTGGTTTTTTAATACAAAAAAATATGTCAAATTAAATTAGTAAAAACTGTCAAATACAGCATGTTTTCCATTAGGAAGTTGGCAGGAAGGGATTTTATATCTGAGTGATAAGGTTAGTATAAGTTTTAAAATGCTTAAACTCCTAGGGGTATTTCAACTCCTAAATGAGTAATTTTTATCACTCATTCTTTTTAACATGTACACAGAAATTATTTTTAAACATATAGAAGGAATGTCAAGGCTGAAGGTCAGTGGGAAAGTAATAAACAATCTATGATATGCAGATGACACAGTCCTCTTTGTCAAAAGTGAACAGGAGTTATATGGACTAGATACAAACATTTTTTTAAAAACCATAATAATTAGCAAAATCACAGAAGAACAGGCACTAAACATAAAAATACATGGAGAGATACTACAAGAAGATCATTACCAATATCTTGGACACATAATCAAACATGGAAGTAAATATGAAAATAAAGTTAAAAGGAGAATAGGAATGGCTAAAAGTACTTTTAATGACATGAGGAAAATATTTACATCAAAATAAATCGCAAACTAAAAATGAAAATTATAAAATGCAATAATGCTGTTGCCTTAATGTTGGCTCAGAAACATGAATACTGAACAAACATAGAAAAAGATAGAATTGATGCCTTTATGATGTGGATATATAGAAGAATAAGGAGAACTTCTTGAAAAATGAAAAGAATGAACAAAGAGATTCTGACAACACTGCATATGAAAAAACTATTAACCCGTCTGCAGGTTATGATTATACCATTTAAGGTTTTCAATGATAAAAATATATTTACTGAATGCATTAGGTTCAGTGTATATATATATATATATATATATATATATATATATATATATATATATATATATATATATATATATATATATATATATATATATATATATATAAAGCAGAATAGGAAAAGTTGTATATTAATATGGGCATGGTACCCTTTTCTCCATAATGTGTTCTGTGGAGAGAAAGTACTTAATTTTTACAAAAACTGAATGCATAAATAAAGTAGTATCAATATTGAATATTTCCTTTTTTTTTTTTTTTTAAGAATACTAGTTAAAGTAAAACTAAATAAGAACAATGTGTAGCAATGTAAATATGGGAAAATGCACAATTTTTATTTGCATATTTTTTTGACAAAAATAATTTTTTTAAATCACTATCGAGCTGATGGAGGGCTATTCAATCTTTGTAGATTGAAGTCCAAGACCAAATTTAAGATGCATTGTTCGCCAACAATTGTGCACTAAACTCTATCAGTCTGAAAGACATGCAGGACAGCATGGGCCTCTTTTCTTTGGCCTGTGATGCATTCGATCTCACCATCAGCACCACGAAGATATTAGTAATGTATCAACCAGCGCCAGAATGGTTGATACTTTCGACTGGTTCCCCTACATATAACCAGTAATCACAGTAAAGGGACAAAAACTCAATACTGCCAAGAAGTTTGTTTATCTTGGCAGCACCCTATAGAAACTGCAACAATTGACGAGGATGTTGCCTTACATATTGCTCGCACCAGTGCTGTATTTGGGAGCCTACATGCCAATGTCTGAATCAGGCGTGGTCTCAGTTTGAAAACTAAGTTGAACGTGTACAGCGCAGTGGTTTTGCAAGCAGCGGAAGGACAAAGCGGGAACACGCCTACATGCCAACGTCTGAATCAGGCGTGGTCTCAGTTTGACAACTAAGTTGAACGTGTACAGCGCAGTGGTTTTGCAAGCAGCGGAAGCACTCCTGTACTGCAATAGAACTTTCCTGGCACGAATCTGATGCATTGCGCATCTATAAACTCACAAACCAAATTAGACAATCACAAATTTTTTTTTTTCTACATGTTCATCACATTTATTGTTTTTCATGGCATGTTCATCTTCACTTGTGAAGGAGGAACATCATTATATATATAAATATATATATATATATATATAAACAAGGTGCAATGATTGATGTGGTTGTAGCATGCTGTTGTCTGGAGAGTTAGTGTTGCATAATGATACTGTAGGAGAGGATTGTGGAGAGACATCGACATCATTTACTTTAGTCGTGGATCAGCTTTGTGATAATGATGTCACCCAATGGTTGCGACAAAATGACTTTGAATGTCTATCAACATTGAGAATAAATAGAGCCCTGGATATTTTAAATATCTGTAGAATGGGAGTAAAGTTGACTTTATAATTATCTCCTTTCTATGTAGAATTTGTTAAACATTTTAAGTGAACAGATGGCCTTAGTATATCTTTGAACTGTCAATAGGATACAATGGCATTATTTATTTATATATTGAATTAGAAGAATGATAGCCAATGAATGGAAGTATTCAGGTGAAAAAGTGATAGTTTATGAATGTATTTAGATGAAAGAAGTTTATATACGAATGCATTTAAATTAATGAATAATAACTTATACATTAATGCATTTAGTGAAAGAATGATAATCTTAGAAATAAGTGTTCAGATGTAAGAGTGATCACTTATAATTAAATGTATTCAAATTAATGAATGAAAGTTTATAAATGAAAGATTGATAATTTATATATGAATGCATTTAAATGAAAGAATAGTAGCTCATACATAAAAAATGTTCAGGTGAAAAAGTGATAGGTTATAAGTGTAATGATAACTTTTAAGTCAGTGTATGCAAATGAAAGGATAGTAACTTATGAGTATATATGGATGTATTTAAATAGTAGTTTATAATTGAATGTATTGAGATAATGAAAGAATTATGTCTTGCACATACATGTTTTCAAATGAAAGAATAATTGGCTTATAAATGAATGACAAAACAATCCAAGAATAGGTCAATAAGTAAAAACCCCAAGAGGGTGCTAGTCTTTCATATTATGTCAGTTCTTTGTTTTTAATGCTTTTTTAAAAATTAATTGTATTTGTGAGTGCATTTTATGTGTGTGAAGGCAAATATTGATCATTGTCTTTTATATGCCTGCTATATATAATGTGGCACTTGAAAACACCAATATGTTTGTTCAGAAGAACATTAAATTGCATGATTGTATTAACTGAACAAGAAACATTACTCGTTTGTTAAACAGAATCATATGTGAAGTTTATATTCTGTGCAAGTGTGATGATTGTCTCATCAATTTTATGTTACTGTGGGGTGCATTAACCCAAGACAGAATCAATGGAGAATTATTGATGTTTTTCAATCGTAATTATAATTGTATGTCACATATTTTTGTATATATATATAAGATTTTGTTCTTAATTTGACATGTTTCTTGTTTGACATTGAATAATAAAGTTTCATTAAAAATTGATGTTCTCAACTATGTCAAGTCAGAAATGAGCAGGACAAATTTTTATTATTATTTCATGTGTGTTGAGCATTGTTTTCTGTTCAACAGTTTGCCCTGTCTGGGGAATGATATCATTAGTGAACAGGAGCAGATAGTAGTTTGTGTGAATGCGAGAATAACAAATAAAACATGTGAATGCTACATAAGTTCCAGAGATATCATTAGTATAATGCAGAAATTGTTAGTTGATACTTGATACATTTTCTGCTATCCCTCATGTTAGTTTTAAAAAATATATTGATGTGGCATGCTTGCTAAAATGTTGATAGTTTCATTCTAAATTATTGGTCTCAAAACACTTTCCTGTTAGTAGAATTTAGTCTAGAGAAGGAAAGCTTCGCACCATGATTTATATCATGTCTGTGATATCTGCACCTTTCAGTTGGCACTTCAGTGTGACATTTTCAGGTTACTTTGACCTTCTACAGTAGTCAATTCTCCTTAATTGTCTTTTGATATGCATGATAGCTCATGGCATTACTATTCTTTAACTTACAAATCCTGACAATATACTAGTATTTAGTTGTAACAATTCAATAGGCTTAACATATTTTTAGCACATAAGCTGTTACGAGAGTTTGCCAAATCTTGAGGTTAGAAAACATATTTCCATGTTGAATTGTTCTATATGGTAGTTATTGTGTAACTTTCTGCCGAAGTTAAGCAAATTGAGTAAGATGTACTTTTACTTGTGTTAGTGCACTATGTTCTTATTCCATGAGCTGGGATTTTATTGACCACAACTTTCCACCAGCCTGACCAGATTCAGTAAATGTAAACCACAACATGTAACTATCATGTTACCAATCCCATAGATGGGCGTTCAACACACACACACACACCCTCCTGTCTCTCCTTTTAGGAAAATAGAACCATGACAACACTAGGAAACAAGCAAAACAGTGGGCTATCACCCCCTTCTTCCCAGTTGTTTACCCATTTGAAATCATCAAAAATCCCACATGGATAGCTTTATTTATAAAGTGCTAAAACACACACCCTTCTCCTTTAACAAAATTTGTGTCTACAGCCCTTTATAATACTGACCAACAAGCGATAGCCTCATTACTCCTTTATAATACTGACCAACAAGCGATAGCCTCATTACTCCTTTATAATACTGACCAACAAACGATAGCCTCATTACTTTGTTATTTAACAAAATTGTGTCTACAGCTCTTTATAATACTGACCAACAAGCGATAGCCTCATTACTCCTTTATAATACTGACCAACAAGCGATAGCCTCATTACTCCTTTATAATACTGACCAACAAGCGATAGCCTCATTACTCCTTTATAATACTGACCAACAAACGATAGCCTCATTACTTTGTTATTTAACAAAATTGTGTCTACAGCTCTTTATAATACTGACCAACAAGCGATAGCCTCATTACTCCTTTATAATACTGACCAACAAGCGATAGCCTCATTACTCCTTTATAATACTGACCAACAAGCGATAGCCTCATTACTTTGTTATTGAAAAATGGGATTCACTGCTGTATTCTGATACATCCCAATAGTGTGAAGGTAGATATTACTTTTACCAGCATTTTAAAATGTCATTCTGATTAATGTAAAAATATTTTATGAAAATGGCAAATTAATTTTATTTTGTTTAAATAAAGGCTATAAATCCAGTGTTTTATTTTGGTGAAAGTGTTAAGACATCTAAGCTGAAACATTGTATTATCATTTAACTTTGTTATGGTTGTTAGTGTGTTGTCCTCTGAAAGTTTCATCTGACAGTTATTGGGATTTATAATTCACTCAAATATGGGTGTCTTCTTCTGTGAATTCACTCAAATTTGGGTGTCTTCTTCTGTGGATTCACTCAAATATGGGTGTCTTCTTCTGTGAATTCACTCAAATTTGGGTGTCTTCTTCTGTGGGTTCACTCAAATATGGGTGTCTTCTTCTGTGCTTTGTTTTTTTGTTTTATTTTTCAGGGGTTATGAGCTATGACGCTCATTTCCTGTGTGAATGGGGGGGGGGGGGGGGTTCCTCCAAAACTTTCACAGACAGAAAAAAACTTCCAACTCTCAGTAGTCTTCAGTATCAAAACTTTCACAGACAGAAAACTGCAACTCTCAGTAGTCTTCAGTATCAAAACTTTTACAGACAGGAAACTCCAACTCTCAACAGTCTTCATTATTTGAGAAGTCTCCTACTCAGAGGAGGTGTATGTAAAAGACATGTTCCACCACTTTGTATGCAGGCATCTAATTACATAAAAGTGTGAACTTTTTTGGTAGTGCTAATGTTGGTCTACTTTTGACTACAAAGTCCATATAACAAATGCATGGCTTCACTTTGACCAGTTAACAATGTAACCATTCAGATTTGTGTATGTTTGAAACCTAAGAACATTCTAGTTTACAGCAAAGCTCTGAACTCAAGCTGTTTTATTTTTTATGATATGGGGGATACCCAATACCATGCTAAACTCCCACTACTTTTCTTCTTACTACGCTATCAGTCTCCATTCTTTTCTTAACAAGAAAAGTTTTGGTTTAACTAATTTACATTATTTGTTTACAGTATTAGTAGACAAGTGTAGCTGGTCCCATATTTGGCCCATGAAAATCCATGCATGTAGCTCCTGAACATCACACATTATGTTGCTGAGCTTATACAATTTAGTATAATAAGTTTAAATGTCATGATTTTATTTTTTAAAGTTTCATCTTTCTTTTTTTTTTTTACTGCAGGGTCTGTGGTCATCAGAAGTATGTTTGTTTGTGATTGACTGTATGTTGTACTATTTTCTTGTTCTCTTTAAATGAGCTTCACTTCTCAAATTGAAGTTCTGTAATCTTGAAATAATGTATTTTGTTCCTTGTGTTATGTGCTTGTCTTGTATAATGGGATGCTGCGTTATGTTGCACTCATGGCAGATGTTCATCAACACATTTTTGTGTGATTGCTTCTCAAGACCGGCTGTGAGTTTTTCATGACTTTGTAGTCATTTGGCTTCATAGCAATCACAAGCTAACATCTGACCACAATTGATTAATAATAATAAAAAGAAAAATCTATATATCTGTCTTGTTTCTTTCTTGATTTGGAAGCTGTACTAGGGCATTCCCATAAATGCTGAGCTTGCGATTCAATCCATTATACCTGTCAACTCCACATTTCAGACCCAGCTCCTTTATTCTAACATGAAAAGAAGTAATCAGCCTCACTAATTTAGCTTGACAGTTGAGTTTCTCATAAAGAGATAATATCACAGTCCATTGCCCTGCAGCTTGATACAGTGGCAATACTTGCCAGTCTGTCTATTCTCTCAGTACTATGACCACATGAATGACTAGGCAAAAAAATTTAATATGTCATTTTCTCACTTCCACACTCTCAAACCACTGTTCACAAAAACAGCATGTATTTTTCTGATTGAGTCGCAATGCAGACATGAGTTGTACTGTGTGTGCCCATCCAGTTTATGGCCTTAGTCACTGTCATAATATATATAATATAACCATGTTGCTTGTAGTGACAGTGGAAGCTCCACTCTGCTTTTTAATAGTCTTCCCTACACATTCAGCTATGAAGACCCAAGAACTATACACGACTAACAACAGAACCATTAATGAATATAACCTTAACTGGAATTCTCACTGATCATTGCCTGCACTGCAGACTCAATAGTAATAGGATACCTCTTGCTACATTCTATCGAGTGTTATTACTACTCGAAAGGAAATCTGAAAATCTACAGGAACACTTATCAAATTTGCACCATGTACCACACCCACCAAGGAGCACACGTTGTGTATGGTATCCTCAACCAGATCCTGTCCATGACTTTCCTATCTTTAGTCTACTACCTTTCACACTCTGTATTTCAATATGCCTTGAAAATTATGCAAGTGTCAATTAAGAGAATATGGTAATAATAGAAATGAGTCTCTTTCTATTTTGTAATGGAACTGAGTATATAATGACTGCTCGCGTGCTCCCATAAACCTGTTTTCATATCTGCTGTTTTAAGTATGTATCTGTGGTCAGAAATGGAAAAATTTGTTGACTCACTTTGTGAGGTGAGTAGGTCCTATCTGAATGAGCCTGGTTCAATTCCGTTTGCTTCATTATGATTTTCTGTAATCATCCATATGTAGATGAGCAAAATTGTGTGAATTAGTTCATAGATGAAAATGTTTTCAATTGTCTGATAGTTTACTAGTTTTACAACTCTTCTCGACTTAGAATTAATCAAATATGGTGTTCCCATATGAAAGTAAAGACATAGTTTTAGTCTATTGAATGAAGATTTAGTTTGTATGTCAACTGTTTTGATTTATATAAAGTGGCAAAATCTTCATTGAACATATTGTAGTGGTGATGTTTGTTGTGTGTTATTTTGTTTCAGTTGTTTGAGATGTACTTTTTGCCTTACCTGCCTTTAGTATACATCATTTTTTAAATTTATTTATTTTGTTCACTGCATGTTTATGGTGTGATATCTTTTCAGTGAGGACAATGTGTATGGGGGATAGCAATGAAATTTCTCTGCATATTTTTTGTTACCTTTTTTGTGTTTTTGTCTTTGACTTCTTACTGACCATCAATTTGTGTGTGCGCGCGTGCGTGCATACATGTGAGAGAAAGAATTGTCAGTCTAGGTGAAAAGTGTTTAAAAAATATTTTGCCACAATTTGTTAATGTGCCACTTGAACATTTTTTTTTACCCAAGCTATTCTTTTGTTATCTCAGTCTCCTCCCACCTTCATTGTTAGTCCATCTCTTGTTCCCTATCAGTTTATATCAACTTCCTTCTTCTTTTCCAAGTTCATTCTCAAACAGCAGATTAGCAGGATGTAATCTGGAGAATGGGATACATTGTGTTATGGTTTTATAGCTTTGATGCGTTATCTGCTCCTTTCATCCTGACATGAAAGGACTGCCTTCTACATGGCTTCTGGGTTACTTTGACCCTGTATGGGATGGAGCAGCCACATTCACCCCATAACCTCCTTAGTCCATTATGACATAATGAAAGGTAAACACTTGCTATTCTGTGCTCTCTTTCGGGTCCCACAACACAAGGCGCCTTAATTTCCTATTTGTTTTTCTATGTTTGCTATTTGATTTTCTATGTTTGCTATTTGTCTACCTCTTATTCCTAATTAATCCACTTCTTTTTCCTTATTAATCAGCTCTTCTTCCTTATTGATGATCACTTATTCCTTATTGATCCACTTCCTTTACCTTATTAATCCATCTTTTCATCCTTCTTAATCCACTGCTTCTTCCTTATGAGTCCACCTCTTAAAGATCATTTAGCAATATAAACATTTTCAATCATGTGATAGTGATTTATATCAAGTGTACAAAATTGTTGAATTTATCACCCATCATCATACTACAATGGAGTACAATTATAACGAATTGATCCGAACAGGCGAAATATTTATGTCTTAGAATTTTGCTTGTAAGTGTACCTAATAAAGAATACAAATTAATTGGAGATTTTGAAAGTATTATTAAATGGTTAATTTAGCTATAAATGTATATACTGTAGTGAGACTTCACTGTGCTACATTTTGTTCATTTCAAATCCCCATTAAATACAAATTTCAGTTTATGCAGCAACAAAATTATTTATACCTCACACAAGCAGGCATACATCCTAAAAAATATATTATGCTCATTTAAGATTATCTGACCAAAATAGTGATCAAGATATTGGTCCCTCTTTTTTTTTTCTTTCTTTTTTTTTTGGTTTGCATTATCCCAAAACCAGATATTGTCTGCAGCTTTTCTCTACTTCCATACAGTTTTGTATAATATGATGAATTGTCGGATAGGCATTTCTTTCTATATATCACCTGTATGTGGGACAAGTCCTGTAGAATACATGCTGGTCAGTTTATTCATACACACACATTTTTATGTGGATTTGAAGACTCCCATATGTGGTCAAGATTGGGAATGGACGTAGGGATTTTGTAAAATAATCTTCAAATAGTATGGTGTAATTGTATAAGCTAGGTACCATGTTCGCAGGCAATTATGCATCTCGACCATTCAGAAAGCAAACAACTAAATGTAAATACTGCTTTAAAAATCACTACAGACAAAGAAATGCTGATTTGATTGATATTTTCTGAACAGGATATACTTTTATCCCTGAATAATTTAGTTTCCTTATTTCTCAGTCTGAGAGTCATATCCTCTAACATAAACATATATAAATTCAGTTTTACATTTACATTGATCATATTGAGACATGCAGTTAGATATATTTTGTGACCAAAAGTCGCTAACTAATATGCCACCAAACTCTTGCACATGTTTGCATGATTGCTTGTTTTCCAACAGAATGGTGGAACAATCCTTCTATATACACATATAGAATAATGGAATAATCCTTCTGCATACACATATAGAATGTTGGAATAATACTTCTACATACACATATAGAATAGTAGAATAATACTTCTACATACACATATAGAATGTTGGAATAATACTTCGACATGCACATATAGAATGGTGGAATAATACTGCTACATACACTCATAGAATGGTAGAACAATACTTCTGCATACACATATAGAATGGTGGAAAAATACTCCTACATACAGTTATAGAGATCCCCTCTGTGTAGGAGTATTCTTCTCAAAGCATTGCATACCACCAACAGTTGAATGTTTTGGAGAAAATCACCTATAGCATATAGAAAACAGCTTCATTGCTCATAATTCCTGAAGATCCAAACATTTACATGTTATTTGTGTATTGGAAGAGAAAGATTCATGAAATGTCATTTGTCAGTCACTTTTACATTTTCCATCACTAATTTATTTTTTGTGAACATTTTTATGTTTTGGGATTTGGTATTTTCATAACTTGTTAATATGGATTACTTATTCTCATATAAATTATCATTTTTTTTCTGCTTCATTTTGTGCATTTCTCACGAAATTGACTTGAATGTATAAAAATACATGTTTATATTGTCAGTGTTATTATGTCATTATATTATTGTTTTAAGATAATGGTTTGTGTTCTGTAAATATTTGCCTGTTGTTATTTTGTGCTGAGTCAGCAAAAAAAATACAGAGCTGTCTTTTAAAAAGAATGAACCCTCATAAAATGTGTCACGAAACAAATGTATGTTCATCAATAAACTCCAATACTGTGCATATTACACATTGTTTTATTTTTCCTTCTTAAATTTAAATGTTCTTTATGAGTAACCATTGAATAAATGGCTTTAAATTTTAAGTGTTAAATTTGTAACAAAAGTATAATCAACTATATCAATAAATACCACAGAAGTCAGATGTGTTGGGCCATTGGCACAGTGTGCGACACTCTGCTGGAAATCTAATAGGGCCATTATCCTGCTACAAGAGAAATCCAGTGGGAGTTATGAGAACACAAGTTAAAACAGGAAAAATTACAAAGAATATTGGGAATCTCAACAATAAAAGTTTAAGTAAAGAAGTAGTAGTTTCCCTTTTTTCCATGCCATTGAGTTGCATTCGGGACTACTTATGTTCATGTCTAATGCTATTAATGTTTGAGAGTTATTTTGTGTTTTAGTGTATTAAATGCGAGGGATGTTGTGTTCTGTGATCGCTGAGTCATTCTATCTTGAAATGTTCGTGATAAAGTCTTTTTATTCTAGACTTCTCTTTCTTTGTGTGTCCATCGATTCGGAAAACTGCTTAGCAAGATTATAATAATTCTTGAGACTAACGGGAATTGAACCAGCCCGTTCAACGGCACCAAATCGTCTAGTTAGCCTAGGCCCGTTAGTCTCAAGAATATTTAATTTAGGCTTCCTTCTTGAATTTACTTTTATTATAATAATAAGATCCATAACCCGTCAGTATCGTAGGGGGTGCCAACTGGATACATCAGCACAAAAATCTCTTGTCAGGATCGTAGAGGGTGCCATACTGGATACATCAACACAAAAATTTCTCTAAGCAACTCTATCCTGAGTTATTTGAAGTGTAGAGAAATCACAATCATTGATGTTATCAATCCAAGATTTTTTCTGGCCTACTCTCCTCATTCCACCCTCGACTGTTCCTGGCAAAATAATTTTAGAAAGTGAGTCGTATCTCGTTACATGTCCAAACCAAACAAGCTTACACCATTTCACCACTACCAGAAGTTCTTGAAAACCTGCAAGTTTGTTTATTTGATGTCTTAAGAAATATATTTGTCTTGTGTTCTATAATATCAATTATATCAATATAATACAAACGTCTGTAGCACTTGTTTTTAAAAGCCTGAATCCTTCTTTCTATGTCTGCATTGAGTATCAAAATTTCACATCGGTGTAGAGGTACACTTAGCACTAGTGATTTCATTAGACTGATCTTACTTTTCCAAATCATATTCAACTTTTGCCATGGCAACCAGCTGAAGTCTTAGATTAATATCATTTCCAAGGTTGCCATCATCATATATTTAAAGGTATTAACTTCTTTTAAAGTTTGTGACGGCTTAACCAGATAAGGAAACAATGTATTAACAAGGGTTAGCTTGTATCTATCTGTCAGAATCCAACAATCGTAGACCATGATCATTTGTTCCAGTGCAGAATGTACCCACTGTGCCAGCCCATTGGTCATATGCATCCAGCCCTTTATAGCATTCCAATCACCATGTACTATAGGAATATTGGTTTATTTTTACTATTTTCTTTATTACATTTCATTAGTTACACAGGAAGTCAATATGCAGTTAGAACAACACTAGGGCTTTCAGACAAATTTTATATACATTCTGGTGTGCAACAAGGATGTGTTCTATCTCCCTTGCTATTCATTATATACATATATTGTATAGGTAGAGTTGCCAACACCAATAAAGAAGACAACATAAGCAACCTTTGCAAATGATCAAACAATAATATCAACATCAGAACAACTACAACATATAAATAGCCTTCACACAGCATATAGTGAAAATTAACATGAAGATAAACACAGAAGAAAAAAATGAGGTAATGTCAGTCGCAAAAACAGAAAGTAACGCAACTATTCTAATGAATTATCAACTTAATTAGAGAACGAATTCATTTATCTTGGAAGCATCATATCATCAAATGGGGGGAAAACACCAAAGAAATTCAACATAGCATACCAGATCATAGGGCAGATGTCGGTTCTTTCCTAGTAGACACTAATACACTGTTATGTTTTTTAATCCCACTTTTTAGATAGTCCCTACACATGCTAATTCACTGGTATTTGTTACTACATACAATAACAAACATGTCTGTTTGAGTCTCCCCAGAAATACGCAGGAATCTGCTGTGTTTCTACAAAGTAGAAAAAATACTACCTGTTGATACTATCTGTACATTTCTTCTGCGTGCTGCAGACTGGGTTGGGGGATCTCAGTGTGTAGTGCGCAGAAATAATGAACACGCAGTACGAATGACTGCCGTTTTACTTTCTGCGCGTTACGGAAGCACAATGAAAATAATGGCACTCTGCACATTTCACGAGTAGCGTTGAATGGAGAAACAATACACACCGTGTCACGTCTTAAAAGTTATCTTGTGCGGCGTTTATGTGAACATCAAGGACAACAACCACAGATACCACTTTTCGCGTTCCTTTTGATTTTATGCAAGATTACTTGTCCCAATAAAACGTGTTGCATTATTTCTGATTGTGTCCGTTGTATATGCTTTTATGTCCCTTTGTACCCGAGTTACGGATAAACTTCGTTCACTAACGTTTGTTCCGTTTAATATGTGTTTGTCTCTACTAGACATTACCGATGTATCATATTTTCAAATATAAACATATGAACATGAACACCAAATCTGCACTATGTAAAACGATCATGATACCATCACTATGTTACCAATGGCAAAACCCAGACACTAACAACAGAATACAAAAGAAAACTTGTTACAACAGAAATTACTTGTCAACGTATAATTCTCGGAGTAACAATAAGAGTCAGAAATGAAAACATCAGAAGACTAACAAACACATTCGAAAACTGGACTCCATTCGAAAACAACAGATTAAGTAAATCACATGCATCCAGACCTCCATCAGACAGTACTCCTCAAAAAGCATTACTATACAGACACGATGGATACATCCAGGGGTAGACCTTGCAAGTGATGGATTACATAAATAAAAGGGTAACGAAAACAAACATATGAAACACACACAAAACCATCTCCAGAGAACTCTTCTATCCCTTCAAACATAAAGGGATATAAAGAGAAACGAAAAAAAAGTAGTGCAAAAAAAGTTCTCGATGGGAACATTCTTGTATTAAGCAGCAATTCGTGATGATTTAATTTTACTACTTAAGGGGGTGCAGATAATGACTCAGCATGATTGAACACAAAGATGGATGGTCTGGGCGTGATTTTTCTACACTCCAAATGACTGCGGATAGTTGTTTGGAGAGCTTTTTGTGCTCATGTATTCAGTGTGTGTTGCGCCCTTAAAATCCTAACAGGTTATGGGTCTTATCATGTGAGGAAACTCTTTCACACACCTTGTGTCAAAAAAGATATGAGCATCAGATGGCAAGACAAGATTCCGAATATCACTGTACTTGACAGATCTGGTATCCCATTGCATTGACACTATCCTGATGCAGACACAGATTCTTTGGGCAGGTTATCTGGTACGTATGCCAGATTATCGCCTGCCAAGATACTTCTCCACGTCGAACTGGACAACCGTACAAGATCTCAAGGTGTCCAAAATAACTCGTTACAAGGACTCGTTAAAAGCCTCACTGAAAGCCGTTGATATAGACCAAGATACATGGGAAGAAACTGCACATAGTAGATCTACATGACGCTCTAAAGTCAAAAAGGACCAATAATGATATTGTAAAAAGTGAAGAAATGCAGTAGCTCAACAGCGGATAGACACAAAACCGTCAACAATGGTCATCTCATGCCCAAACTGTCCAAAGACGTCTACGGCTCGAATATGGCTTACTAGCTATATACGAAATTATAGCCATAGACATGCCTCTTCTTCGTAAGTCGATGTAACAAATGGTCATCTCATCACTTGTGATGGGAGAACAACAAACATGAGTCTTATTATTATTATTAAGGACATAGCGCGAACGCAGTTCCCCTTACGAAAAAATTACGCAATCGAATCACATACATTTGGGACTATCGCGGGGGTGAACTCTACTGAAGTTCAATGGAAGGTCCTCAACCTGGGACTACCACCGTATTGATCATGGTCTCCCGTGCTAGGTAATAGTACTTACGTAGGAAACATGTAACGAAGTCTTACTGAACGACGACTAACACACTATCACTGTTGGATGCTCACGTGAAATAATACACACAACAAAACACAGGATGTAATCATACAAATAATACATGGCATAATAGAAGTTTCGACCAAAAGGCCTTTATAAAGATTAACACATAACATCAAAAGACGACGAGTAGAAATGACCACACCACACACACGTGTCCAAGCGAAATATGGATGTCAGATGCCGGAGGGATAGGATCAGGAAGTACATAAAAACGTAAATATAGGTGGAAACGAAACGACAAAAAGGTGCAGTAAATGACCTAACAAAATGAACATAGACAAAGACCACACCGGACGAGAACTAGACAAAAGAGTGGTCGGAATTGAGTACAAATAGCATGAGTGTACCCAACTAAAAAATAAGACGATTTTTTAGAGCGTACATAGATCTATCATCGGTAGTGCAGGATATGATGGCAGTGACCTGAATATCAAGAACACCACGGTGGCAATCGTCGTTGACGTATGTCGCAACAGGAGTCGTTGTTCTGTGCTTGATGACATGAATATGGTTACAGAAGCGGTCGCTCAATCTTAACCCGGTTTGCCTGATATAATTCGACAATGACAGTGTGTTAGTCGTCGTTCAGTAAGATTTCGTTACGTTTCCTGAAATAAGGTATGCAGATGACACAGTCCTCCTTTACTACACATCTTGAGGGACTGAAACAGCTAATCACAACAACAAAGAAATACAGCGAGATCCAAAATGTGCATCTAAACGCACAGAAACTAAAAATTATGACAAAACAAAGATCAAACCAATAATCAAAATAGACAATATAGAACTAGAATGCGTAAACAAATTCGAATATATGGGAGCAAATATAAACAGTTCCGGGGATTGTTCAGTCGAGATGAGAAGACTCTCAATTGCAATACTCAAATTAACACAAATGAGAAAGCAATGGCAAAGTAGTAATAACGACACTCAATCATGTGATTTTCCAGTGGCAACATATGGATGCGAGACTTGGAACAAGTAACATATTCGAAACAATAAATTCATTTGAAATGAAGTGCTACAGAAAGATTCTACAAATATCATGGACAGAGAAGAAGAACATTGAAGTTTTGAAATTACTGAAACTAAATGAAGGCTGGCTTCTATATACCATTATAAGAAGAAAGCTACAGTATTTTGGACACTTAAAGCCACATGTATGGAAAGACTGATTCTAAAGGGCCGAGTGTAAGGAAGCAGAAGAAGACGATGGACCAGCGACATCGAAGAATGTATGCACATGTCTCTGGCCAATGCAGACCTGCTTGCCCGGAAAAGAGAGGGGTTACGAGTATCCACGACGAAGCCAACGTTCTGGAAAGAATATGTCACTTGATATATAGAGCATACATGTTTCCTACGTTAATTACTATATTCATAGTTTTACTAGCAGAATTACCTCTTATTGCGTGTCAGGGAAATATAAACTTCAGAAGCGCCAAAATAGGTTTCCATAAGAATAAAAGCTATATGGATGCTATCTTTACACTTAGACAACTAACGGAAAGAGCGACAGAAAACAACAAAGAATTATACATCGCATTCGTCGACCAAGAAAAGGTTTTTGACAGAGTAGACAAACAACAACTATGGAAAACACTATCAATATATGCAAGGGCATTTATGCTAATAACCAATGTGAAATAAGAACAAATGCAGGAGTGTCCAATAAGTTCTAAATTCAATCAGGAGTTCGCCAGGGATGTGTCCTATCCCTCCTACTTTTTAGAACATATATCGACCACATCTGTAAAATAACAAGTACCAACGAAGAAGATAACATAAAAGACAAATTGTACGAACTAATCTTTGCAGACGAGCAAGTACTAATAGCGACATCAGAAGAACAATTGCAAGACCATATGAACAGATTCCACAGAACATTGCAAAAATTCAACATGAAGATTAATATTGTTAAGACAGAAATAATGGCAAAATCAAAGGGGAAAAAAAGAAGAAATATCACTAACTCCAACGATGATAAACACTTTAAAAAGGTAAAGAAGTTCATTTACTTAGAAAGCATTACATCGAGTGAAGGTAAGACCAGTAAAGAGATACAAAACGATAACATCAGACAGATAACCAAAACAAAATCAGTATTGGAATACATCAAGAAACAACATATCTAGTTGTTTTCACGTTTCCAGACTACCAACAGACAGCATGCCATATATGGCCATGACAAATAGACATAACGGCTATAAAGCCAGAGGCAGACCATGTAACAGATGTATCACAGAAATCAAAGAAGCCACCTAAAAAGAATTTTTCCACCCCTGACGCCGTAAGACAAACAAGGGCCACAGAGTATAGATAGGTTGATAAATATGGTTGGGTAAATAATTCATAAATAAAAAGGCAATCTTTTTTTTTTTTGACCACTTCGTGAGACAGGCAGGTCTGGAGAACATATTTACATCAGGCAAAATTAAAGGTAATAGAGACAGAGGTGACAACGTGAGAAAGTAAGACACTTTGATAAAAGGGCACAGCAACAACAACGACCTTGATATATATTACTACTGAGTACAGAGAGATATGGATGACCTCCTACACCAGCAGTAATTGTACCTGATAATGAAATCATGATTTATCTCTCTCATGAAGAGGTGAACCGTATAATCAAGTAGATTATGTGCAGACGCACAACCAAAAATTATTAAATTTTCATAACTAACACAATATTGTATATAACATTCGTCTGTGCCAAAATCTGCTACTGGTCATCAAAAGTAGGAATAATATAGTAGCAACAATTCCTTTAGAATAAAATTGTTTTTGAAAAGATTAAAATTTTGCAAATTTAATTAAAACATTTACTGTATCTCTAATAATGGAAAAACTGTTCACAATATTATCTTGATTTATATGCGCTATTTAAAAATGGAATCATCTGTATCATTCTCAATAAATAGTACTGGGTTGTTACCCTTGTAGTAGGAATAGCTAATGCTTAGAATAAAGCAATTTTAACTAAAATTGCTTATCTCCCTTCTCTAAAATTTAAGATGTTTTTCTGAATCGATGTTGTGCACGTTGGCTGACTCTGGGAAACCCCGTATCTGTTGGATGTCTCCCATAATATGTAATAGAGTATTCATGCTGATAGTACCCATAGCTCGCTGGTTTTATACACACATCTTAACTGCTCTCTCCACTGATACAGTGGATCATGACCTTTGCAATTTGGCGCAATAGAAGTGCGATAGGCCTACGCATGTGTGTATGAGCTGGTGTTTTATAACATATAGGCATATTTATGTAGTTTCGACGGGAGAGTATTTTCATAATAAAAAATCATGCAGTGCTGGACATTCAAAATGAACAGAAATAGGTATTAGTGTTCCCAAAATGAAACGATAAAGTAACTTAACAACGAGACACAGTGATCGACGACGTTTCGACTAAAAAGTCTTCATCAGGACACAGACAAGCAACATGCAATGAATGTTACAAACACAAAAATCATAATGTAAGAGAAGAAGAAATGGAGATTATAGGAGATCAGATGAGAGAGAGAGAGAGAGAGAGACAACAAAATAAAGAAACAGGGTAAGAACAAAAAAGATAAAGAAAAGGCCACAGAGCACATATAATGAAACAAACGGAGGCAAATATTAGGTAGTGAAGAGAGACATGTCATGGGAACACGTAAAAAGATGAAAAAAATGAAGTGATACGAGCAGGTTAAATGAGCTAAAAGTCACTACCAAAAGTTTAAATGACATCTACAACAGTGGCTATATTCCATCTGATTTGCTACAATAAATTTTTATAGTCCTACCAGTGGCGTAGCGTGGGTCAATGGTGCCCGGGGCGGAATCATAATTTTCCACCCTTGTGACATTAAAAAAATATGTCAGTGATTGTGAAAGACTGGACGAAAATAAATTTGCCGCCATCCCGATGATGCCGCCCTGGGCGGTCCGCACCTCCGCCACCCTCGCTACGCCACTGAGTTCTACCAAAGAAACCTGGTGCAGTAGATTGCGAAGACCACAGAACAATATGAGTCAGATGACCAAGATTTTACTGCGCATAATAATGAGGCGTATAAAAGGAAAAATAAAACCAGAGATAGCAGAAGAACAATGCGGATTCGTAGAAAGAAAAGACACAAGAAATGCTTTATATTTAGTAAGAACATTAATTGAGAGGGCCATAGATGTAAAACAAGACCTTTATCTGTACGTCATAGACTACAGCAAAACATTTGACAAGGTGACGCATTAAGAGATTATAAAACTGATAGAAAATCTTAACGTTGTTGGGAAAGATCTAAGAATAGTAAGAAATATGTATTGGAAACAAACGTTTGCGATGAGAGTTAACAACACTATAGGTAGATTTCAAAAGATAGAAATGGGTGTCAGGAAAGGTTATGTAATGTCACCGGATCTTTTCTTCCTGTATACATAATACATTATGTGAAATATAGAAGATATGCCAGGAATAAAAGTGGGAGGATGCAATTTAAATGAGATATGCTGACGACACAGTACTGATCGCAGGAAACGAACACGCCTTATTAGATGAAGTAGTGAAAAAGGTGAAAATAAAGGCCTCATGTTAAACAAGAAGAAAACAGAAATAATGGTTGTCATTGTTTCTCGAAGAAACATACACTACCAAGATGCAACATAATAATTAAGGACACAAAATTAACACAAGTTAAAAATTTGAAATATCTCGGCACCCTGTTAATATCAGAAGGTAGATGCTCAAGTGAGACAAAAGAGCCGAACAGCACAAGCCAAATCAGCATTCCAAAAAATGAGAACCATTTTGTGCAATGGAAGACTATCAATGCAGACCCGAATTAGAGTGCTGAGATGTTATATCGAACCAATTCCTTTTTATGGATGTGAAGCATGAACTGTAAACAAACAAAAAATTAAGTGAATTTAAGTGAAACCACACAGAGATGTGGTTTCTGAGAAGAATGATGAAAATACTATGGGCATCTAAGAAAATTAATGCAGATGTTCTCACTGATGCTGGCGTAAAAAGATCAAACATTAGGGTGAGACAGTCAAAATTTCTAGGGCATGTGCTGAGAAGAACACCGTAGAAGTTCACCAATCGAGCTTATTGAAAACACAAGAGACAGAGAGTCGTGGAGAAACATGATAGCCTACGCCATTCGGCATGGCACTTGATTTATTGATTCTGTCTATTGAATGGTAAGCTGTAGAAATCGTAATATGGTCATCATAACTTGTGATGGACGAACACTCACGAATATGGTACTCCGGTCTTTCCTTCCCAGGAGGTTGATATTGTCTTTGGGAAGTGATCCAGATTTTTCTCCCAGTATTTCCTATCACCCCGTCTGTTCTGCCAGTCGCTATGTTCACATATTTCAACATATCCCCGAGCTCATGGCTATTGGCAAATGATCATATGGCAAAGTTAAGGAAATTTTAGATATACCAACATTATGCAGCAGAATAGTGAAAATATTGAAGAAAGGAAATTGAGAAGAATTCTCAGCTGAGAACAAAATGTCTAATGGTTATTACTCAGTAGTACACTGTCATACTCACATCACAACTAGACTAAACAGTTCAACTTAGTAGGCCCTACTGTGTGAATACTGTTTTGGTATCTTTCCAGACGATAGTGTTACTGTTGTGTTATAAGGAATATAATATCCAATCCATACTGATAGCTGCGACGTACAAGACTAATCTGAGCCACATAGTTTTTCACATTATGTAGGCCTCCTATCACAAGGAATCACAGGCTCACTTGTACTGTCATGTCCTATGTTATTGTGTGTCTCTTGATGTGCAGCATTGGAACTATCTGTTATATTTGTCTTTATAACGTCCCCGATCTTTCCCCTCCATGCAAAACGATCCATGGCACCATGTTCACATGATTCTGTGTACCAATGCCAGTATTGGACTGTATCCCTCATAGAGATAAATGTTCCGGTGTCGGGTAACAGCCCGAAACTGGATATGGATGGCTGGGGTAACACAAGGCAAATATCAAAATGAATAGAATTAGGTATACGTCTTACCACTGGTTGCTATGTTGTTTTATTGTCTTATTTTGGCAACACATATACGTATTTCTGTTCATTTTGGTGTACCTAGAACATCCTATTTTATTTTTTGCATACGCTTTTGTACTGAAGTAGAGATCCCCCCCCGAGATCTTTTCCCAGCTGTAATTCTCCATGAAGGAGATCCTTCGTTATTCTGCCATTTTCCATCCTGTTAGTGTTCCAGCCATCTGAGTCTATCCAGACTAAGCATAGAAAATTTTGTGATATTTCCGGTTCTTCATAATATTTCAGTGTTGGTGACGTCCTGCTACTTAATTCCAAGAATTATACTGACATTGAATGAGAAAGCTATTTAGCTTTTTCTCCAGATGAATATAGACGGACTATGTTATACTGCCGTAACACTGGCCATGTCAATGGCCATGCCACTGGCAATGTTACAGTAGACTAACAGTAAAATACAAATAAACACAATTGATAGCATATCATCTCTCAAGCTAACCATTCTTCAAAAACATCTACTTGTCGTATACTTTTGTTGTATGTGCAGATATTGTGTTGAATATTTATATCAAAATTATACATAATTGTATATGACGAATATTGGTTATTTCATAAATTTGTATCGGTCTGCACACCCAATTTGTTATATAGGGATTCCATTGTACTGTATAATTAGCTTCAACTTACTAATCAAGATTGTCTGAGCTTTTCTTTTCTATTTTCAATGCAGCCCCGTTGAGATCCAGCAAATCTGGCTTCATCTAATTCGCTTTCTTCCGTCTATGAAATTATCCGAAGTTGTTGTGGTAACTTTTCCGGCTTATATGAACATTTTACACAAATTGTGCAAAGCTGAATAAATCACATATTTGAATATATTTGTGGTTGTATTTTATTTTTTTAAAACTTCTTCCATATTTAATTTTTTTTTCTTTCTGATCATCTGGTATGCGCTTGATAGTCAAGCAAAATGAATTAAACAGGTTACTAAAACACTTACCTTGTCTATTAATAAAAATATATTTTTAAAAATATATATAAAAAACATACAATAAAACTAAACAGGACAATTCTCCACGTATCGGCTCAAATTGAACCTTTTTCAAGAGACAAACAAAATTGGCGTTGCCATCCCTGCGCTATGGAGACGGGGCTTGATGAAATCTAGTCATCTATTTTGTTTTTTATTTTGTTGTTTTCTGTTGTTTGTCTCTTGAAAAAGGTTCAATTTGAGCCGATACGTGGAGAATTGTCCTGTTTAGTTTTATTGTATGTTTTTTTATATATATATTTTTAAAATATATTTTTATTAATAGGCAAGGTAAGTGTTTTAGTAACCTGTTTAATTCATTTTGCTTGACTATTTGTTCATTAGGTTACTGCGGCACCATCCACTTTGTCGGACACCCTCTGACCATTTGGTTATTTATATTATGTTATGTGCTTGAAGCTGCTTCCTTCTTTAACCACGCTTACCCTATGTGAGTCATTTAACATCTGTGATTGTAAAATATTTTCAGACTTGTATAATAGTTTGTAAAATTATTACCTGACATATGCAATAGTTGTGTAAAATTATTACCTGACATATGCAATAGTTGTGTAAAATTATTACCTGACATATGCAATAGTTGTGTAAAATTATTACCTGACATATGCGATAGTTGTGTAAAATTATCTCCTGACATATGCGATAGTTGTGTAAAATTATCTCCTGACATATGCGATAGTTGTGTAAAATTATCTCCTGACATATGCGATAGTTGTGTAAAATTATCTCCTGACATATGCGATAGTTGTGTCAAATATCTTCTAACATCTGTGTAAAGTCTGCTTGGTTCTTTTTTCTGCAAGTATCCACAAAATAACTTACTAAAAGAGCAACATATATTTCATTAAAAGAGTATCAACTCTCACTGTTTGTACTGTATAGGTGTCGTCCAAAAATTACGTCAAAAATAGGGGAGGGGATCTGGAGAAGTGTGAGGTTAAAGACAAGAAAGAGGGGGGGGGGCGTTAGTTGATATGTTGACAATACATTTTTTATACACTAATTAAGTGGTGTGAATTTCAGAATTTTGTCCTAACTTTCGCACTTGTCTAAAAACATTTTTTTCTAGTATGTGGCAATAGGCTATTTTGTGCCATAATTAAACAAGGGGTCCATGAATCCTTAACAAATTGTTAACTGGGGAGGGGGAGAGGGGTAAGAAAAACAGCCAAAACAATATTGACATAATTAATAGAGTTAATTTTTATGTGTGAGATCAGGCAACTCTCTAGAAATTAAGAATTTGTTTCTTAGCTAGCTTCAAGTTGGACAGTTGGACAGTCTCTTAGTTGGATGTGCTTCAAGTTGGACAGCCTGAAATTACATAAAAGCTGCAATTCTCACATTTCTTATCTCTATATCTTCTTCCATCAAGCTGCTTTGTTTTAAAATGTAAAATATTACAGTTGACTCTAGTTTGTTCATATAAAAATCAATATTTTTCTTTTGCGTGCAACATCTACAGTTATGTTAGATTGTCAAGTCTGTCATCACGCCGAAGTCCACGATAAACATCAATGTTCTCATACTTTATACAATCATAAATGTTCTCAGACTTTATACAATCATAAATGTTCTCACACTTTATACAATCATAAATGTTCTCAGACTTTATACAATCATAAATGTTCTCATACTTTATACAATCAACAATGTTCTCATAATTTATACAATCATACATGTGCTCATACTTTATACAATCAACAATGTTCTTATACTTCATGTAAACACCAATATTCTCAAACTTTATACAATCAGAAATTTTCTCATACTTTATACAATCATCAATGTTCTCTTAATTTTTACAATCATCAACGTTCTCATACTTTATACAAGCACCAATGTTATCATACTTTATAAAAAGACCAATGTTCTCATACTTTATACAATCATCAATGTTCTCTTAATTTTTACAATCATCAACGTTCTCATACTTTATACAAACACCAATGTTATCATACTTTATAAAAAGACCAATGTTCTCATACTTTATACAATCATAAATGTTCTGATACTTTATACAAACACCAATGTTCTCATAATTTTATTTTGATTATCTAATTTAATTATATGCTAGCATTCTTGTATTATTTTTTTTTCTAAAACTTTCTTTTGCGATCAGTTTCCTAAGCTTAACAGTCTATACAGGTAGTTGGCCTGCCTTTAATACAGTGTCAGTAACCTCTTTTGATCTGAGGGCCAGACACAGAAATGCACAGCTGGTTGCGGGCCGGATGAAAAGCTAATATGAAAACTTAGTTTTACAGGTTGATGTTACCAAATATAAATTTTTTCATTTTTTAACTTGTGGACATTAGGCCCGTGGACATAAATATGTATAATTACATACATACACATTGATATAATTCTAGACCAGCCTCGTTATCAACACTTGATTTATTATTTTATGAGTACCGGAGTTACAGCAATTATGATCTTTGTTTGAGTACTAGTGGACCGGGTAATTTGTGCAGGCGGACCTTAATTCAGTCATTACCATAAGGTTTTCACATCTTCACATCCAGGCTTGTCTCTTAAGGCTATGTTTTAGTCCACAGGCTGTCAAAGAGTGCAGGATTTGTTCTGTAATCTTCGAACTTTTTGACATAGAGCTGTGTTTTTCTATAACTTTCAAAAAATTCACACAAAACAGAAACAATGTATGAAAGTTTATTACACTATAAATTCATTGTAAACAATAAACCAATAACAGTTTCAGTCTAAGTGTTATGATTTATATATACATATATAATATTCAATGTAAACAATAATCCACTATCAGTCTAAGTGGTATTATATATATATATATATATAAATATATATATATATATACTCAAGTGACATATTCTGTCTAGAACGCTGTCTTCATCAACTATTGGGTATAGGGTACCAGTATATGTATAATCAAAACGCAATAATGCATGGTTACTAGTATATTTATCATCAATGATTGAGTACTAGTATATTTATCATCAATGATTGAGTACTAGTATATTTATCATCAATGATTGAGTACTAGTATATTTATCATCAATGATTGAGTACTAGTATATTTATCATCAATGATTAGGTACTAGTATATTACCACTACATCAATTTATTCATTCATTCATTTTCCTTTTGCGCTAAAGTTAGCGCATAGGGCAGAGGTCAGATCTCTCCAATTCTGTCTATTCAAAGCTATTCTGTGCAGTTCTTGAATAGTATGAATATTGGTTGTTTTACTTTCTCTAAGTATTGTTCTTCTGAGTGTTTCTTTTGGTCTACCCCTTGCTCTTTTGCCTGTAGGTATCCATTCAGGAGATTGGTGGTGTATTCTGTTGGTGTCTGCGCGTAGGACATGCCCGATGTAGGACCAACGGCGTTTTCTGATAACATCTGTGATGAAATATTAATGTGTCTCTTCTCTGATTTTATCATTCGATTTTAATTCACTCCAATGGGTGTTAGTTATCCTACGAAGACATTTGTTCTCGAAACTCAGTAATTTCTTTTCTGAAGATACAGAGCTTTTCCAGCTCTCACATCCATATGATAGCACCGGAATAACGCAGGAATTAAATAAGCGCAATTTCGTGCGTGTGCTGATTGACTTTGACTTCCAGATATTAGACAGTCTGTTAAATGCACTTGATGCTAGGGCAATACGAGTTGTAATTTCTGGCATGACATCACCGTCGAGTGTTAATTTGCTTCTTAGATAGAATTTCTGTACTTTTTCAAGTTGTTGTCCATTTAAAGTAATTTCGTTAGGTGAACTGGTGAAGTCCATAATTTTTGTTTTTGATGAATTGATTTGGAGACCTAATTGTCCTGCAATGAGTTTAATCTATCAGTTTTTGTTTGTGCATCTTGATGGTTTTGACTCAATAGTGCAAGATCATCGGCAAAATCCAGGTCTTCTAATGTTGTTTTATTTATCCATTTGATTCCTAAATTTGTGTTGGATGTTCTTTTTCTCATAGCCCAGTCAATTGCGATATTGAATAGTAATGGTGACATAGGGCAGCCTTGTTTAACACCAGTAATTACAGGGAACCATTCTGAATTGCCTTTTTCTGTTCCAACACAGCATTTTGAGTTGGTATAGAATGATTTTATCACATTTATATATTTATTTTGGAATCCGTATATTTTTAAAATTTCCCAAAGCGATGGTCGATGGATGCTGTCGAAGGCTTTTTGAAAATCAACGAAGTTTATTATCAGATTAGATCTAAATTCTAGACATTATTCTATTATTGTTCTAAGAGTGAATATATAGTCAAGGCAGGAACGACCTGGTCTAAAGCCTGACTGCTCTTCTCTAAGTCTTTTGTCTAAGGATGACTTTAATCTTGCAAGCACCATATTACAAAGAATTTTACCAGATACGGATAGCAGTGTGATTCCCCTCCAGTTATCACAATTTGTTTTGGTCAATGGTTGGGTGCTAATATATTTATAATCATAACGCAACAAAGCATGGGTACTAGTATATTTATCCTCACAAATCAACAATGCAAACATAGAAAGCAAACATAGTGACATACCAGCTATAACCATTACTGCTCAACAGAAAGACCTAGATGGAAGTAAAAAAACAACAACAGATGTTGAACAGTATTTTTATGCCAACACTCTGCTATAAATGGCAGACATGTGTGCCGACAGCAGCCCGGCAAAGATAACTGATAAGTGAGATGAAATGCATGAGGAAAGCGCAAGTTACCAAACTAGACAAAATGAGAAATAATGAAATCAGGAGAACAAACTGTATAAGACCATGCACAGAATACATAGAGAAAGAACAAATAAAATGGTTTGGACACGTGAGAGTGAATCATAACCAACTACCGACAAGAATATATAACATAAGAAGATTCGGATGCAAGGCCAGAGGAAGACGTAGAAAAAATGGAGAGATAACGTCAAGATAATCCTGAACAAACACGGAGTCAACGTAGCCAAGGCGGCACATCTGTCATTGGATAGACAACTAAAGCTCCCAGTCACCACCCCTACGCTTAAATGGAGGTGTGGATATTATTACCGTCATCCACCTGGGGATAGACAATAGACAACGCAACAATGCATGAGTACTTTTATAATCATAACGCAACAATGCATGGGTACTAGTATATTTATAATCATAACGCAACAATAGAGAAGCTTAAAGTTATATTTTAGCAAAGCATAAAACAGACTAGCCTTAGTCATTCCTAATTTAGCTAATTAGTAATTCAGACGATAATACAAATGAATAAAATCATTAGTATTGAAATATTAGAAACAAAAGGCAATACCTCTATATTCTCCATGCTCTGTGTAGACTCAGATGACTGGGACGCACTAGGAAGATATGGCATGGCATAATACTGAAGTATCTCCTTTATGGAGGAATTAGTCGGGGTAACGATCTCGGGGTCTACCTCTACTTTCGTACAAAAATGTATATAAACGGTATATACATGATGCATGAATTCTTGCGGAATCATGAAACATAATGCCATGGATCGTGCAGCATATAGGAAAAATATCCGAAATTGTACAAAGACAAAGGAAAAAGTGAGTTTGGTGTCCATTTCCACTGCCAAAATGTTTTGTCTTTGAACAGTATAGTTATTTTCCGTTAATACATATTCTTGTGTAGTAAATTTCTAGTGTCATTTCCACGTCCTGGGAATCAGACCTTTAAGCGTCGTTGGAGGAGGGGAGGGGGAAGAGGTGGAAAGGTGGAGTTGTCTGTCTTTGTCCATGTGGGTCGCATAGACCATGGTCAGTTCATGTCAATTTAAGGTTTCTTTGATTGTCTCCATCCATCTAGCTCTTGATATTCCTAGTGCCTTGTAACCCGATATCCTGTTGTATGTACGAAGGAATGGCTGCTTTGGTTCTGTTTCCATGATGTGACCAAACCAACTGATTTGCTATTTCTCGATGTAATCTTGACTTGAGATGGTCTTTATGTCATTCCTGATACCTACATTTTTCCGTCTATTTCTTCTGGTGACATTTATAAATATCTACAGTCTCCAATAATATGCAATAGTTAGTTTTAATGAGAGCATGATAGAAATATTGCAACACAGAAATATGCTTTATAAACTGTCATAGACATCACTGTATGAGTTTAGTGGATGATACATTATTCATATTCATTCTGAGACAGAAAAGTCTTGAACAGTAAGTAATACAGTGATTATTACTCGCAGTTTACGCTTTATACTGCTGTTTGTCGAAAAGTATGTATGATGTTTTTGTTCATATTGTTTGTTGAATCATATAATTGTCTTGTCACTGGAAGGATTTCCACACCATTTTTTTCTTGTTCTTCTATCTCCATGGTGATGCCGGTAACTTGATCATCTTTGCTGTTGTTTTTATTAGTATCAGTTGTTGTATTGTTAACGTTTTTTGACAAATCCTTTTCATTTTTAATTTCTGTGGAAACCGTTGCTTCTTTATTAATACAATTATACCTGTTATTCAGCGTTGATCTGCTCCCATGATTTTTGTATGATGAAAGATCTGAAAACCCTATACTATTTGGTTTAATGGTATGCTGAAAGTTGTCTGTGGTAACACTCTCAGTTCTAACATTACTCTCTGTTGTAGAATTGTATTTAATTTTATTATCTGCTTTGTTTTCATTAAAGTTAACATAACTGGCGCCTTTCATGTTTGATGGTTCACACTGTATCTGGGAAGCACTACTATGCTTATTAGACCAACAGGGCAGTTCTTCAACTAAGTTTGTCTTAACTGTGGCATTACTGCTGAGTGATGAGTTCATATTACTGCTGAGTGATGAGTTCACATTACTATTGAATGATGCGTTCACATTACTGTTGAATGATGAATTCACATTATGAGACTGGCAATGTCCACAATTTGTGTGTTGAAATTGTGTGCTGATGGAGTCACATGTACTATAACCGTCATCAGAGAATATGCTAACATCAGAATTTTGTAAGAAATGCTTCTGCGTTGAGGAGACGAATGATGCCATACACTGGCTGTCATCTGCTTTCACTGTCCTTGATCTACCTGCTGTAAAGTTTGTTTTATGTTGTAGAGATTGGGAGGAGATGACATCTAATTTATTTGTGCATTTCTTGTCAGCAATATCAATATTTGAATTTGTAGAGGTTTTATCAATGTGTGAACATGCTTTATGTGAGGACAGATTGTAGACATTTTTCATGTCAATACCTTGCTTTATTAAGGTATTCATTTCAACATTTTCAGATTCTAATGCTGAAAAATGTGGAGCAGAATTCTGTTTGCATTTGAAGATATTTACATTTTGATCTTTTTTTTGTAATGATGAAAAATTTAAACAACACATATTTTCAGTGTTAGTCATAGATACTGCTTCTTCCGTTTTCTCTAAGGTGGGACTGTTTGAAATAAACATGCCAAGATCTGATTCGCTAGGACTCTGGTACAAGACTCTCAATTTATCTGACTTTATACCTCTGGAGAAGCTTTCTTCATGTTTTACTGTTTTACTGAAAACATCATTTGTTTCTTTGCACATCTCGTTTGCTTCACTTGCACTACTGCAGTTTGTTCCTGGAGGATCATGTGGTACTTCTTTCAAAATACTTGTACGTGGTCGAGGGATTGGATGCTCTGAAAGACTATTTGTTTTAGTTACTTTTGAAGTGCACTGTTTTTTCATAGCATCACTCTGTTCAAACTGCACATGCAATAATGGTGAATCAGAGTGGCTGCTTTGAATATTTGCTTGAGAGTTGTCATAAGTATGTACGGAATCTTCGGAACTGGAAGTTATAACATTAAATGCCCTTTTTGATAATGCAGGTTTGTCTTGAGTTTGTGCAGAAGTACTGGAAGCAGTGATGGCTTTGTTGTCTAAAGATTTTATCATTGACATTGTAGTGAATTGCAAAGTAACTGCATGTAATGGACCAGGAGACTGCAAAGAGCTGATGTCCACATCCTGAAGGGGATTCATTACTTTTCTTGAACTGTTTGTCTGTGTAAGGACTGCTTCACATTGAATACTTGCTCTTCTTAAAAGAGAAGAGTTTATTTCTTTTGTGGTTTTTATTTTGTGTTCATTAATTTGTCTATGAACTATATCTAAATCTTCATTTTGTTCTGCTATATTCCTTAGATGGTTGACCTCATGCTGCACGAACATTCGCTGAGAAGGACACTGTGTCCTCAAATTCCTATATTCAGAACATGGAGTGATTGAAGATCCGGATGAGAAGGATTGACTTCGCATTCTTTTTATTTGACCAGACGGATTCTTTTCTTGTACTGAACTTGCTAGAGAACCAATATCTTCTTTTGAAATGATTGCATTTTCAAATACTTCATCACTGTCGTTATTGTCTTGCTCCATGATGTCATTTTCTGTGACACCACTCTCACTTTGTAAGCCAATCACATGCAAGAGGTTGTCCCAAGATATGCTTTTACTTTTCACCCGTGACTGGGGAGAGAATGACGATATTGGCTGACGATTAGATTTGTGAAGTTGCATTTTGATATTTTTAGAACTAATTTGGTTGTGTAAGTTGCTTTGAAAATCATTCTCTTTTCCATCTGCAAAACATACGACATTTTCTTGAGCTGACTGGCTTCTACTTGGAAAAATATGTTGAGGAGACTGTACATGTATACTTCTTTGTTTTTGACATATATCATTGGGATTGTGTATCTTTATGTGATCTGCATAGTTCTCAGACATTGAACGACTTTTAGTTGAAGTCTCTTGGATAGAGGACATGTTTCTTTCTTCTTCATCCAATGTATTCTTGCTGTAGGTAGACTTTTTAAATGTGTGCTCCCTGTGTTCTGACATTTTATTCATATCATTATTGGTCGATTCTTCTGTTTTTAAGTTTCTCAAATTAATCACATTTCCGTGAGGATTATTTAGCACATTATGGTTCTGTAGATGCATGTAAGGGTTCGACGAAAAAGTTGCACAGTGTTGATTTCTTGTACAATTTTGTGAAATGTATGAATAATTCTGTGTATTTTCAATCCCACTGTTACCAAATACATTTAGGATGTTGTCTTGGTAATATGAATAGCCTGACACATTTATATTAGTGGATTTTCCAGATAATTTATTAGTTGCAACATTTGAAGTGATGTCCCTTTCTTCAGAAATGCTTGCCAAAGAACTTGTAGAGTACCATGTAGACAGAGAGGAACCACAACTGTGCACCTGTCAAGATTACAGATAAGATAGTTTTTAGTTTACTCAAAGTAAAACTAAATCCTAATGTATGAGTAAACAGTTGTCTATTGTATGATGTCATTTAGACTGTAGATAAGCAGATGGGGGAGGGTGGGAGTTTAAGGGTATTGAACCCATCCCCCTTTTTTTAAATAGAAAAACAGAACATGACGGTTTGTACTAGGAATTTAGCCAAAAGGTGGGTAACAAGACCCCACCCCTTTCAAACCTTTAACGATGTTCCACAAAAAAAGTTATCATATTTCTTATGAATAGAAGGGAATTACAAACGAATATTTGCGAATGTCGTAATTTTTGTAACCCCCTCCCCCCCCCCCCAATGAAGACGTATCTACAGCCCTGAATTTCATGCCATTGGATCTGATATATGAAACAAATGTTATATATATATATATATATATATATATATATATATATATATATATATATATATATATATATATATATATATATATATATATATAATCATATATATAAGTAATATTTATTAAATCAATATGCAGTTTGGTATCATGTTATGTCTTAATATTAGCTTATTAGTTACGTAATATAACCAACGATATTGAACTGAAGATGTGGAACACATCAAAAGACAACATAAGTTATTTTCACACGCTTCCAGACTACCAACAGATATCATGCCACACATAGCCATGACACATAGACATTACGGTTGTAAAGCCAAAGGTAGACCACGTAAAAGATGGATCACATAAATCAAAGAAGCCGCAGGAACAAGCTTACAAACAGCGCACAAGGAGGCCATCTCCAGAGAACTCTTCCACCCCTGACGTCGCAATGCAAACAAGGTCCACAGCGTATAGATAGATAGATAGATTGAACTGAAGTAGGCCTACAACTGATTATACAGCCAAGCTCATAATCCTCATAAGATCATGGTTTACTGAAGCAATTCTTTCCAGCCTACTTTGTCCTCAGATTTCCTTGTCAGGGCTGTTTGTGTAATAGGCATATCAATAACAACTAGTACTATATTGCCTTTATTCTTCAAGTTGCTCAATAGCTTCTCTTGTCTTCTCTTTCCCTAAGCATTTAATGTCATTGTTTTTCTATTCGATTTTCCGTCTTCCTCAGAACATATCCAATCCATCTTCATCTCATAAATATGATGTGCATGCACACGATATCCTACTATGTTCCCCTTCGTTTCTGATTTTATTTTGTCATTTAACATGAAAAATTTTTCTCAAGGTAACTTGGTACAGTATGAAATCGATAAATCAAAAACTGACAGCTTGCTGATATTAGACGCTTTTAAGTTAGCACATAATGATGAACATACCGAATCAGTAGACAGCTTCGACTACTTGGGATCCACAGTTCCCACAAAACTCTCGTGTGGCAAGGAAATACAAGTAGGTCTATGTGCACGAACAGAAAACAATGTCACCAAATTTTGGTAAAATGTCAGAAAAAAGTCTGAAAGAACAAGAAATTGACAGTGGAGACATGCCTATTCAGTGTTGTACTTTATGGGTCTGAAATATGAACATGATTCAAGACAAGGGAATATGTTGAACATTTTCATGTGCGAGGTATCCGAAAAATGTTTGAATATTAAATAGCAGGAAGCCGTTACAACACTGAGGTTCTGCACACTCAGCACAGTGTCAAGATTTCAACAATAATCTCCCCACTCAATCACAAAGGCATAAAGTGGCTTGGTCAGATTTAAAAAAAAAAACAAACAGCGGCCACATCCCACATCAAACACTGTATGGGAATTCATAGTGTGTCAGTAACGGTATCATGTGGCGCATGACCAAGAGGCTAGGGCGCTGGTGTTACAACGTGAGGTCCAGGGTTTACCTCCTGGTAAGGTCTGGTTTTTTTTAAAATGTTAGAAATTATATTTTAATAAAAACCTCACCATGTTGTACATGACGTTTTGACAGCAAGTGCATGTGGCCTTTATCACACAATGATACACGCAAGCTCCCAGCTTCCTAACGGGGGAAATGCAGTATTGACAGTTTCTTCTTATCGTTCACAGTTTAACATTTCTACACAACAAGTTCGGTTTTCTTGACAAACACTGCTGTATTGGAAAGCTCCTCGGTGCTCCCATAAAGCTTTCTGTTGATATCTGTCTCTGTTGGCCAGTGTTCCTCCCTTAACTGGTTTAGTATAATGCAGTCTTGCAGGATGTCATCTATCCATCTTGGTTTGGTCTTCCCCCCTTCTCCTTTTCAGATGATCTTTTATTGAAGGCTATTAAAAAAACAAAAACAACCACAGACGCGAATATTTGTCTTACAAACATTTCTCAAGATAAAGCATATTTCATATTTAATAGGCCTAACAAAACACATATCCCGTTACGGAAAGGCACCAAGATATGAACTGTGTAAAATTTAATTTATTAATAATTCGATATTCTGACCTTTCATAAAATGCAGAAATTGCCAATGGACAAAAAATATAAGTTACGCCCTTATCATACAGTACGTCTATGTGATTTAAGGAATATGTTTAAAATAAAATTAAAAATTAAAAAACCCACAAAAAAATAGAAGAGACGCGAATTATTCTTCAAATGTGCCACATGCTTTCATCTGTGTATGCCTAGGTTTCTAATATATAATTGAAGGGGAAAAAAAAGTCAATAATTTTACATATTTAGGCACCAATCTAGCATTGGATGGAGACTCATCAAAAGAAATTTTACACCATATTGCCCTTGCAGCGGGTGCTTTCAATAAACTACGTAACATCTGGACGTCAAACACACTAAGAAACACCACAAAACGCAGGTTGTTTAACTCCATATAATCCCTATTCTATCATATGGATGCGAAAGTTGGAAAGCCACAAAAGCCACAGATAAGAGACTAGACTCCTTTGAAAACAAATGCCTACATACCATTCTGAATGTTAAGTGGAGTGACTTTAAATCGAACACTACTATAAGAGAGGAAAGCAAACAAACCTATATATCTTCCTTCATTAAGCAAAGGCGTTGGACTTACATCGACCATGTTCTCAGAATGAACAGCCTAAGAATTCCCCAGCAGTCACTATATTGAGTGCCACCTGGAGTAAGAAGAAGAGGGAGACATAGAGAAACTCTACGAAGAACCATTAATAGAGAAGGTATGTCAATGAAACTAAACAACACAAAGACAGAAATGGAAAGCTATGGTTTCTGCCATATGCGCCGCCTATGGCCCTGGAGGAACATAACATAACATAACTAACAGAAAATACCTGTTGTCTGGAACTTCCTGTCTGTTGCTTTTGTTGAAGTCTGTGGTGATCAGCCATATGAATCTTGTGTCTCAGTTGGTTTTGCGGTTTCCGCTTCTGTTGGGCAGTAGCCATTGTTTGATCAATAATCTGCTGTCGCTGTTCTCTGAGAGCATGTAGTTCCTTAACTCCAGCAGCCCCTGCCTCTAGTCTAGCCTGTGTGCGCTCAGTGTCCTTCCGTTGCAGGATTGGTACACGGAGGTGTCCAGGCAACTCGCTCAAGGACCGGCTTCTTCTTATAATTGGCATTTCTTTCAAGAGTTCATCAGCCTGTAAAGAATTCTGCGCTTCTTGCGTCATGCTGTGAAATCTCACAATTGTTTGCTGGCAAAGTTAACACTAAAAATCCTTGGTTTGCCGAAGCTCTTTATAAAAACACATGTTCATCATCTGAGCAATGAAATATATTTCCATAGATAATGTAGGACCTTAAGGTTGTTTATGTGTTTATCTGATGCGTTGACCTTACTGCAAAAAAAAACAAAAACAAAAAACTATATGTGAATCTCCTGTTTGTTTATGTAAGTCAATAAAGTTATCTTGACACACACCGCTGAAGTATATGAAAAAAAACAACAGTGTTAGTTCCTTATTTTTCTGTGACCAAAGTTCCCGAAAAAACCCGTATTTATTTTCCAGATTTATTCTGACATACATTTTCTGAGACTGGATCGATCAAAAGCCATTTGTGATTTAAACATTCCATTAAACTGGAAATCGAACCACAGAAAAATGCAATAACCACATTTTACAATATTTTCTGAAGCTTTACTTCATATAATAAATATTTATCACATTGCACGAAGAGAGATACAGATCAAGAGGGAATGAAGCACGTAATTTTTCTCCTTTTAAATTTGGGTTCTGCAAGCAAATTGACCTGTAAGTGATTGAAAATAAAAACAAAATTAGTTGTATAACATATGATGATGATAATAATTCAGTAAAACCTTTAGTTATGTGCAGGTAGCTCTTGACAGCACATAGTGTTTCTGACAACAGCAGAGGCACTCTTCAGTGAGGTGAGTAACCGAGATTAATCCTGAACTTCTATAGGTATGTTGCCTCAAAGCCATGGCTGTGTTACGAGGGGGAGGGGGTTATGATTGCATTTTTAGTCCCGAAAGAAGGCATTTTAGTGCGGCAGTATCATAGTATACACCCCTGGACAAACCGGTTAGTCATTTTTCTGTTTCAGAGAGCTATCCAGCCTCCTTGTGTCAGCGGGGCCGTCACGTCATGCAAACTTGTGCTACACGGTGATAACAGTATGATATATCTATCGACTAGTTCGGATGCAGGCTGGTCCGACTGGTTGTTGTACTGCGGGCAGTGACGTCTGGTTTAGGAAAGGAGTTGCTAAATGCAACTCTTCTAGATCCTCACAGAGCTGAAGTTGTTCGCCACCTTCTGATAAAGACTGTGCATCTATAGGTATGTCCAGGGTGCCATGATGTTTCAACTAATCATTATTATATTTTTCTGTTGCATTAACAGCGACTTTTCTGCATCGAACTTTGACGCCCGTGTGGCACACATTGCTTGGACTTCTATTAAGGGTGCAAAGAATAAAACCACTTTCTTCTTTCCAATCATGTGGTATGATGCGTCTAAGGAAAGTTGGGGGGATAGGTTGAAAGCCTGTCATCTGTGGAGAAATCATCAATGTCACGTATTACTCAAATTCTTCCTTTGGTTTAAAACAATCCCCATGGATGACGAAGGGAAGCAGGTCAGAGGACATTCACCTTAGTCATTCTGTGGTAGACTTCTATGTGATGGTGAATGTTAGATATGCCGTCACTGCGGACGGATCAACAAATCTGACAGATGATCAGTTAGTTGACCCAAAACTGTGGGCTGTATTCTAGACAGGCCGTTGTAATCATGGGATTCCCACTGGAATGCCTCCCTTCGGGGAGCGTACATCTATTATCCCCTTCCCCCTTACATATGTATGTCTTGGAGACTTTATACTTATCTGGGTGTCAAGTTACAAAACTGAGAAGAACCTGTTCTTTTGTCAGAAAGACTATAGGCTGTCAATAGCTACCTGCTCATAGCTAACGAGATTATTTAATTATCGTTGCACAGCTAAAGAGATTATTTAATTATCGTTGCACAGCTAAAGATATTATTTAATTATCGTTGCACAGCTAACGAGATTATTTAATTATCGTTGCACAGCTAAAGAGATTATTTAATTATCATTGCACAGCTAAAGAGATTATTTAATTATCGTTGCACAGCTAAAGAGATTATTTAATTATCGTTGCACAGCTAAAGAGATTATTTAATTATCGTTGCACAGCTAAAGAGATTATTTAATTATCGTTGCACAGCTAAAGAGATTATTTAATTATCGTTGTAGTCGTCGAATTTTGAACCGTTGTGAAGAGTTCTTTAACATGTGTAACACGGACATGGAATTGACAGAATGAGGCACTCGATAGCATTGACATTTGTCTGTCATCGCTTCACTTCGCAATATGACTTTCCCAATCAAATTGATTTACCATTAACTCAAAAGGTCGACGGTTCGATTCCGTGTCGTGACTGATTTTGTTTACAATTGCATTGTTTCGGATGTCGCTGAAGATTATCGCTCGAAGCTGTGGAGTTATGTGCTATGCAGAAGCGTAACCAGTGGGAAGGCAATCGTATCGAGCGCCGAGTCTAGGGTTAGCAACAATAGCTCTCCCAAACACAATTAGTGCTAACACTTCTACCTATTTGTGTTCATCTTGATATTTGCCCTGTGTTATTCCAGCCAGCTACTTCATGTTTAGGGTTATTACCCTGCACCGGAATATTTATCCCTTAGAACCAAGAAACGAGAAAAATGTTTCAAAAATGTCCATGAAAACAATGGATGATGATTTTTTGTTTTGTTTTCAACTTACGTTGCGCTGCATGGAGCGCACTATTGTTAGATTTTCCCCTGCGCCATATGCACTAGCTACACATCTAGTGATAAGAGTACTCTTGACATGCGGCGTTCCTCTCGCTGAAAGGAACGGGGTGCTTATGGAAAGTCCGAGTACAATGAAGTCAATCTATACGCATGTTGATCCCTTTTATTTAGTTTATCACTCCGGTGACTGGAATATAAAACCTTCAATATTTGTTAACAGTGCTAGGATTCCTAATGCGTGTGTGGGAATGAATGAAGAAGATGATGAATTAACCCTTTCAGCTGGGAGCAAGTATCTCTTGACACATGATAATGACGGATTAATCCCCTCAGCTGGGAGCAGGTATCTCTTGACACACGATAATGACGGAGTCATCCCCTCTGCTGGGAGCAGGTATCTCTTGACACATGATAATGACGGAGTCATCCCCTCAGCTGAGAGCAGGTATCTATTGACACATGATAATGACGGAGTCATCCCCTCAGCTGGGAGCAGGTATCTCTTGACACACGATAATGACGGAGTCATCCCCTCTGCTGGGAGCAGGTATCTCTTGACACATGATAATGACGGAGTCATCCCCTCAGCTGGGAGCAGGTATCTCTTGACACATGATAATGACGGAGTCATCCCCTCAGCTGGGAGCAGGTATCTCTTGACACATGATAATGACGGAGTCATCCCCTCAGCTGGGAGCAGGTATCTCTTGACACATGATAATGACGGAGTCATCCTCTCAGCTGGGAGCAGGTATCTCTTGACACATGATAATGACGGAGTCATCCCCTCAGCTGGGAGCAGGTATCTCTTGACACATGATAATGTCGGAGTCATCCCCTCAGCTGGGAGCAGGTATCTCTTGACACATGATAATGACGGAGTCATCCCCTCAGCTGGGAGCAGGTATCTCTTGACACATGATAATGACGGAGTCATCCCCTCAGCTACGAGCAGGTATCTCTTGACACATGATAATGACGGAGTCATCCCCTCAGCTACGAGCAGGTATCTCTTGACACATGATAATGACGGAGTCATCCCCTCAGCTACGAGCAGGTATCTCTTGACACATGATAATGACGGAGTCATCCCCTCAACTGGGAGCAGGTATACCCCGCTCTTGATAGCATATTGCCTTTCTGATAAAAGAGCAGGTTCTCCTTAATTAAGTAACCAAAGTGACACTTGAACTCGTAAAAGGTTTATTGCACTCCAGGTTATGTCAATGAAGGTATATGGAGTACATATAACATAGCTATAGATACGATGGAAAGGTTGGGGGAAGGGTGTAGATTTTAAAATGGTCATCAAATTGTATTGAAACCCGTTTTTGCAGCTGACATCGTATGTCTACACAGTCGTAGCCTGGAGTTGTAACCTGTTCCCTTTTGTTTCTTTCTGTTCAGCTGGTTCTGATGCTCCATTAGATTAATCCCTTAATCTCCTCCCCTCCTGTATCTGCAGTCCTGATATATACATATATGTGTATGTGTATACACTATTACATATTCATATACACGCAGGCGAGTATGCATTTTAACACAACTACTTGTTACTTACAGATATGCTTGTTCCAGTATCTGACAGCACTGAATCTATTTACAGAAAGATACGATTCATGTAAGAAATGTATCCGTGATTGCACCCACCTAACCGGATTCTACGTTTAGCCTATGCTAAAAGCGTGTTGTCGCTAAAGTGAAGATTAACATTCGTACATGACCTAACGTTGATGGAATGTGGTACTTCACTTAAGCTTCTTATAGATGTCATTTAGTGTACAGCTAAACTAACCTGCAATCACTAAGCTATGTTGACAGAGAACGTTCTGTTTAAGAGAAATCCAAAGAAAAAGGTCAAGAATGGGAGGTAATTTAATGTTATAGATCTCAATTATCAAAATAAGAATGGCTAAAAAATAATTTAAAGTGCATGAGGAAAATATTAACATCTAAACAAATTAAAAACAACAAGTTTAAAATGAGACTTATAAAATGCTACATATATTCTATATTATTGTATGGCTCAGATAAAATGGACAATAAACAAGCAATTATAAGATAGAATTGATGTCTTTGAGATGTGGATACATACAAGAATAGGGAGAACATCATGGATAGAGAAGAAAACAAACAAAGAGCTTCTAAAAACACTTAATATGAAGAAAGAATTATTAAAGGAAATAAAGATCCAGCAAATATATTGGACACATTAAAACACATGTCACATTGTTGAAGACCTTACTTGAGGGTAAAATCGATGGAAAGCGAGCGAGAGGAAGGCAGAGGTACAAGTGGGAGAGTAACATCACAAGATGGACAGGTTACAGTCTAGCAGAATGCATCATCAAAACAAGAGACAGGGGATAGTGGAGGTCTAGCCAACCTTCGTTGGAGAGACGGCATTTGATGGTGATGATCTCAAATGCTTTCAATAGAGTAGGAGTTCTCAACTGGGCGCTCACGAGCGTCATGTTGTTCCCATAATGGCATGTGCTGTTTGGGCCATGCGAATTAAAAAGTGTTCGCGAGCACTAACTAAACTTTTTGCAACTAAACTTTGTTGCACAATCCGAAACAAATAGTGTTACTATCCATGATTATGAGAGAAATGAACGCGGGGGAGGGGAGAGAAATGCGGTGCAACAAAAAATGTTATATAACTCGTTTTTACGTTCACTTTCACTTTCATCCTATTATATATTATGATTCTCGCACACTCTGTATTATATATGGGCATGCTCGCCATCTGAATAGGTTGAGAACCCATGAAGTAGTGCACAACCACAGTTGACAGACCATAACTGTGAGTAGATTATTATATTCATTATATATTGTCACGAATTAGTGGAATATAATTAATGGGGAAAGTGTTGGCAGGAATGTCTTCAGATGAATGGCCTCTCCATCATATTTGAGCAGCCCTGATACAGTATTCAAATTATATGTGTGTTTCTTCTTCCCCATACTCTAAATGTGTTCCTCTTCCTCGTTCTTCAGACGATGATATGGATTTATTCATGGAATTGTATTGTGGTCGCCAGTCCCAGGTCTTTAGGGTTTGTGTGTCAATGCTGTTTCAAGACAGCCATCGTTTTCTTCACCTGGTGTGACATAGTGGACAGTTCTGTAAAATATGTTCTGTGTTTTCTGCAGATTGTCCATATTTGCACATGTCGATGTTCTTCATTCCAACTCTCCTAATAATGTTTGGTTTGAGCTTATTGTAGCATGTTCTCAATATAAAATGGATTGTTTGTTCTTTTCTTCTCACCTTTTGGACAGTATCGTCTTTTTGGGTTGCATGGGTAAGTTGAGTTCCATTCCTTTTTAGCTTGGTTGTTTAGTTGAGATATGCGATTTTAGGTTTTTCAGGTGGAATATGTTTGGGTTCTGGAGGGTTTTCAAAGCGGATTGCACTATTTCTGCTTCCTCCAGATGTGTTGATCATAGCAATAAAAGAGTTGCTTCTTTGATTGCTTGACATTCTGCTTAGAATGAACACCAATGGCTATATATTTCATTATGCGTGATGATTCGCTTGAATCCAGACACCACCGTTATTTGTTCTTCGTCTTCTTCTTTGTTGATTCCAAACCTCAACAATTGAAAATGACATCTTATCAGAAAAATTTAACCCATTTGAATGCCAAGATGTCAGACATTGATTTCTTATACTACGGTGCAAATACTGACATAAACAGTACAGTCATGATATATACAAATCATATGAAAAGGGTACAGTCATGATATATACAAATCATATGAAAAGAGTACAGTCATGATATATATAAATCATATGAAAACAGTCTATTGTCTTTCCCCAGGTGGTTTGTGATCCACTCTTGCCGTTAAGCGTAGAGGTGATTGGAACTCGGGCCTGCGTTCTAAAGCTAGATGTGTGGCCTCGACTGTGCTATGACCGCGTCTGTACTGGATGTCCCTGACGTTTACTATCCATCTTTTCCGTGGTCTTCCTCTGGCTTTGTACCCTGATCTCATTTAATTATATACTTGAAAACAGTAATCATATGAAAAGAGTACAGTCATGATACACACAAATCATATGAAAAGATTACAGTCATGATATACACAAATCATATGAAAACAGGCAGCACAAACTCATACGGTTGAGAGCTGCTGATTCTATTTATTTTTGTTTAGGTAACCCCCCCCCCCCCTTAAAGTAATCATATCTACGACCGTGCATACATACATAGAGCCCCTCTAAGCAGCAGGCCTCTTCTGAAATCACTACATGCCACTGACAGTTGGAGTTTTCTGGTTCCACCATTCCTGTCTATAATACCTGCACATGGGACATTCTTACAGAATATAAGTGTTAATTTTGTGTAGGCAACATGTTTGTTTAGTCTGCTATGACATAAGTACGGAAAGAATGATACTCTGTCAATCTAGAGTAGGTATATTGTATAAAGTATAGCAATCATCTTTGGGTTGATTGTATGCGGTTTCTTTTCTATTGCTTGTATAGTATCTTCTCTACTTTAAAAAATAAATGAGATGTCATTATCTCATGTTTCCAATTTTCTCCATTTATTTGCTGGAGGTATTGTAACAGGTATTGTTTGTTTTAGCTCCCAACATTTCTATCGAGTTCGAGAACAACTTGACAAACTAGACCACAACGAAGACGAGACGGTATTAGCATTCCTTTATAGGGGTCATTGAGTCTTCTTACATGCATCTCATTCCTACCAGTAGCTAAGTCATCAGTGTTTTAAAAATAAAGTACCCGCAACCAGTGCTACCACTGACGTTTTCGAAATAATCCCAGATCACACTGTAAGAAAATTCTAGATAATCCTTGGATTATTAATATATAAATAAGGCCAGGTTAATAAGTAAATGACCTAATAAAAAGGCAAGTCGTTAATTTTCTCATGCAATTCCATCGTCTTCACGAGACTTTTGGTGGTCTTTTTTAATGGAAAATCGGGAGACTTACCCATCTTTTAGATACATTCGTAGGATTTCCTGGGAAAAAAAACCACAATAATAAGGCACATTTTACTAAAATAACTCAGCACCCCAGACGACTGCCAAAAACCTCATATATAGTGAAAAACCCCAGCTGTGGTAACATTGCCCGCAACATCGCGCAACAAAATATTTCGACAGTGAATATATTACACATATATATGTCACACACGGTGAAGCGTTGCAAGCATGTATGGTTTTACCACGTAATGAAGCACAATTCCCTTTCCAAAACTATCTTGCAGGGAACAGTTGATGGTGGATGAAGAAGAGGGAAAGAGGAATGTATGGATTAGTTAGTTAGTTAGTCGTCGGACAATCACGCCCATACTTGCTCTGATCTCACCCTGAGTGTATCCGCCATTACACTTCTGCTGACAGTACCGGTCCTCTGTAATTGGCCATCATTCTTCTACATCCTCCAAAAAAATCACTTTTAGCAACACCGCATTTCAGACTGTTTAATTCATACTGGTCATCGAAAAAGAATCATCATCCACACTAGTCTCACTCTCACGTGCTATATCTCTTACGGAGTTTAATACGTCAGCTCAATCCATTGCTCTATCGTCCTGTGCCACAATTTCGCATGATGCCAGTTGATCTGCTCTTTCATTACTCTAATACCCACATGTCCCGGCACGAAAATAAATATAACTACTTTCAACCTTACCTTTCTCAAGACCTCAGTTCACTTTTCACGATCTAGACCCAATTGTACCTTCCTAATCATACTCATAAAGTCACTCAAGATGCAGACCTGCGTTGCCTTCTGTGTGCCTACCCACTCAAATGCCCAGGTCACCGCTATAATCTCCATGGTCATGCTACTCGTAGTCACAGCAAAGGTCCCACTCTCCTCCCTGTTCGTTTTACCTGCGCCCTGAGCTATGAAGGCCCAAGAACTGTGAACATGTATAATCACAGATCCATCAGTGTATATAATCCCATCTCCTCTTTGGCATTCTCACGGACCAAAGCCTTCACCTCTTGTTCCACAGCTGTGGTACACCATTCTCTGCATTTCCTGCTAAGTGCTATACTTTTCTCACACAGGTTTCGAAATCTGTGGGTAGACCTATACATTCTGCACCTGCTGCCACATCTTGCAATCTACACACGCTTTCTATGACATCCTCAGCATATCCCATCCATGACTTCCCTGCAATGGGTGTTTATTGTTTGCATGCACTTAAAGGTACGCATGTGCACAGCCAAACTGTAATCTGTGCTGTGTCGTTAGACAGTTGAGTAGGTATCGTATTAACAACATAGCTATTGTCGATGTGTCTCTTTGCACACAAGAATAACAAGCATTTCTGCATTATGGATTGTATCCAGTCTTTCGATCTGAGTTTGGCCAGGAATCAGAATTGCCAATGCATATTCCACCACATTATCATCATCAAGTGCCGAGCTGAATGGCGTGGCGATCATATTTGTCCATGTACATCCATCTCTCATATATGTCATCATCTCTGTTGGTGTCGTCAATCGAAACCATTTAGTGAAACTGTCCAATATTTTTTTTCTCGGTCTTCCCCTTGATATTTTCCCTTATATCTTTCCTTTTGTCACTATATTACCTCTTCTCATTATGTGCCCAATAAATGTTGACTGTATTTTTCTTATATTATCAATAATGCATCTTTTCACATTCATCCTTCTAAGACATTCTTCGTTAGAAATCTTTGCTGTCCAAGGGATGCGTAACATTCTACGAATAAATCATATTTCCGCTGCCTTCAATGATTTTTGTGATGTCTTATTTATTGTCCATGCTTCACTTCCATAGAGCAGTACTGGTTCAATGTAGCATTTAAGAACACGTTTTCTAGCATACATCGATATGGAGTTGTTGCATAGGATATTTTTATTTTATGGAATAGTGCTTTTGCTTGTCATATTCTGCTTATAATTTCGGTCTTAAATTTACATCTGAAGTAGTTAAAATTCCTAAATATTTGAAACTATTCACCTGCTTTACGTTTTTTCTCATTTAATACTATTTTACTATTTGGTGGGGTACTATTTCATGATATTATCATTGTCTGTGTCTTTTTTTATGTTTAAACTAAGTTCTTTTTGCTCACTTTCTATCACCGTCCTGTTTAACAGATCTTGGAGATGTTCTTGGCTGTCTGCTATCAAGACAGTATCATCTGCATATCGTAGACTATTGATACTGTGTCCTCCTATTTTAATGCCCGGAATATTCTTAATTGATCTCAAGATATTCTCGCTGTAAATAGAAAATAAATCTGGTGACAATACTCATCCCTGACATTCCACCACAGCCACCACCAAACCCTGGTACAAAATAAATAACAACCTCAGCGCACACTGAGCAGTTGCCATAACCTTGATTGCTTCTAAGCCTTTGCCTGCTCTTATGATGATGTGGTGAACATGTTCCCTGAAACTCAGACTTCTGTCAAACATCACACCCAGATATCTCATTGCTAGTTCTTTCGAACCTGTTCCCGGCCAACGAAACGCGTGGAATGGGTGTCTTTACCATGATATTGTTCAAGGAAAACCAAGTTACAAATACCGTAGAAGGATTTATCACCGCTTCCGCATCTCTACGTGATTGATACAGATTGATAATATTAAAGACTGGACATGATTAAGATTCTCCACACTTAAGCAAGAACTGAAGAACAGAGAGGCTGGCGAAATTTGTATGCTGATATTTACAGATTGGCACCCCTACGACCCTGAAGGGTATCATGATGATGATAATATTACACATGTTCTTTTACATGTGCGCGAGTTTTAGTTTAGTATGTTGCTAGATTGTGGAAATTATATACGGTCAAATATTAGCTCAAAGTTTTCGATGAAAACTAGCATAGTTCAGACATGTATGCAGCACGATTCCTTGTCAAAAACAATACTGCAGGGAACTGTCGAGGGTAGAAGAAGCATAGGAGGCCAAATAAAGGCATGGACAGACAGCATCAAGGAATGGGAAGGGCAAGATATTTCCACACTCGTCCGCATCGCTGAGGATCGAATCCGCTGGAGGACTCTGTGTGCTGAGGCATCCAATGTGGTACCCCTACGACCCTGAAGGGGTTACGGGTTTATTGATTGATTGATTGATTAGCATAAAATGAGTAAAATATGATTAAAGGCATACATTGTATTGTAGGGCTTATAGCTACTCAAAACATAATACGAGCTCGAATTATGGTCTAAAGTAGGCCTATTGTATAACAATCATCGCTGGGTTGATTTTATGTGGTTTGTTTTTCTATTTGAATAGTGCTTTTCTACTTAAAATATATTCACTAAAAATACTAAAACGACCAAAATATAAATGTTAATGGACAGTTAAATTTTAAGATTTATTAAATTTAACCACGCAATGGTCTAACATACAAAAGTAACTGTCAAAATCATCACAAACAGTAGCAAAATAATGTCATTTAAAGTAGTTTCAGAATTAACAAATAGCTCTAGTATCTATCCATTCTGATATGTACGCTTTACTGATACATAACCAAAAACCATACATGTATACTAAATATAAGAGGAACAATACACGGAATATACTAGAAATAATATACTGAATGTACTGGAAATAATACATTGAGCACAATCAGGCCTGCAAATAAGGGAGGTGTGTTCAAACCCCGCCAATAGCAAATCTGAACATGACTTTTAGTACTAGGAAATTAACCATAAAATCGGTTTAAAAAGTCCATCCCTTAGCGATTTTTCAGTCTTCAATTTCCACGACAAATAGTGAAATTTACACACGAAAATAACGAATGAATGACCTTTTATTTGTAAAACCTACTGCTTAAGGTAATCATATGTATGGCCATGAATAATGGAAATAATACATTGTATATCCTATAAATAATATAGAAAATATACCAAAAATAATTCACTGAAAATGCTAAAAATAATACATTGAGTATACTGGATATAATATAATGAATATACTAAAAATAATAAAATAATACATTAAATATACTGGCAATAATACATTCAATATAATACAAATGATACAATAATACATTGAATATACTATAAATAATGCATTGAGTATACTAGCCATAATGAAATAGTGCATTGAATATACTAGAAATAACACAACGATCACTTACCTAGGGCCTACCTAATATCCGAAATATGAGGAGAGATATAATTCCAATATATAACATGCATCGGACTGCGCACTGAGAACCCCCGCCTTCCAGGGACGTCCAATGGGGGGGGGGTGTCTCTCAATGCGTAGCGCGTAGATCTATAGCACACGTATTGCATTTTTATCGGTCGATTGACATTTGGTATCTAGGAATGGACTGGCATAGTGACGTCACAAAATACTAAAAAATTACGATATGCACAGATTTCTAATTGTGAACAGTAACAGGAAGTGCATGGTAGGCCCGTGATAGGCCCTATGTGATCCTACTAATTGAGAATACTAAAAATAATTAAAGAATTCGTTGAATATACTGAAAATAATACATTGAATATAAAAAGACAAACGTGAGAATGTAATTAATATAATTCAGTGCTTATCGCCATATCTATCTAATTTCTTTTGGATTCCACAGCGTTTTGATGAGATACTACGAGAAAAAGAAATAATTAATTCATAATTAATGATCATCATTAAGCGCCGGCTCCGCAACATAGGTTGGATGCAAACAGACCTCCAACATCACCCGTCTCTTGTCTTGGTGGTGCGCTCTTCTAGACTGTAAACTGTCTACCTCGTGATGTTACTCTCCCAATAGTATATCTGCTTACCTCTAACAATTGCTTAATGAATTAATAAACATAAGCAAACGTTTTACAGATGAAACAAAGTTCAACGCGAACGTTGATAATCATCTCTAGGCACCATATGAAATGGTATTATTCTTAAGTCTACACATCCCTCGATTAGCAAATAAAGATCAATGGGTATAAAGGTTAGCGCCATAAATTATACACATAAATAATGCTATGATGAATATGACGTTAGGACTATAATTTCTGCTATCTACGACACAGTATGGTCTTTTTGTCAGAATTATGCTCACACTATTGACTTTCTTATATTGTTCTGGTACCAATTTTCGGAGGCTCGATATATTCTTGGTCAGTAGGCCATAGAAAAATATCTCTAAACATGGGATCGAACCGCAGACCCCGTTATAAAAAAGATCCGGTGGGAATTTAACAACGAGCGGGGGAAAAACATAATATAAAGGGACAGGTTAGACCCACACTACTGCTTCCCCTTAATTTACGGTCCTGCCAAATCTATAGTGCAAGAGTCTTATAGCCGTGACTTTCAGAAGATATGCCTGGGCACCTATGGATACGTCTTCAGTTTATATACACACATTTCAACAAGTTTTATACACACTTAAACAGTGTAGTGGTTCTCAAACGGTTCCCGATGATGCCTCCCCCCCCCCCACCATGAACATTTTACAAAGGCTGTACGTTCCTCCCTCACTATTAGACCTAAGTTTAACCCTGTCTCAGTTTTTCAACCAATTCGTAGGGTACAAACCTACAAACAATTGACAGATAAGCGATTGACATCATTGTATGTAGCGGGCCTATATAGCTCCACGAATAATTCTAGGAAACTGCATACCAAACTGGAAATACGCTGTCGTTACTACGAAATTTTTACGAAGACAATCTGATTAATTAACTGTGGCTATAGGAATAATTTGTATTTAGAACAAAGAGAACAATAATTCGTTTTTCTTTTTCTTATTCAATCATGATTTAATTGTTCACCGAAAAACAATAATGCCTTTAATGTACTAAATTCCCAAATTACCCCTAGCCCCCTCAAGGTAACCTGCACCGCCCCCCCCTCGTTTCTTTTGGTGGTTAACCACCAGTTTGGGAACTCTTGATGCACATTATATATATATATATATATATGGTTATATTGTAAAATATATATGTCGGTAGTAATTTACTCGCTTTATCACTCTATAACCGGCAACTATAGTACCATTAAACAAAAGACGCGCTGCTCTTAAGTCTGTATACAATTTAGTGAAAACAAATCCCGAACTACTTGATATTATGTAAAAATATGCATTTCAAGTATTAGAATGCTATTGCTTCGTCAATTGTATACAAAATACAACCATTCGATATTCTGTTTGAATAAAAAAAATCGATACAACTGTGTTTGGCCACAATCAGGTGATATAAGATACGTTTGGTCTAGCACGGTATTTTGTTCCTTTCTTGTTCTACGCACTTTATGGTTTGACACTTTGGTGATTGGCCGACACTTAGACTTCTTTGTTCAGAAATCGATAAAACTTACAGCGTGCTTTTTTTGGTTTAGCTTCACGAGGCATTAAACGGCAGACAGAATACAGCTGCAAAGAATGTAGTTTATTTAAAATCAATACGAAGTCTACAAGTACGTTACGATATAGGCCTATGAAAAGGTATATAACATTTACGCACTCAAATACCACCGTATTAAATCCGTTTTTATATCACCAATATCGCCCGAATGTCGAGGAGGCTCAAAAGGGGAGCAAAGAATAGCGACACTGTTACTTACCATTTACGACTAAGGGACTGCCCACTTACTCTTTAACTTCTACATATACAAAATAGCACAGCTTCAAGACGCTGGATCCGGCAGGGTACTAGCATATGCAGACGACATCTTGCTGTATAAGCACGGAAGAAATAGAAGAGACATGATTGATGGCGTCCAGCGTAATCTAGAAAATGTGTCGCTCTTGTGTACTAACAACAAGGCCGTCATCAATCCCACCTCTCCAGTGTGTTGTCGGGGCCCGAAAGGAGAGCAAAGAATAGTAACACTGTTTACCTTCCATGCATGTCGTAAAAGGCGACTAAGGAGGTTATGGGATGGAGTTGGCTGTCCCATCACATATAGGGTCAGTGACCCAAAGCCATGCTGAAGTCGGATGTGTCAGGCCGAAAGGCGCAGATATCGCAGCAATGCTGTAAACCATGACACAACGCATTCCGTTCTCCGGACTACATCCTGCTGATCTGCAGGAGTTTGAGAATGAACGCAGAAGAAGAAGAAAGATCAATCCCACCAAGGCAAACATCGTTTGGTTCTCACTAAACAATAACAGTCACAGACACATTACCAGCTGCCTCCTGCATGGGCATCAACATTGACAGGAAGCAGACTCTGAAATATCTGGGCATCACTTTTGATAGAAGTCTATCTTTCGCGAAACATGTGGATAATATCATTCAGAAAGCTAGGAAGGGTGTCAGTGCAGTCCAAATTATGGTATCAACAGAGATGCCGCAGCGAACCCTTTTTTCAGATGATGCAGGCAGTAGTATTATCTGTGTTGGACTATGGTTTATATTTACTGACACTGTCGCAAACACAAGTGGATAGATTGGAGAGAGTTCAACACGAGGCCATGAGAGCTGTCATATGATGCACTAGAGATACACATATCGTGACAATGAGGTTTCTCCTAGCTAGACCTACCCAGCATCAAATCAAGACATAAAATATCCCAAGTTAAAGAATACTTCAAGGTTGCCAAAAACGATTATCATATCTTAACCGATCTCTAGACAACACAAAAGGAAGGGGTATCAAGAGAGAAAGGTCCTTGATGGCAGAAGCAGAAAATACCCTACTCAGAGTTTGTTAGCTGGAGGAAGTGGGAAGGGGTAACATTTGGCAAAGAAAGTTATTGACATCAGTGGTGATACAGATGGAAAGAGAGTGCCACAACTAGGCTGCCAACAGAACAGAGGAAATGATCCAAGAACTCATACTGCAACACTCGAAGCCACACGATACAATAATTTACGCAGACGGCTCAGTAGCGCAAGAAACAAACAGTTGTGGTTGGGGTTTCGTGGCCTACCAAAATGGCAAGAAATTAGTTGAGAAGTCAGCTGCTTACCCCACTACAAACAACATCGAGTATGAAAATGGAAATAGAAGCGGTGGCAGCAACTCTCACTTGGTTGGCGACGCAACCACCAACAGACTCAGTGATTCTATCGGACTCTCAAAGTACACTGCGCACGATAGAAAAGTGTATGATCAGAACTGAATGGACCACTCTTCTCAACAATGCGCAGAGCATTACATGGATCTACTGTCCAGGTCATGCTGGGGTCAGGAGAAACGAAGGAGCTGATGTGTTGGCTGGTAAAGCTTGGTGAACACGGCACCGAGATAAGAGACAGGATTCAATTGATTAGAGCAGTCATGGATACCCTACGAGAAGACAAGGAGGAAGTCGAATGTGACAATGTACATATTCAAAGAATGGTAGAAATGGGAGTGACTAGAGGCGATGGGAGAAAGTGCTCCATCTCCGGAAAGATCAGAAGAACGCGTAATCAGCAACTGACTGGGACACTGAGCGTATACACTTTTAGATGGCTGACGGAACGGTAAGCAGAGCATATATGGGAATGCCCCCAGTGATGTGACTGACGCTTGTTCCTAATCAAGAATCAAAAATTAAGTTGGATGTCAAATGATATATGGGGTCAATGTAATTTAGAACAAAGTCATGCTGAATTCGGATGTATCAGACCAGAGTCACAGATATTGCAGCTAATCTGTAAACAATGGAATAAAGCATTTCATTCTTCAGACGTCATCCTGCTAATTTGCAGGCGTTTCAGAACAAATGCAGAAGAAGAAAAAAGATACCCCCAATAAGCATATAAACAAGATTATTACAAGAAAACTAGCTTTTTTGGCTGTATAAATAGACATAACTTATCCCATGTGAGTAGGAGGCTTCTTCTCAAAGAATTGGTTCACCGCTGTGAGTTGCAGTCTTCTGTGTATGAAATAAATCTTTGGAGAAACATCCCATTGCACAAAATGTTACATGAGTTATATTGCTAATAATTCCAGGGGATCGAAACAGATACGTAACATCATGGGAAATCTAGTAAGGGAAAGACATGGTTGCTGGTAAAAGAGGAACGGGCTGCACAAGACGACGATGTACAGAATATACTTCAGTGTTTAAGCATGTCGTTGAGTGCCGGAGGTCAAAGGTTTTTGTAGACTGCAGATATCCATGATGATATATAGATAAAATGCTACAAGCAAGCACGTAGCTAAGGGGGAGAGTTGGGGGTTTGAAGAAAAAAAGCACTTGATATTTAGTCCTACGAATTAAGCACAAACGATGGTAACCCCCCCCCCCTTGTCCCCTATGATTTTTCCTTAAAAAGGTCATCAAATTACCAACGGAAATAAAGAAATGACTTTCTTGTTTGCACAATCCACCAGCCCCTTTATTTTATTTACGAAAGACATATCTACTGCTCTGTCTAAAAATAATAAACATATTTACACGCGGGTAGATAGCGAGTCATATTTACACGTGGGTAGATAGAGAAACATATTTACACGTGGGTAGATAGAGAAATAGGTATATCGATGAAAATGTATTGACAGGCCTATATGTAGAAAGAGATTTAATGATGAAAATGTAGAGGCATATATGTAAAGATATATCGATTTGACATGGGAATAATATTTGGGTAAAACTTTCCTTATATTCATTGGCATTCGCAGCATAGGCCTACACCAAGACAAAGGGCTCTAGATACATCTTGGGTAAGGGGAGGGTGTCTACCTAAAAAAAAGGGTAATATCTGTGCTCTTGCAGGTTATATCTTCATTTACGCCAAAGACGTGTGTAATGGGCCATTAGCGCAAATAAAACGGCTTTACAACGCATTTCCATTACGTAGACTACATTCTGCTGGAAATCTAGTATAATCATTGAATTACTACAGGAGAGATCCAGCGGGAGTTTGAGAATTAACACTGAAGAAATCTTCGTTTCCGTGCGATTTTTGGGGACTACTTTGTGAACAACCATAAAAAGGGGGGGGGATGGTTCTCGCTTTTTAGCTTTCTTCATAGTACTAACTGCCATATTCTGACATTCTATTCCAATCAATATTACTAATTTGGGTCAAGGTATGAATATGTTAGATGACCTTGATTAGAGCAGTCATTGATACCCTACGAGAAGACGAGGAGGAAGTCGAACGTGACAATGTACATATTCAGAGAATGGTAGAAATGGGAGTGACTAGAGACGATGGGAGAAAGTGCTCCATCACCGGAAATATCAGAAGAACGCGTAATCAGCAACTGACTGGGACACTGAGCTTATAACTTGTAGATGGCTGACGAAACGGTAAGCAGAGCATATATGGGAATGCCCCAAGTGATGTGAGTGACGCTTATTCCTAATCAAGACCTATTACTAAATTATTATTGGATTAACTACTACATACTAAGTGCTCATTTTTAAATAATTACTAATACTAAGTACTAATTACTAAATCAATATATGGTCATTCAGCGCCGAATACGGTGCATAGGGCAGATAACAGAGCTGTCCAGTTCGAGCAATGTGATGCTACTGTGTGTAATTCTTGCATGTTGTTGAGACACATAGTTATACCCTCTTTGATGGTTGAGTCTTTCTTGGTATTCCTCTTTTCATTTTGCCATCTAGTACATATTATCAATATCTCGGACACATAATATAAAATGATGGCAGATGTTGAACAGAAGTTAAAAGGATAATATGAATGGCTAAAAGTACTTTCTATGACATGAGAAAAATATTAACATCTTAACAAATTACAAACAAGCTAAAAATTAGAATTGTAAAATGTTACATCTATTCTATATTAATGTACAGCTCAGAAACATGAACAATAAACAAACAATTAGAAGACAGAATTGATGCCTTTGAGATGTGGATATATAGAAGAAAAGGGAGAACATCATGGAAAGAGAACAAACAAAGAGGTTCTAACAACACTTTGTATGAAGAAATAATTATTACAGGAAATAAAGGTCACACAAATCAAATATTTTGAACATATTAAAAGACATGTCACCTTTTTGAAGACTGCTTGAGGGTAAAGTCATGGGGAGGCAAAGATACAAGTGGGAGAGTAATATCACGAGATGGGCAGGTTACAGTCTACCAGAGTGCACTATCAAGACTAGAGGAAGGGGATGCTGGAGGTCTTCTACAGCAAGCCTTCGTTGCAAAGACGACATTTAATGATGACCCATTTTAATGCTTGTAGTGGCGGTCTGTCATTCACTCATTCTAATTACATGTCCGATACAGGTCCATCGTTTTAAAATTAATATTTAGTACTAAATACTCAGTAATGACTAAAGTAATGTTGTATAGTATTGAGGGAAAATACAAAATTAATGTATAGTATTGGAAAATAATACACAATGAACATAACAAAATGAGTGAACTTAACAATTAATTGACCTCCTCTCCTCCCCTAACCTTGAAAAACAATAATTCGAGCCCTCTTTCTTTCAATATACGATGCCAATATACTAATATATTGAACAGAACTGGAAAACTACTGAGCTATGCAATAAATGAATATGAGAAACATCAATGAGGGTTTACGTTTAAAACTTACGTTACAGAAGTATCCATAGTTAGTGACACGCAGATAAGCTTGAGTGCACTATGTGGGCCTATATTGTAACTTTAGTTTCAATTTCCTCCAAGTTGCGATAAGAGAAAACCGTCACGGGGACTGGCTGTGACTGCAAGTGGTTGAAGGTTTAGGTAAGGACTTCGTCTGCCACTGATCGAGAAAGTGTGCTAAGGCTATATTTGTCATTACGAGGCTGGTAAAGTGGAAACAGAGCTTATTTGTCATGTAAACACGTAACACAAATCTGGATTAAGGCTTGTATGGGATCTGGGCACAACTAACTAGGGTTTTTTTCATGTTTCCTGTCTACAGATAACGGTAAATCGCTGCAGACCATAAGTAGTCTTGCCTAATGATGTTATTAACTGTAACTCAAGCCCACAGATAAGGGGAGGAGGGGGCTTGAGGGGAGGGAAGTTCAATCCTGTGTTACCGAGACACGACAGGGGGGGGGGGCAGAGAATAGTAACACTGCCGCCTACCTCGCATGTCTTATAATATATGCGACTAAGGAAGTTTTAAAATGTACCCAATCCAATGATATCTGCTGTAATGAAACCAGTTGACGACCCACGTCTAGACTGATGTAAGGTAATCAATCCTTTTATCTTCGTCATCGTTCATTCTCAAACTTCTGCTGGATCTCCCTTGTAGCAGGACAATTGTTCTACTAGATTTCCAGAAGGATGTAGTCCACATAATGAAAATGCGTGGTGTCGCCGTTTTATTTGCACCAATGACCCGACACATTCCTCTTCAGCAGAAATCCTTTTATCTAAAACATACATCGAGATTTCAAGAAAATTATGACAGTAGAAAAAATTTAAAGCTTTGCACCCAACAGCCATATTGGGTCAGTAATCTGAGACATGCACAAGCTATAGAAAACTTCTCAACACAAAATAATGCTAGAGAAACATCAGTCCGGATATGCAAGTAAAATGAAATCTTGCATACAGAACAAAAGTTACAAGCGCGTACTCCCTTAGGTTTATCAACAACATCATCATCATGTAACGATTCATGTCATGTGCATTTTAATTCGTATCCATCATCAGCGGAGATGTTGTTCATTCGTAGAATGTTACGCATTCCTTGGACAGCAAAGATTATAAACGAAGAATGTTACGCATTCCTTGGACAGCAAAGATTACAAACGAAGAATGTTACGCATTCCTTGGACAGCAAAGATTACAAACGAAGAATGTTACGCATTCCTTGGACAGCAAAGATTACAAACGAAGAATGTTACGCATTCATTGGACAGCAAAGATTACAAACGAAGAATGTCTTAGAAGGATGGATGTGAAAAGATGCATTATTGATAATATAAGAAAAAGACAGTCAACATTTATTGGGCACATAATGAGAAGAGGAGGCATTGAGAACATAGTGACAGCAGGAAAGATAGAAAGGAAAAGATCACGGGGAAGACCTAAAGAAAAGCTATTGGACAGTTTGACTAAATGGCCTAGATTGACGACACCAACAGAGATGATGACATGTATGGGAGATCGATGTACATGGAGAGATATGATCGCCAACGCCATTCAGCACGGAACTTGACGGTGATACCTTTTTTTAACCTCTGCTGCTTCTTCCAACCTCAACATTACTCTGCAATATTGCTTTTGACAGGGAATCATGTCGACATACATGTCCAAGCCATGCATCAAGTTGTCGTCTTTTTACTATTGAAAGTAATGATATGTGCATAGATCTCCATGCGAGTGTATCCACCATTACACAACTGACAGTTCCAGTTCTTTGTTGGTTGACAAACATTCTTTTAATTCCACAGTAATGCTCTTTTAGACTTTGTCAGCTTAATAGCTTTGTCAAATAACAACTATGGAAAACACTATCAATATACGGAGTACCAGAACACTTAATATATGCAAAGATATTTATACTAATAGCCAATGTGAAATAAGAACAAATTCAAGATTGTGCATTAAGTTCAAAATCCAATCTGAAGTTCGCCAGGGGTGTGTTCTATCCATCCTACATTCTATAACATATCTCGACCACATCTGTAAATTAATAAATACCAACGAAGAAGATAACATGAGCGACAAATTGAACGAACTACTCTTTGCAAACGATCAAGTACTAATAGGACATCAATGAACAATTGCAAGAACATATGAATATACTATACACAATATATCAAAAATTCAACATGAAGATTATTGAAAAGGCGAACGCAGAGACATAAAGGTACTGATGCAAGCTGAAAGATTTCATTGTATGCCTAGTTGTCCAATGAGGGAACAATTTCGGGATCTGGCGATAGGGCGGCTGAAAAGAGGCAGCTTTGTCCGCGGTCCTAGGCGGTTCCGTGGGCCGCTTGCAGACCTGCCTGGGGTTGGCAGTCCCTTGGAGTCTGTTCCGAAGCGCGCCCCTTGCAGTGGGAGTCACGGGGTACCGGTGTACACTCGGACCCGCGTGGGCGGAGTGCTGGGCAAAGACGGGCGGAGCGGTGTGCGGCGGGGAACTGTCGCACTCAGGTTCCTAGGCGATGAATATCCATGAGACATATGCACGAATGGCTCGCACAGAATGCGGGTGCATATGTGAAATATCCACGCGGGCATAGAGTAGCGGTCTGAGCGCCAACGAGAAATTTTGCGGTATTTATGATGCAGGAGTCCGGGTAGTTGAGGTGACGGCTAGGGAACTGCTGAGCTCCAACCCTGGCCCACAGCCCGTGGTAGTATTCCTGACAGATGCAGGGTCGGTGCTTCAGGCTCTCCGATCTGGAGAACTGGCAGGCATACAGAAACTACTCGGTGAACTGTCTTGCCGGTGTGGGGTGGCTGTGCGGTGAATGCCCTCTCGCTGACGAGTGCCAGGGGATGAGGGGGTGGCCCGGCTGTTCGAGGAAGATGCTGCTTGAGGCTGGACGGACCGATCTCCTGTCGTTAGGGTAGACGGATGATCTGGTCGGTAGGAGTACCATGGACACCGGCACGGGATGACTGTCGCATTGTGAGTGAATCCGAGTAGGTTTGTTGTTCTACGCATCGGGGCGGGACACGACCAACTCGGCGGTCGCATGTACATATACAGTTCGGGATTGACAGTGCTGCCATGTGTGCGGACAGCACAGATTGTCAGACGTATACTTCAGGGTGTGGGACGCTGGGGCAGGCGTATTGGTCAGGTGGTGGGTGGCGCTGGAGTCGGGGCAATATGGGCAGCTGCGTGAGCTGCAGGAGACGGTGAGTTTTGTTCGGAAGACGGAATTACAGATATAGACATGTTTGAAGTGAACGAAAGAAGAAGAAAACTGAAAAGACCAAAATAATGACAATAGCAAAGAAAGAAAGAAATATCACGTCTCCATCGATAATCAACACTTTAAACAGGTAAAGGAGTTTACTTAGGAAGCATTATATCCAGTGAAGGGAAAACAGTAAAGAGATACAAAATAGATGCAACAAAACATACCAGATCCTAGGTCAGATAACACGTATTTTTAAGAACAAAAATGTAAACATAGACACTAACGTTGAATTATACAAGACTATTATTATCATATCACTGTGCTACCAGTGCCAAACCTAGACAATGACAGCACAAGATACAAGAAAAATAGTGCCCGCAGAAATGACGTGTCTACGAAGAAAGAGATAGTTTTAGAAACGATAACATCAGACAGATAACCAAAATAATATTAGTATTGGAACACATCAAGAGACAACGGATCAAGTGGTTTTCACACACTTTCAGACTACCAACATACAGCATGCCACAGATGGCCATAGCACGTAGACAGCACTGCCTTAAAGCTAGAAGCAGACCATTTAAAAGATGAATACCAGATATCAAAGAAGCCACAGCAACAAGCTTACAAACAGCGCACAAGAAGGCCATCTCCAGAGAACTTTTCTACCCCCGACGCCGCAAGGCAAACAAGGGCCACACCGTGCATATATATATATATATATATATATATATATATATATATATATATATATATATATATATATATATATATATATATATATATATATAGATAGATAGACAGATAGATAGATAGAGTAGTGCTTATTTCTGGCAAAGCCGCATTTCAAGCCCAGTGTCTTTATTCTTGACTTGGAAAAAAAAATCCTCACCAGTTCATCAATTTCCTATGTCTGTGTTGTTTCACATAATGAGTGTAAAATGTCAGCCAGATTCATTGCTCTGCCCCCTAACACAGTAGTACTGCAAGCCAACTGAGCTGCTCTCTCATTTCTTTAAATACCCACATGAGCGAGCACGAAAATGAACGTGACACCTTCCAACTTCGATCTCTCCACTTACTTCATCAAGCCACTGTTCACGCACATCCCAACTTCGATCTCTCCACTTACTTCATCAAGCCACTGTTCACGCACATCCCAACTTCGATCTCTCTACTTACTTCATCAAGCCACTGTTCACGCACATCCCAACTTCGATCTCTCCACTTACTTCATCAAGCCACTGTTCACGCACATCCCAACTTCGATCTCTCCACTTACTTCATCAAGCCACTTTTCACGCACATCCCAACTTCGATCTCTCCACTTACTTCATCAAGCCACTGTTCACGCACATCCCAACTTCGATCTCTCTACTTACTTCATCAAGCCACTGTTCACGAACGCAACACATTTATATTTCTCTGATCATGCTCATCAAGTCACTGAGGATGTATACATGACATCAGGTGTCCTCTGTGTACTTATCTCAGTTCAAGTGGGTGCAGATATAGGCATATCTCCAATATATCACAAAGAGCATATCTCCTGGAATGGTGTGATCGGGAAATGTGTAATTAATTTTTTGCTAGCCGCTGGCTAGACATCTGAACACTTATGATGCATTCGGGTTGTATGACTCGCGCTCACAACACATTTATCTCAACTCAACTATCTTGCACTTGTTTCTCTGTATCATACATAGGGGCTTGCGCTTTTGGCTTTCACTCGGTGACACATGGTAGGGTTAGCTTTCTAGAACGTGTTAAAAGTGTGCAACAAAATGGAACACAGGTGGACAAAATATAGCATGTGGGCAAAATCAGGTTCATCAAGCCATATTTTTTTTCTGGCTCGTCATACTGATTGAAATAATTTATAGGCATAGGCCTATACACGGATCTATGAGCTCAGGTAATAGAGCTCAAACCATAGGTTGACTAAGACAAACTTTAAAACGCGATGTTAAACATTGAAAATGAGCAAATTATTAAGTAAAACCACAACCTTTAATGTTGCAAGCTGAAAACAGAATTGCTCGCTCCAGCTTTCGTTTAATGTTCAACACGCGGCGAGCCGTATGGTGCAGTGAAAGTTTTCGTGCTATGAATGGTACTCTCGGCAGGCGGTGTGCCGCTTAGCTGAGAGTGACAGAGTACATATGGGAATCCGAGTACAGTGAAGTCAATTCTCTACAACTTTAAAATCCTTTTTTTTTTTTAGCTTTCGGCACTTGTTGGCAACTACTTTGTCGTATTGTAGGCATTTAAACGCCTACACAAATTGTATGTACCTAATGAAACTTCAAAGGACTTTTTTTTAAAAATGTTTGGCCGCAGCGAAAAATACTAATTCTGCTGGTGGACTTAAAAAAATTACCCACCACTGAAATATCGGTTCAAATTGTAGAGGGATGTTATACCCAACCACAATCCGAAACCTCAGAATGAACTTTGCCACAATGCATTTTCTCTATAGCTACCCGGCAATAATGCATGTACCTACCCGTAAACTCGACTTCAGCATATAGCAGTAAGAACATGTATCACAAGTAGGCCCCTTATATTAGCACACAATATAAGAAAGATTCAGACATTCTCGATTGGTAAACGCTCTTCATTGTTATCACATACACTTGAGATAGTGTCCATAGATAAACAACAACACGATCGTTTTTCAAGTGCAACTTTTCTATTATGATATGGCTTATAGGATCATTCATATATTGTTTTCGAACTTGCTATGAAATGGTGGCACAGTTCGAGAAACATAGAGATAACGAGATTCAGACACATAATTGTATAAACTGAATAATGGAGGGATATATAAAACAATAGGAGAGAGAACTTTGTGGGACAAGAAGGGAACAAAGAGATTCTAGAGACACTGCGTATGAGAAGAGAACTATTAAAAGAAAGTAAACACCAGAAACACAAACTAATGTGGACATGCTACAGTTTATCAGAGTTAATCACTAAGGCAAGAGACAGGATATTGGAGGTCAGTTGCATACAACCTTCGATGTGAAGACAGCATGTGATGCTGATTTATCATGGAGGGAAAGGTTCTAGGTATCAGACCAAGAGACAACTCGAGACGATGATGGACAAAGGATGAAGTCCATTCCAATTCATGCAATATACAACCATACAAGCATATGCCCACAGGATGACAGACAAGAAGAAAAGATGCATGTAATTCTGCACATGCTAAATCATCAAATGCATCCTCAAAATATATAGATCAACTGCAAGCAGACAGAAGAAAACCAGCTATTTCCACATCTTTCGCTATCTCCATCAACCACCCGTGTTGCCTGGGCCCAAAAGGAAGCAAAGAATAGCAACATTGTTTATCTTCCATGCATGTCCTAAGAAGTGACTAAGGAGAGTTGGCTGTCGTATTCCATATAGGATCAAAGTGACCCAGAAACCATGCCGAAGTCGGATGTGTCAGGCCGAAAGTCACAGATATCGCAGTTAAGCTGTAAACCATGATACAATGCATTACGTTCTCTGGATTGGAGTTCACTTTTGAGTTTCATTACTCTTTAGGTCAGCTCTTATCTTGTAGACTGTAAAGGGGCTGACCAATACTGAGATACAAGGACATCTGCAAGACTGAGATATAAGGACATTTGCAAGACTGAGGAGAAACAAAGACATCTGCAAGACTGAGATACAAGGACATCTGCAAGACTGAGATATAAGGACATTTGCAAGACTGAGAAACAAGGACATCTGCAATCTGCAAGACTGAGATACAAGGACATCTGCAAGACTGAGATATAAGGATATCTGCAAGACTGAGATATAAGGACATCTGCAAGACTGAGATACAAGGACATCTGCAAGACTGAGATATAAGGATATATCCAAAAGAGCCTAGAATGATTTCATGATCAATCCAAATTCTTGGGAATAATGGACCAATGATCATAAAGATGGAGTACAATGCTATGACAAGGCATCCAATCATCTGATCAGGGAGAAGTCAGAAGACAACTGATGCAGATAGCACTTGCACACTTAAACACATATTTTTTATGTACTGTATATTCTGTTTTTGCCCCTGGAGATTGAAAATCCGTACAGTCATCCATGAGATAGACTACAGTTGAAAGCTTTATTGATAGTTCATTTGTAATTTTTCACTGGCCTCACTGTCTGCAAAGATGCAATCATTACTCTCAATCGAAGACCTTCATACTTCATATTGTGCCAAACCAATTCTTGCATACTTGCTAGTCATTGTCTTTCTGTATAAAACTATAACATCTTCATCTTCTTCTAGTCAGAGATGTGAGTTATCAATCTTAATCATACAACACCAGTTTGCAAAATCTGCATAATTTTCATAGTTGGGGTAGACTCAACACCAAAATTAGAAATTAAGCATTTTGGCATCATGGTCAAGCTCTTATTATGCACACCCTCACATAAACTAAATTCATTTTGGTTGTGGTATCTTCAGCTGTGTTGGTTGCTCCTCTGAATAAACTTTGATATAAAATCACATGACTGACACCATAACTGATTAGGACATAAACCTCTTAGAGCAGCCATGGTAGCCAATGTGATAACACAAACAATCATTCACACAATCCAGAAATATTGAATTCAAAATGAAGATACACTTTGGAAATAAATATTTAATTCATACAGTAAAAAATATAATTAGTTCAAGAATTGCTTAAAGTAATGCAACAAAGTAATACAACCATCAAAGAGGGTATGACTATGTGTTTCACCAACATGCAAGAATTACACACAGTAGCATCACATCAGTCAAACTTGAGAGCACTGGTTTCAGCTCTATTCACAGTATTTAGCGCTGAAGGAACATAGATAGATATAATACAATAAAACCACCTCACTTGGACAAAAGAATTATATGTCAAAAGTGAAATTTGATAACATAATTATTATATATGAGCAAACATGGCAGCATGATGCTGATAGCAAGTTATGACGTTTCATATTATTAATTTCTCAATAAGTGGATAAATTTACAACAATCTATTGAAAGGGCCGGCAATACAATTATCTATCAGTTCAAACTTCAACAAATTAGGGTAGAAATATGAAAAAAACAATTTCTGCCTTTAATAAATATCAAAACTTAGTGCAGCAGATTTTGAGGTTATGGAAAAAGTTATATCTTTCTAAATAATTCTGGAAATCTACTAAATCAAAATCTATTCTTGTGATCTACAGGTAGCCTTTTATCACACAAGCAACCTCCCTGTAACCCTATAAAAGGAAACATGCAGTATTGACTATTAACAGTAGTCTTGATCATTCATAAGAAAAGCCCATAAAAAAAGGGAGGAATTGTAGTTTTAAAATATCACGCACTCTCAAGCACGACCTCACCTCTATTTTGGAAATTAGAACATGACACTTAGTACTTGGAAACATGCACACAAAAAAAGGATAAAACACCCCCACCCCCATTTAATGGTTATGCAAAAAAAAAAAGGTAATAAAATATTCGTTGAAAATGGGATTTGTTTTTTTCTTAAGAAGATCCACCTTAAAGAAGCTGTAAAATATAGCCCTCTTGGCAGGTATGATTTCTGTGCACATATAGCCTACTTGTTGCAGTTTTAAGGTGACCCACCTGACAGAAGCTGTTACTATGGTCCTCTTGGCAGGTATGGTTTCTGTGCACATATAGCCTACTTGCTGCAGTTAATAATGACAGCAGTACTAGATTTTTCTAGGACAGGAAAAGTGGTCAATTTTTTCACATATATTGCTACATTTGCTAAAAAAATAAGTCATGTCCCATACTAAAATAACTACTGGTATTCTCATTAGCCATCACTTAGGAAAAACTGTAGACATATAGTTATTACTGATATGCCTAAGTATTTCTACCTGAAATTGACATGACACTGAGTGACATGCCATTGAAGTGATGAATAATTGAAAGTTCCACAACAAAAAGCTTACAACAAGAATAAAGGGAGCACCGTGTTCGTTAAACAAAGAACTATTGTTTTAGATTATAAATGATCATTGTTAACATCTAGTGTACAATGTAAATGAATATTTCTCCATTAATATAATGAAAAAAATGTATGTCCACTCACATTTTCCATCATCAGAAAAATGGCAGTCTCTTAGCCGTTTAAAAGTGAATTTTACAAACCACAAATTTTGAATGTTTTCAGCCTTGACAATAGTTTTTCCATATCTTCTTCTTCTTCTGCGTTCGTTCTCAAACTCCTGCAGATTAACATGATGTAGTCCGGAGAACAGAGTGCGTTGTATCAAGGTTTACAGCATTGCTTTGATATCTGTACCTTTCGGCCTGACACATTCGACTTCAGCATGGCTTTGGGTCACTGACCCTATATGGGATGGGACAGCCAACTCCATCCCATAACCTCCTTAGTCGCCTTTTACAACATGCGTGGAAGGTAAACAGTGTTGCTATTCTTTGCTCCCCTTTTAGTCCCCGGTACCACACAGGCGGTTTTTCCATATAATCAAAGAGATCTGTAAGAACATTTCTTCACTATACTATTGGTATGAGTTGACAAATTGTTTCAATATAACCAAACTGCACACGTAAAAAATGTATATAATAATAGAATAATCATAACATCGACTAGAACAAGTCAATTATATTATAACCAGTGTTTCTTCTGTAATAACAAAAAAACATAGCAATTTAAAAGTGACTTAATTTTATTATTATTGCTTCTTCTCTTCTGAGCTCCTTTTATAGGCACACAAATAAACAATGCAATAATAATGAAAAGAATAAAAAAACAAAACAATTTAACTCTTAGTGTACCATATGCTTATTGGGTAGGCATGGAAGCTGATATAGCTCTACCTTACACCTACTGAATTGTCATGAGTTTGAAAAAGATGGCTTTAGACATAGGACTTGTAGAAATAACACAAAGATAAGCCAAATAAAAGGAAAGAAAGTATAAAGTGCATCAAGTTGTTCTCAGGCACTGGACATTTATCTCTTGACATAAAATATTTTGGCAATAAAAAAATTAAAATACAAAACAGTGCTTAAGATACGGAGGGAAAAAGAGCAAGTAGATTTATAAAGGGAAGACAATTCTATAAAATTGGAGGAAAAGTCAAGACATAGATAAATATCAATGTGTAATAATAATGCAACACAAGGTCAAACAATTGATAGTGTTGGAGATCTAATAAATACAACTTCTATTGTAGAAGAAGCATTTGATTAAATAGTATGTCTTATACATCTCTTTATATTTTTACTTTGTGGGTAACAAAATTTACTTGGAATTGAACATTATTTTACTTTGTTCATAGATATACTTCAAAATTAATTACTACAACATTAAGCAGTAAATTCTAATCTATGTAATGGCCTCTTCACTTTACATATTCACAAAACCCTGATCAAACATAAAATTTTAGTCCAATCATAAGGCCATCATTCTAACATTACATTTCATCATATTATTTCAGCAGCATTTTCTCTAGTGTTTTTTCCCCTTGGAGTACAAACACAATCAGTAATGGGCATCTTGCATTTATGCTATTTCATAATTTTCATCATAATGGTTATACAGTTTGTGATTACAGTCTAGCAGAGTGCACCACCAAGACAAAAGACGGGATGTTGGAGGTCTGTTGCAGCCAACCTTAATTGTGGAGATGGCACTTGATGATGATGATATCAGTGAAGCCTCATAATTATTATAAAAAAGTATATGATATACAAATTGAGTAGAAGATATAAACTTGAGTGTATATAGATTAGTGTAAAATTTTGGCTTCAATTCTATTGCAACACATAGACCTAATAAAACATAGGGGCCTAGAACATCTGCATTTGTAAGTCATATAATCAGTTATTTTGGACTGGGAAAACACAATTAAAAATGTATAGGCCCCATATCCTCAATTACAGCAGCCTATATTTTGTTATGTGTCAATATTCACAGCATCATTATACATCCATCTGCATCGTCAGTACAGTGTGACCAATCGGCTTCTCAACCACAAGCAATTTTGAGTGAGTTGAGTTGTATTTGTGAGTTGAGCCCACTTTACCACTGAGCCTTTGTATATATATTTTATTCTAATTACAGCTGAAGACAGATTTACTGTTATTACATCTAAAAACGGATAAACATATATACTGTTAAAAAAAACAAACTTTTTTGTAGTTACTTTTATAAAGATATTTGCTGATTAGACACCATTCAACCTATCAACTGTGTCCACCAGTTCATTAAAGTCTCATGGTTGTACTTTGTTGGTATTACCTCATGACAGGTTAATGAGAATCCTGTGAAACTTACTTAACACAAAACTCTCTGACCATATTGAATGCCTATAAAAGATTGATGGTCCTCAAATAAATTAAGTTGAAAATTAAATGTGCAAGTATGGCTCATCTTACTACAGAACAATGACACATCATTAGTAGACGCCTACAGACTAGACAATCACAAAGTGTAGTGGTCAGACAATTTAATGTGGTTAGAAGCACCATAGATGCCTGTGGAGGTGATTTCAACAAACTGACTCAGTGGCAGACCTGTTCCGCAGCGGGGACCCAGAGTCACAACACCTGCTGAAGACCACTGCATATGTTTGCGTCACCTCAGGAATCAATTTGCATCTTTGTCTTCTACAATTCAGTCAATGTCAGCAGCTCATCGAATGTCAGATCAAACCATCATAAGCCAGCTGCATGACTCTGGTCTTTGAGTTAGAACACCCTACAGAGTTCAGTAAGAACAGGACAATACCTGTTCTTACGGACCAGCATTGCCAGAACCAACTGCAGTGGGCTAACCAGCATCGTCAATAGAACATTTGGAATGACTGGAGACAGGTTTGGTTTAGTGATGAATCATTTTGTGTGCTCCAGTGACACAATAGTTGGAAATGAGTTTACAACAGTCTGTGAGAGCTATGCCCAGAACAGCATTGATGCGGCTCCTCCACATGATGGTGGAGGTATACTAATGTGGGGGGGGGGTGATAATCTTCATGGGAAGAAGTGACCTGGTGCAAATTGATGGACATCTGAATGCCGAATGATACGTCACTGAAATTGTTCATCCTCGCGCTTTTCCAATTTTGGCTGCACAAAAGTTGATTTTTCAGCAGGATAACACTCAATCTCATGTGGCACAACCCCCCATCCAGTTCCTCACTGACAACAATGTCCAGACCATTCCATGGCCAGTCATGTCAACAGACATGAATCCCATAGTACATGTATGGGATGAAGTCAATAGACAAGTCCGCCAGCATGTCATGCCTCTAGCCAATCTCTGACAGTTGCCTCTTGCACTGTGGGCAGCCATCCCACAACAGATTCAACAGCTAATTGGATCCATGTCAAGAAGATGTCATTCTCTGACATACGCCAGAGGAAGCCATACACCTTACTGCAACAGATGCCTCAGTTACCAAGAATAAAAGTCAAAACCAAATTTAATGAACATCATTTCATTGTTAAAGTCTGAAAGTTTCTTCATGCCAAGGTCGAAACATTAATTCCATAAAATACAATTTTGGTACATGTTTGAAATTTGGTGTCCGTTAACAATGCAATAATGTTGCATTTCTTTTCTTGAACAGTATGTTTATATATATATGCATATAGTTTTCACATTCAATTTCTCTCAATACAGCTTCAATCAGGATGTCATGTTCCTGTGTATAGATATCACATATATCCAAACATAAATGCACAAATATATTTTAAAAGAATCTTTATACACTTTAGATAGAAGCATTATAAAAAGAAAAATAGAAGCTATAAATAATTACATTCAAACTATATAACATCAAAGAGTATGATACAAAACTATAAGGAAACTGTTTCAACATGTCAAATACATTTAATCAATCAAGTCTCATGCCGAGTGTCATAGGTAATCTTGCTTCTCCACAACTCCATCTCTTGTGTTAATAAATTCAGTTGGTGACTTAACATCATGCCATGATGCTAACTCATCCAGCAACTTCTCTTTTTGTATTTTTTCTCTCTCTTCTCTACTTGATATTTTTGCTGCCTGTTAAATGTTGAAGATTTTCTCTTCCCTATGAATCTGGACTGTTTGCTTATCATTTTTGTTATAATTTTTCTCTTCACTCCAGCATCTCTGAGAATCTGTATAAAAAATCAGGAGATAACAGACAAGATGTAAAATTGGTCTGTTGTCCTGACAATTATTCACCCCGTAATGTGAGTAAACACGTTTTCCTAATTTTACCAATCCACACTCTTAAATAAGGTGTGGAAATCCAATGTACATCCATATACATTTTTGCTGATAATGGTACTTTCATCAAGCATTTCACAATCCTTCAGTGTCTTTCTTTTTTGTTGACACTCCATGCTTCATATCTATAGAACAGTATTGGTTCCATGTAGCACTCTAACACTGAAGGTCAAATATGCATCAATATTACAATTAATCTTAATTGCACAAAATATTTATAATATTTTGGAATGTTGATTTTACATGTACATTCCTTCTCTTTATTTCAATGTAACAATAAATAACTACTATTGGTATAGATATCAAGCCAAGATATCTGACACTATTCACTTGTTTTAGGGTAGTATCATTGATCTTTAGATATCAACTTGGTGGTGTATTTTCTCAAATATAAGCAGCCTTAAAACCGCTCACATGTTCTCAATCAGTACCAACAACAGTGAATTAGAAAGAACAACAGTTTTGAATACCTTGATTCTCTTATCAATAGTATAATGATTGCTATGAAAAAGTCAGAAGGAGGTTGGCTGTCAAAGAAGGAAATCTTCAGAATACCATGGACCAAAATGATCACCAATATAGCCATCCTGAGACAAATTAATGGTAAAAGAAAACTGACTAAGCAGCTTGGTTCTTTCAGAAAACTACAATATTTTGGTCATATCAAACACCATGACAGCCTAGAGAAGCCACATAGTTGAAAGGGATGATACCATGGAGACGCACAAGAGGAAGACCAAGAGAAGTTGGATGCAAGATATCAAAGACCACCTGAACATGACAGTAACTGAAGCAGGAAGACTGGCTCAAGATCGACAGAAGTTTCAAAAGGCTGTGATGACTACTACATCCTGTTCAGGATATGCTATCTGATGATTAAGCAAACATAATTTAGATTTTTTAATAATTTGTACATTTTAAAGACTTTAAAATAACAACGAATACAAATATTACACAGACACAGATTTAAACATGCACGAGGCCATGCATATATTACAATAAATAACATTTTTATCACTAAAATAACTTCAATTATGTACTGGAAAGCTGAATAAGGCACTGCTTTACAAACATATAAAAATTAGTAGTATCAGTAATTTAATTGAACTTATTGAATTTTAAGAGAACCCATGTTTCTCACTGTACTCCAGCAGGTCATGGTAACTAATTGCGTTCTGTACAAATGCTTATACAGAAAATACTGAGGCAAGGTCTTTGAATGGCTTACAACTTTGTTCCTTCAAGCATGGAAGACTTTCTTTGTAAAAATGACCTATTTCGAAAATTTCCAGTAGTAGTAGCACTGTCATCTGCCCATACAAGTCACAAGAGGTGGCAAAGCAGGTTTTGACATGGAGTTGAGTACCTCACCACATGAAGCCTGCTGAAGGACCCTTGCCTGAACTGTGGGCTGGGAATCAACCTTTTTATTTGCAACATGCCTTGAGATGCAAGGAAGTCTCAGCAAAGTCCCCCCCCCCACCCCCCCCCCCCCCCCCCCCCCACCCCCCCCCCCCCCCCCCCCCCCCCCCCCCCCCCGAGTAGAAGACTGTCGAGCCATCACATTGCACTCTATAGCCACTTTGAGTAAAACAGTCATCTAGGACTTGTGAAATCTCTGGAAAACTGCAAATACAAAAAGAATGGCAGAGAAACACTCATCTAGAGCTGAAAGTAAAGCTCCACAGCCTGGCATAGAGAACAAGAGCAACACACTCATACTCTCTCAGAGTTTTATCATCATTATCATTCCTGTAGATTATGATTTACAAACTGTTTTAGATGCTTGTTTCAACATGGGCCACATGAATAAATATTTCAGTGGTATCTTGTCCTCACATTCGTCCCACGTTCAAATTGCAAACTTGAGCTTGGAGATAAAACTAAGATGTGAATTGTCTTCCAATGGAGCCTTTATTTAACTCTTAATAAATGCACCACAAAATATGCTTTTTACACAAATCCACAAAAGTAACAAAAATAAAGGCACAATTCCAATTCCTGACAACTTGTTAATATTTCTATATTTTGTATGATATATAATTGAATAAATGGATATTTGCCATTATTATTTGAATTTAGCAAAGTACTATTTATGTAAAAAAGAGAATTTAGAGATTATTTCTGGCTGAAAAAATAGAACAATTAAAAAAAAACTTTACTGCTATATAAGTACCTTGATGTTTTTGATATCTAGATAATTGAAATATGATAATGCTCCTAGGGTATAGGTCTATCTGTTAACTAATATGCCCATGCTTTAATATGTCCATTTAGTGAATTATTATTTATGCAGAATAAAAACATATTTTTTGGTCAAAATACAGAATTGTAGGGATGGACTGAAGTACAAAATAATCCTTCTGAAAGTTGGTAAGTATAGTAGAATTTATTTGCTATTGAATTCTAAATAATTTAACTATCCTAAACTCTACAAACAGCCTTGATTCAGATACTCCATTCAATTCATCCTTCTCTTACCATTTTCCCTCTTCATTTCTATTGTCTTTCAACATGTTATTATTTGCTTATGACTTCTTGGTACCATTTAAGAAAAACAATAAAAGGCATTTGAACACTTCAGTACTTTCAGTGATTAGATTTTGTAGCTACGGGTACATTTTTGAATCCATTTAGAAGTCATACAGATATATAGAGTGTATCGACAAAATTAGCCAATATTAATAACAGAAAATGGTAGCAAGCTTTCATGTGATTGGAGGTCTGCATACAAAATAGTGGAGCATGCTCTAAACACATAGGGTAGCCGGGGGCAATGATGCGCGGTTTTTCACTTTTTTCCGTATTCTGACAAATAGACTTAACTATGAGAGACCAAACTAGCAGCAGTGTGTAGCTTATCCATCCATCTAACAATCGTCAGGGTATTTACAACACACAATCACGTGTTAGTCCGTAGAATGAGATTTATGAACATGAGTATAATCCCACCTTTGCCCCAATTTCTGGGGCAAACACGCGCAGGAAAAAAACAATTACAAAATCATGGGGAAATTGACAAAACCAGCAAAATAACAAAGTCACTTCCTATCTAAACATAGTCAGTCACAATGTGGGAAGATAATAGAGCACAAAGACTAGGCATATGTATCTTTATGTAACTTTAATACGAAAAGAAAATGAAAAAACGTAAATATGAAAAACAAAATTTAATACAGAGAATGGGTGCTTAGATCCGTTTAAAACTATAACAACGTGTTGGGGTGCTCTATAAAGCGTTTGACTATAATTTCAACTATCTATGAATAGCGGAGTCGTGCATCTATGATCAGCGGAGATCGTACAACTATGACAGGCAGAGATCGTGCAACTATGACCGGCGGCAATTATGCATCTATGACTGGCGGAGATTGTGCATCTATGAATAGCTTTGATTGTGCATCTATGACTGGCGGAGATTGTGCATCTATGAATAGCTTGATTGTGCATCTATGACTGGCGGAGATTGTGCATCTATGACTGGCGGAGATTGTGTCATCTATGACTGGCAGAGAACGTGCATATATGACTGGCGGAGATTGTGCATCTATGACTGGCGGAGATTGTTCATCTATGACTGGCGGAGATTGTGCATATATGACTGGCGGAGATTGTTCATCTATGACTGGCGGAGATTGTGCATATATGACTGGCGGAGATTGTGCATCTATGACTGGCGGAGATTGTGCATCTATGACTGGCAGAGATTGTTCATCTATGACTGGCGGAGATTGTGCATCTATGAATAGTGGAGATTGTGCATCTATGACTGGCGGAGATTGTGCATCTATGACTGGCGGAGAACGTGCATATATGACTGGCGGAGATTGTGCATCTATGACTGGCGGAGATTGTTCATCTATGAGTGGCGGAGATTGTGCATATATGACTGGCGGAGATTGTTCATCTATGACTGGCGGAGATTGTGCATATATGACTGGCGGAGATTGTGCATCTATGACTGGCGGAGATTGGCATCTATGACTGGCGGAGATTGTTCATCTATGACTGGCGGAGATTGTGCATCTATGAATAGCGGAGATTGTGCATCTATGACTGGCGGAGATTGTGCATCTATGACTGGCGGAGAACGTGCATATATGACTGGCGGAGAACGTGCATCTATGACTGGCGGAGATTGTGCATCTATGAATAGAGGAAATCGTGCATCTATGAATAGAGGAGATCGTGCATCTATGAATAGAGGAGATCGTGCATGTATGAAAAGCGGAGAACGTGCATCTATGAATAGCGGCGATCGTGCATCTATGAATAGCGGAGAACGTGTAACTATGACTGGCAGAGATAGTGCAGTTATGACCGGCGGATATAGCGCAATTATGACCGGCGGAGATATTGCAATTATGTCCGGCGGAAATCGTGCATCTATGACCAGGCGGAGAACGTGCATCTATGAATAGCGGAGAACGTGCATCTATGAATAGCGGGAGAACGTGCATCTATGAATAGCCGGGAACGTGCATCTATGAATAGCCGAGATCGTGCATTATGTATAGCGGGGATCGTGCATCGGCGGAGGTCGTGCATCTATTATCTGCGGATGTGGTACAACTATGACCCGTGAAGATTGTGCAGCTATAACCGACAGGGATCGTGCAACTATGAATAGCGGAGAACGTGAATCTATTATCGGCGGAGACCGTACAACTATGACCCGTGGAGATTGTGCATCTGTGATCGGAAGGGATTGTTGCATCTATAGCAGCGACTGCTTCATTTTCAGTCAGTGGTATCATTTTCTCAATTTTCCGTTTGTAATTCCTAAAAAGAAACATAACGTGACAATAAATATTGGTTTAAATATTGGCAACATGAGGGGGAAGTGACTGGGGCAAACATGCGCAGTCAGTCATGCAGCGCATGTTTGCCCCGTCAGTGTGCGCGGCCTTACCCAAAATCACACTGTTCGCAATTTTTATAAAATATCATGATAACAAAAATTATCTTGACATGTAACATGCTTAATAACTTAACAATACAATATAGTTTTCAGTTCAGACATGTAAAATAACATGAAAGTAATGATAACAGAGGACAAAGAGTGAGAAGTGGAAAAAAAGTTAGATCGAGAACATTAAAAAATGAATTTACCCCATAGCTCAAAAATGACCTGCCCGTGACCGATGAAAATTCGTTGTGCGACAGAAACGGATGTTAGCGTCCGCGTGGCCACGTTGTTTGCGGGAAAAACCCATAGTTCCGGAAAAAAAACGACTGCGAATCTTTGCCCCCAGCGCATCTTTACCCCCGGCTACCCTAGACCCCCTTCGGAGTAGAAGACTTCTCAAAGTATTGTATACCACTGAAAGTTGGAAGTCTTCTGGGTATGAAATATTATATGAGTTCCCACCCCTTTTCCTCCTAATTGCAGATTAAAAAAAAATTGTAATTCCTGGAAATCAAATAAACAAGCAAGTTACTCACTTTTTTTTGTTAAATTAAGTTAGAAGCAGATTTCTTTGTGCTAGTATCTTTTGTTATGTCCTTCTGGTTGAAACAATTACACTGCTGCTAGTCTTTTATATAAAACTTATACTTTCTTTGCAGCTCTTCATTCCTTAGCAATTGGAGAGAAAACAATTTCTCAATCTATCAATAAGACCTCAATGTAAAAAGTTAAAACAAATTCCATAATTTTCATGATTCTATTCTATTCGTAATAAATACATAAACAGATGCTACTGCATAAATGGATTGATTCCTAAACTCATGCGATGAAAATGTATCCGAGCCTCATCCCACAAGCAACGACTTCCTACTCTGACTCCTTGTGCACGAAGCTCCCCTATTTGTACCAAACAGATTATCTTGTATCGTGGAAGCATCAGTGACTTCACTCGAGCTTTGATTGTCTGAAAGCATACCACAATATTAGATAATACATATATATATATAGACAATATATATATATTGATTGCCATAAATTAAGTGCTTCATAATAATACTTCTACAAAATACAATTTATTAAATTATTCTGTATGAATTTTGGGAATTCTTAATACAAATAAAACAAATACTTGAAACATATCTCGTATAGGGTATATGATATATCTTTTCAACTATTGATGAGTGGGCATCTGTTACCAGGCTGATAATAACCTATACAGCAGCAAAAGATCAAGTAACATTGACCATTCATAGCATTAAGATGTGTGAAAATTAAGATTGTGTGGTTGTGAACAATGAACAGGTTAAGATGCATGACTGTCCTACTAGCGATATGGTTATGGATGTCCACTGGCTGATGGAATTGGCAAAACACTGAATGTATTAGATACCATTATCCAATTCATATGTGTCAGATCATTAGCACAAAGAAAATGCAGAAACAATACATCTCCATTTTCTGAACTACATCCTGCTGGTCATCTAGTAGGAACGTTGTCCTGCTATCAGAGAAATTCAGTGAGAGTTTGAGAATGAATAAATGCTAAACAACCATTGCTGAATATGTAGGCTCAACTCATATATTCAACTGCATGACCATAATGTGAACAACACAACACCTGGTGTGAATGAACCTTGACAAGGTTCACACAAGTTGGGAATGTAAACTTTCTAATTAAGCCTTCTGCCACTGAAGATAGCAGGGGATCATTAATGGCGGAAAATAATATAACTACTGCAAGGGAAATAATAGAACAACTACCCATTCTATTAGGAATATAAACAGAACATGAAACTAGCATCTCTCTATAAATACAGTACCATAGTTCTTAGCTATTTATACTTATTTCAGCATTTCTAAAACTCAACAAGTGTTGTTCTTTATTAAATTTTATCTTACTGAAACAAAAAAAAACCATTCCATGAACAAATCCATGATTCCAGTGATTTATATAGGCTTAGCACTGGAGGGAACTGTCGAAGAAGGGGGAAGAAGCAGAGGAGGGCAAATATCGGCATGGACAGACAACATCAAGGAATGGACAAGACAAGATATTTCCACACTCATCCACATCGCTGAAGATAGAATTCGCAGGAGGACTCTGTGTGCTGAAGCATCCAATGTGGTACCACTACGACCCTGAAGGGTTAAGGGTTTATTGATTGATTGATAAGCTTAGCTATAATTTATTGTCACATTATTTGCAATATTATTTTGAGACTTTATAACTAATTGGCCCTATACCAAGATGTATTAATTGTTTAAGCCTACTGCTTACATCTGAGTTTTTGACAATGTCATTACCTGAAAATTTTGGATACACCTAAGACAATACATTTTTCATTCATTTTTTAAATATTGTTTCTCATAATTGAATGTGGAAATTATTTAAGAGCTCAAATGTTATGTAATGTATACACAAAAATTAACTTAACAATGCAGTATTTACTTCTGACAATGTTTTGGCCACATCACGACAAAAATCTGGTCGATACTGCTCTTCAGACAATAAATTTTCCATTGATTCTTTTATAATGCTTTTCACGGTTGGATGTGGAAATGTCTTTATGGGCTCCATTTGGTATGTATTCTCATATCTAACTGAAGAACGAAAATGTTCATCTTGACCTGGATTATCTTTAAAGGAAATTGAACTGACTGAGCTGCCTGATCTGGAAAAGATAGCATAATAACACAAATTAATAAGAAATTATTTTATAGAAAAAACATTTACTATTTAAAAGTTTAGGGTAAATGATGTACAATTCACTGATATTTTCTGACAATAGCATAATTAAACTTTAAGATGTCATAGCTCTTGACAATTATTTACTAAATGGACCTCATAACAATCCCCATGTAAACCTATTTGTACACGGAATCTCACATTTTATATTTATTTACATGCAACCACCCACGCTCACACATATATTATATCATCATGGTATCGAAAGGCTGATTCTAGAGTGTCAGGAAAGAGAAAAAGAGGAAGACCAAAAAGACGATAAACCAGCAACATCAAAGAATGTATGCACATGTCTCTGGCTAATGCTGACCTGCTTGCCTGGAACAGAGAGGCGTTCAGATTTTCTATGACAAAGACAATGTTGTGGACAGAATATGTTACTTGATATATATATATATATATATATATATATATATATATATATATATATATATATATATATATATATATATATATATATATATATATATATATATATATATATATATATATATATATAATGTATAGATACACAGTTTACAGGTTAAACATTGTGGCGTTATACAAATGCTATAGAATTTGAACATCGACAAAAGAATGATTTAACAATCATCAAGAACATGTACTGTCAACAAATAGCAACAATAAGAGTAGGAACTCAATTAGACCCTTTGGAACAAATAAAACAAGGAGTTAGCCAGGAATATGTACTTTCACTAGACCCATTCTATTTATACAGTGAAAACATAATGCATGCAATAGTTGATATCAGGAATATCAGTGGGAGGACTAGCATAAATAATTCAAGATATGTGGATATCACTGTTTTTTGGCCACTTATTGAGACAGGAAGGTATAGAGAACATAGTCACAACAAGCAAGATTGAAGGTAATAGAGACAGAGGGCAACAATGAGAGAAAATATTAGACAGTTAAACAATCTGGCACAACAGGGAAACAACAATGATCTTGATACATAATGCTGGAGATGAGAGATGTGGAGTAACATGATCATCTACGCCAGCCGGAATGGCACCTAATGATGATGATAAAATGAACACTTTTATATCCCTAAATTCAACTACATTTTTATTTTCAAACACACTTGCAGGTTTAATTAAATATTTCCATTTTATATTATAAAACTATCTCAATTGCAAACAGAACACTCACAGACTTACACAATTACATAAATAATAAGCTTACCCAATTTTTAGGGTGCGATCGTGCTGAGTTAAATCACTGCTACTAGTTAAAGATGATCTAGAGCCTTGCTTTCTCAGCAGTCTAGCTGCTCTGTCTCTAGCATGGTCTAAAGACATCTTGAATAATTACTAATAAAGAGAAATTATGGGATATATCAAGTAGTGACAACCTTCATAAATGTACTATTTACTTTATTCTTGCTATTGTTCATGCAAGCATACATTACAAGGAGGTCAAACATTTAACCCATCATTCCCTTGACCTGCATATAAATTCATAATGTAGACTGGAATATTTTCATTAAAAAATTATTTAATCCATTTTCCTTTTGCGCTGAAGTTAGCGCATAGGGCAGAGGTCAGATCTCTCCAATTCTGTCTGTTCAAAGCTATTCTGTGCAGTTCTTGAATAGTATGGATATTGATTGTTGTACTTTCTCTAAGTATTGTTCTTCTGAGTGTTTCTTTTGGTCTACCCCTTGCTCTTTTGCCTGTAGGTATCCATTAAAGAGATTGGTGGTGTATTCTTAAAAAATTATACACTATTATAATATTCTGTTACATTGTTATCAGTGTGGGGAATAGGACATATTTAGAGGAAGAATGAGGCAAATAGATGGGCAAAAGACTGTACACTCACTCTCTCCTCAACACCGAAAGGTACATGAGGACAGAAAGAAGAAGACAGATCTGCTGAAAGAACAAGAGCAGCTGGTCTGTTACTAGTGTGATATGAAGTTAGTAAAAGAAATGTCTACTACTTACTAAAGTGTGTTGATTTTTAAATGAAAATTTTGTCAGAATGATTCTTACTTTAATAAACATTAACATTGTGCTGTTGGTACAAAAGAATCTTTTGGGATAAATCTATCATACCATCATACCTACGTGTAGATATCCCGTTGTTCTGTCATTTTTTAATATTTTTGTGTGTTTTATAGATATTTCTGTGTTCTGTCAATTTGTGTGTGTTTTGCTTAACCCCTTAGCTGCAGAGGCATTCTTAAGGATATGATGAAAAATCATCACCATTTTGTGGAGACCCTCCTCTTCTTAGCCTCCCAGGGGAAAAAAACTGTCTGGATGCTTATAATAAAGCATTCAAATGAATTGTTTCCATGGGAAACTAAGAAGTAGAAGATCTCTGCAAAATGGCAGCAACCACTCATCGTATCCTTAAGGATACCTCCGCAGCTAAGTGGTTAACCTTTTAGTTTTTACTTTACAGGTATGTATCCATATTTAGCTCTGCTATGTGAACATGGACAGTGCCATTCTTACTTGTTGTTTATTATGTTGTGAAAGTGTTATTGATAAAAACTTTTGTGAAAATGTCATTTTGTGTGTGTTATCATGTGTGCATCACATCACTAGTTTCCTAGTTTTTCCAATTGGATTTCAGTTTTGCTGCAGTTATTCCTATTATCAAATCCTCACAATACAAATATAATGTGCAACAACATTTCTCCTTAATGAAGACTTAATAATAGACAGACGAATTCACTATTGAATCTGTCAGAAGTCTTTTTTTGTGTGAAATATTACCGTACTTCAGAGACTTAAACATTTTCATAATTAAAAAGCTCTGACCACTAACAGTAAAAGAAGAGAAATGACAATAGATAGATAGATAGAACAAAAAATTCAAAAAACAACTTATTAAATTATGAACTAACACCAGTTTTGAAGACATTTATCCTGATAGAAACAAAAAAGCAAATCATAAATTAAATCTTCATACCAATATTGTCTTATCAATATCAGATGTGGACACTGACTAAAGAACACGAGAGAGAGAGCTTACTATATGTGAAATGAGATAGTTAGTTAGTCGTCAGATCATCATCATCACTGCAAACTGGACACGTCCATAATTGCACTGATTTCTCCCTGAGTATATCCGTCATTACTCTTCTGCTGACAGTACCGGTACTATGCTGGTTGACCATCATTCTTCTGCACCCTACAAAATGTTCACTTCTAGCAACACTGCATTTCAAACCCTGATCTTTAATCCTGGCCATTGAAATGGAATCATCATCCACACTAGTCTCACTCTCGCATGCTATATCTCTTAAGGAGTTCAAAACGTCAGCTCGATCCATTGCCCCATCGTCCAGTGCCACAATCGTGCATGATGCCAGTTGATCTGCTCTTTGTGAAATGAGATGTTTAAGAAAAGCAGCAAAAAGAACAAGAAGAGATTATGTGAGGGATGAAGAGATTACAAGATCTGTTGGACCAACATCTGTTGTTAAATAGGTGTGTATTGGAAAACAAAGACTGAAATTATTTGGCCATTTAGTGAGAATGAACCCATATATGCCAGTAGCGAGAGCATGCAATTTATATTATATAAATGTGGCTTCCTAAAAGGCAAAGGTACCAGTAATGCTATATACATCATGAGAATACTAATGTAGAAGACTATAGAGGTTTCTTCTTCTTCTTCTTCTTTCGTTCACTTGAAACATGTCTATATCTGTAATTCTGTCTCCTTAATAAAACTCACTGTCTTTTGTAGTTCATACAGTGTCCCATAGAACTTTGATTCCAGTGTTGTTTCCTCTGGCCAATATGTATGCCTCAGAGTTTCATGCTCAGAACACTCTTGAAGTATATGTTTGGCACTCTGTGCTGCCTGTCCACATGTACACATGGCCGTGTTGCCAATCTTGAACTTTGTATACATGTGACTGCGGAGTCGGTTGTGTCCTGTTCTGAGACGTAGAATTATAACTTGTTCTGATCTGTTCATAATGTGATAGTCATCTTGTGTTGGTGTTTGTGGCTTTCTTATTGACTTGATCATCTGTTTTTTCTGATGGTAGGTGATTGGTATATCTGGTTGGTCTTCGGCAGCACCTTCCTTAGCCAGTTGGTCTGCTTTTTCATTTCCTGGTATTCCACAGTGAGAGGGTATCCACTGCATGGTTACCCTATACTGGTAAGACAATTCGCTAAGTAGTTTCTTTAAGTCTGTTAGTTTTCCAGACTGGAGAGCTTGAAGCACTGACCTTGCATCTGTCAGGAATACCACAGGCTGTAGGCCGGAGTTGGAGTTCAGCAGTTTTTTAGCTGCCACACTAATTGCCTGGATTTCTGCATCATAATTATTGCAGAATTTTCCTGTCGGTGTTCTGATTGTATCTCTAGGCTTGTGTGGATATTCTATATATACACCTGCACCTCCATTCCTCACAGCATTCTGTGCTGACCCATCTGTGTACACTCTGACCCATATATCTTGTGGATATTCCTCATCCAGGAAACTGAGGGTGACTGTCATTCGCTGCACACTGTTCTGTTCGTCCTCGCTTAGTATTCCTTTCACATGGGTCTGAATGTATATTGGCATTCCATGTCTTTCACTCCACGGGGTTTGTTCTGGTACAGACGTTAAGGGGCTGTCAACTTCAGGTAGGTCTGTAAGTTGTCTACGGAGTCGTTTAGCTTGATGGATAAAGCTGCTCCTTTTCAGTCGCCCCATTGCTAGATTTTGGAATCTTTCCTTCATTGGATGACTTGGCATACACTGAAACTTTTCTGCTTGAATTAGTACTTTTGTGTCTCTGCGTTCGCCAAGTGTTTGCATTCTTCCCATTTTCTGCATCTCTGCTATGGGTGTTGATTTCATTGCTCCCAACATTATTCTAAGTGCCTGGTTTTGCACTTTATCTAGATCTTGTAATGTGGTGTTTGATGCAGGACACCATGCAGCTGAACCATATTCCAGGTGTGGTCTTATGCCTTGCTGGTAAACTTTACTGAGTATATTTCCACTGGCTCCCCATGTGGTTCCACTTAGTTTTCTCAGGATAGCTAGCTTCCTCCTGGCTTTTGTTGTTGCTTTGTTTATGTGCTGCTTCCATGTCAGCTTATCATCAAAAGTAACTCCGAGGTATGTGGGTTGTTTGTCTTCTTTCAAGAGCTCTCCATCTATCTTGATATGACCAGCTTTTTGTTTTGGTGAGAGGGTAAAGAGTGTAGTGCTGCACTTATCTGTGTTAATGCTGACGCACCATCTATTTGCCCATAAGGTTAGGGCATCGATAGCTCTTTGTATTTGTTTAGTGGCCACTGTTGCATGTTCTTCCGTGCACCAGATCACCAGGTCATCAGCATACATTGCCACTTTGATCCCGTGTGGTAGTTCAGCAACTAGGTCATTGATGTAAACCAAGAAAAGTGTGGGTGACAGGACTCCTCCCTGGGGGACTCCATGACGCAGTAGAACTTTCTTGCTCTTGCGACCATCTAATTGTACCCTGGCTCTTCTATTATGCAGGTATGCTTTTACCCATTTGTACATTCTTGAGCTAACCCTGCAATTTCGCAATTTCTTTAGGAGCCCTTCTTTCCAGACCTTATCAAATGCTTTCCTGAGGTCTATCCATGCTGCTAGTACCAGTTTCTTTTCTTGGAAGGCATCCTCAATCTCTTGGGAGAGGTAGGTTGCCTGATCTTCAGTAGAGTAGCACTGTCTGAAACCTGCTTGCTGTGATACCAGAAGGTTTTCACTTTCAAGGTACCACTGCATCCTAAGATTGATAATGCGTTCCATTGTTTTACATAGACAGCTTGTGAGGCTGATGGGCCTGTAGTTGGAGACTGTGTTGCCATCTTTTCCTGATTTGAGGAGTGGTATCATTATTGCTTCTCTCCACGCCTGTGGTACATTACCTGTGGACCAGCTTGTGTTAAAGATCTGCAGTAGCTTTGCTCTTGCTGCACTTCCCAGGTTTCTAATCATTTCATTGGACACTCCATCAGCTCCAGGGGACTTTTTCATTTTCAATTTGGATATTGCATGCTCCAGTTCTCTCATTGTGATTGGTGCCTCCATGACTTCAGGTATAGGTTCACCTTGTCCAATGTTTTGCTGGTTCTCTCGAACCTCCTGTTGTTTGTCTGGGCTGACTTTGACGTTATTGTCTTCTGCAAAGGAATCTGCAAAGTAATCAGCTGCATGTTTACCTGTTAAAATGTTTCTATCTTTATAAAGTGTGATCCTGGTATTTCTCCCTGTACCTTCATCATTTAGTTGTTTTACAAGTTTCCATAATTTCCTAGTATCTCTTTCTAGGTTCAGCGACTCTGTTTTTTCTTTCCAGCTGCTCCGTCTGGCTTGTAACTTGGCTCTTTGAAATTTAGCCTTTGTTTGCTGATATTTGTTGTGATGTTCTTGGCTAGGTCTGTTCTCAGCCTGCTTTCTAGATGTTTCCATCTCATTTTGCAGCTTTTCCAGTTCATCATTCCAGTAGGGTTTGTAGTTTTTGCGTGCTCCCCTGGGTATGGTTTTACTAGCAGCATGTAGTATACATCTATTAAATTCACTCACTGCTCTATTGATGTCTTTGTCCAAGTTCATGTCCTTAGCTAGAACACTGGTTAAATGCTGGTACATTTTCCAGTCTGCCCTTTTATAGTTCCACCTAGTGAGCGTGCTGCTGTCCTTGGTGAATTCATTGTGGATTTCCAGAAATACTGGTCTGTGGTCACTACCTCCAAGCTGCTTTCCAACAACACGTGTGATGTTCCATTCCAAGCCTGGTGAGTGGAATGCCAGGTCTGGTGTAGAGGTGGTGTGCCATGCTCTCGAGTAGAAGGTTGGCGAGTCTGCTGGCTGGTTAATAAGGATGAGATTATTTTCATCCTGCCAGCTCTCAAGTTCCTCACCTCTCTTGTCGATATGATCGTAGCCCCAGCTCTGAGAGTGGCTGTTGAAGTCACCACACACCATGAGTTTCTCTTTGTCTGGAATTGTGTCTAGTGCCATTGGTTTATCATTTGGGCAGTAGTAGTTCAGGAGATGGAATTCTGCACTGTCTGTTTTTAGGTGGAGCATCTGGTATTCTGCCCCTTCCATATATACTTCCAGCTGACATGCGCTGATATTGTTTTTAACAAGTGTCAGAATTCCACCCTTTCGCCTGTCCTTTCGGTCAGATCGGTAGCACTGGTAGCCTCTGATTTTGAAGGCTATGTCACTGCTGAAGTGTGTTTCTTGGATACAGCATATGTTAACTTGTTCTTCACTGAGGACATTTTCAAGTTCCAATTTTTTGCTGTATCCATCTCTTTTACTGTTGACACCCTCAGCATTCCAGTGCATTAGAGGTAAAAAACAGACCTGTAACTCTGTTTTATAGACTACTCAAAAGCACTTGATAAAGTTAAATATAGTAAAGTTATCAACATACAGAATTTGAACATCGATAGTAAAGATTTAAGAATCAACCAGAACATGTACTGGAAGCAAACAGCAGCAATACAAGTAGAAAATCAATTTGGCCCCTTTCAACATATAAAACAAGGTGTGTTATATTTACATCTAAATCCTCCATATAGTTTTGTCTATCCTCAAGTGGATGATGGTCAGAATATCCACACTTGTCATTAAGCATAGGTGTGGTGAATGGGAGCTTTAGTTGTCTATCCAAGGCCAGATGTGTCACCTTGGCTGCATTGAATCTGTATTTGTTCAGTGTTATCTATCCATATTATTCTAGATCTTCCTCAGGCCATGTATCGTTATCTTCTTATGATATATGTTGTTGTTGGTAGTTCATTATGGTTCATTCTCATAAGGTGTCCGAACAATTTTATTTGTTGTTTCTCGATGTATTCTGTGCATGGTCTTATACCGACTCTTCTCCTGATTAGATAATTTTGTCTAGCTTGATCACACTTGCAGCTTTTCTCAGGCATTTTATCATACGTTTAAGTTTTCTCTGCTGTTCTGATGTCAGTGTCCATGTCTGGCATTGATAGCTGAGTGTTCGTATAAAAATACTGAATCATCTGTCTTTTGACTTCCATCTTGATCTTTGGGATGAGCAGTAATGGTGATAACTAGTATGTCTGTATGTTTGCTTTCGGCATCTTGTCTCAATCTTTCTAATTTTCTGTGAATATACTTTCCACATATTTAAATTCAGACGTGTGTTTCACTTTAGTTTTGTTTATTGTTATGTTCACTGGATTTGGTGACTTGCTCATTTTCATTACTTTTGTTTTCAGCGTATTTATTTTCATGTTATACCTGGTGCATGTTGTCATGAGTGCACTAATATGATTTTGAACTGCTGTTCCTCTTCGCAGATAAGGCATTGATCATCAGCAAATAGCAATAAGTTGTATGCGTTATTTAATTCCTTATCAGATTCTTCTCTTATTGTTTACTTTCTTGTTTTAGGATTCTTTTGTTATTCTGTGAATGTATGGGTTAAAAAGTATTAGTTGAGAGCACACATCCTTGTCTTAACCCTGATTTTGTTTCAAAAGATGAATCATTCCGTCTGTAGTTCTTACTGAATTTTTGGCAGTTCTGGTGAAGGGCTTTTATATTTGTTAATAACTGACCTTTGATTCTGTAGTTTTCTAGTGTTTCCCATAAAGCATTTCGGTGCATCTGCTGTTTCGTCCACCACTGTGACCTTTGCCCTATATTTTGAGTCGTTTCCCAACCTTTCACTGATTGAATGTTCTGGGATTGTGACATCACGCTTCAGGCGGTACAACGGTTCGCGTGTGTTATTGGTCGTGTGGCTAAACCGAAAGGGGGGGGGGGAGGAGTTTATGGCAATTTTTTAGGATACAAAATAGGATACAATTTTTTGAATACAACATTTTTCAGAGATTTCAAAATGATTAATATGAGTGAAAATTAAATTTAAAAAAGAGAAAAAAAGTCAAAGGTCTGAGATTTGATCTGGTCAGTTGGCGTCAGGTCATTTCGCGCATGCACAGTTGATAGCGGGAAAACAGCTGTTCCCATTACTTCAATAAAACTGAACGAAGATGGTCGCACAAGATTTAAGTTTTTTATTAATTTGTGTGGAAGCGGTGATAAGTGTGTGCTTGATTGGTGCATGAACACAGGGTTAATATGTAACTATTATGTATGTCCGTCTTGTATATATATATAATATATGAAATTGGTTAATAATTCCAGTAAAAGTGAAGGTTATATTTGAAGGTGCCAACGTTTCGGGTGTTAGAAATAATTCATGGTTTGGTAAAAGTCACATGAGTATGGGTGACATCCTGCTTCTTACTTATCTCTGGGTCATGGAGGCGAGGAGCGGATTCATAAAAAGGGAGGTGAAGGTTGGGACGCACGCTGTAGCTGACTGGAAAAGCTTCTGTAGAGAGATCTGTGTTGAAATGTATATTAATGACACAGTAAAACTTGGAGGAGAAGGTATTGTTGTCGAAATTGACGAAAATCTCTTCGGCAAACGAAAGTATAACAGAGGGAAACGAGTACAAGGGACATGGGTTTTCGGTATAGAAGTTAGGGGGACAAATAAATGTGTATTGAAAGTGGTGTCCAAAAGAAGTCTTATTGGAAATTATTAAGCAGCACGTGCTGCCAGGAACTACAATCATATCGGACTGTTGGTGAACTTTCGCCTGCTTGGGCGATGAAAGTTACCTGCACATGACTGTGAACCATAGCATCGAGTTCAGAAATCCAATAACAGGGGCCCACACAAATACGGTCGAGGGTTTGTGGGGCCTTGTTAAAAGACAATTCCGGAATCAGGGTAGGCAGTGCAAAGGACAATTTCCCGCCTACCTTTCCGAGTACAAGTGGCGGAAAGATCACCAGAAATCACCACATCTTTTCCTGGATTTTCTGGACTATAAAAAAGTGTATCCTCCAAGCAACGGTGAATAAGGTAAGTGTACTGTGTTTTATTTTATATTACAATATAATACAGTTTACATTTTTAACTAACTGGCTATGAATTGCATATTCTGCGCAAAACGAATGAAATTGATGAATCTGGAAGCACAAAGTTGCGTCGCGCGCAAAAACTCTTTGCTTCTGCAGTGTGACGTCGCGGCATCCATTAATTTCATTGGCAGTGCGCGGAAATCCATGATGTCGAATAGTTCAAAATGTAAACAGTGTGCTATTTATAGTACTGTGGTGGACGTAGCAGAATTTCTACCGACTATCGAATGCTTTTTCCTAGTCTATGAATGTTGCATTTAGTTCTTAATCATATTCTAGTGCTTTTTCGCTTAGTTGTCTCAAGGAAAAAAAGAGCACCTGTACAACTTACTAATCTCCTGAATCCAAACAAGGAGGAGACAATTTTGGGTCTGTGATGTATCTTAGACACATCTCTAATATGTTTCCTGTGTGACTTAGTAGGGAGATACATCTGCATGATTCACATTCATTCTCTTTTGTTTCCTTTGTTGTTCCATATATATATATTGGTATTATTATTGAGTTGTGCCACTCTTCTGGTACTCTTATTTCATCCCATGCTATTTTGAATAGGCTAGCTAGCCATTTCACTCATGTTTCATTGCATGCTCTTATCGCCTACCGTCAGATCCCGGTGATTTGTTACTGGGGCTAGATTTTCGTATTTCTTGGTTTAGTATATGTCAGGTTCTGCCTCTGCTTACAAAAACAAATTTATCACGAACCGTAAAACATATAATATATGAATTCTGTATATTTAATTATATATGTTTCTCTTATTTAACTTACAAAATGATGAAACTTAACAATTCTGTGACCTGATGAGATCTGCAACACAAAACCTATATTCTGCTTTTTAGTTGCCAAGATACGCTAGAAAATAATAGACCGTCAGGATAGTGCAAATTTACTAAAATTATTCTAAAATAAAATAAACACTGATTTTAAAAATAGTTTTTAATAATTTAAACAGTATCATGATGTTTCTATAATACTATACAAAATACATCGAATCTGAAAAGAAAAAAAGATCTGTGAAGAAATTGAAAACATATTTACTTTTTTAATTCACCCTTACAAACCCTACACATAATGATATCCGGTTCATATGGAATCTGCTTTTGTTCTGTTTAAATTGTTCTCATTGGGTACTCTGTTATAGTTTAAGCCAATCAAATGCACTGTTATTTTCTACAGACGAATATAGAAAAGAAGGAAAATAAAAAACAATATGGCGATTGTTGACGAAGTAGTGGTATAGTTGGCACAGAAAATATAAGAAATTACAATGTACTTTCCATTAGGATGGCCAAAGCGACTAAAAACAACAATTAGAAGTAATGAGACAATAAAACACATCGTCAGTAGCTGCGATCGTATGCTCTTTGCTGTAATTTCAAATAAAACTCTCAGTATATGGTATTCAAAGGTAAGGATTCCAATTCGAACAACTTAATTTTTTTCAGATCAGTCAGATCATGACTACTCCCCTTACCGTTATGTCTTACAAGCTACCTACTGTGTGCTATCTCTTTCTCTGGCTTATATATTGTTCAGTGTGCCTTTACACTGCAAGGCTGTAAAACAGAGATCACGTCACTGCGGACCAAGGAAAAACGAATGTAACTACTAACTTTACAAATTTTGTGAGTCAGGAAATCCAAACCTTTTTAAGTCCAAGGCTAGCCTACTAATAATACATGGCTTCCAGCTATGCATGCAATGCAGTAACTCTTAAGACATAACTCACAATCTTACTCACTTCAAAATAGACACAAATTCATGGGAGAATCTTGCACACAACAGATCTGATTGATTGGTGTCACAGAATCAAGAGTGATGTTGCAGCAGAGAACCTCAGACATGCTGTGCAACAAAAACACGCTAAAGAAGGGAAAGTGCTGCTCAATGTCCCACATAGTACTCCTGGCTGAAGTACATTATAGTTCTCCGCTGTGACCTTTGCTCTAGTGTCGAGGTGTTACCTGACCTTTGTTGTGTGATTTGGCAAACTTACGGGTAAGTACTTAGAGTAAGGTTAGGATTAGAAATAATATTTCTAATGTGTGAGCGCACCTCGCTCCGTGTATAGCGGGCAGAAATACTGATTGCTCACCACATATAATAGGAAATTGTAAAAAATGTGTAAATTGGAAAACAAACAGATTATGCATAAGTTCGTCTGTGTCTAGAGTTGAACTGTGTGATTGTCGGGATGGGACGTCACGGCAGCCATTATTTTGATTGGTGTTACACAGGAATCCATGACGTTGGATCATTAAAATTGTCAACAGTGTGTTATTTATAGCACAGCAGAGAACTATTCTGTACTTTCACCGTACTCCTCCCACACATGCTCAGAGTATGGTCAAAAATTCTAGACATGCATAGGACTCATAAATCACAGCCGGGCACGCCACAGACATCATCCCAGTTGAGCTGAATAGTAATTTATTTCGACGGATGAACAACATTGCGGAAAAATAGAATTGGAGCTAAAATACTAGCATCATCCTCTGTTGCTAGTCCTGAAGAATGGCATCACTGCATTTGGATAGTTCCATATGCTGGCATAGATGCTCAAATCTGTAATATCATATAAAAGGGACTACAAATAATTATTGGGATAAAGGCAACCCGAAACTGTGCAAGAATTACAGAACTATTAGACAAATCATCCATTCTAGCAAGTTGATACTAGAGATCCTTAATAGAATACAAGCTAAATCAGAGGAATTGTTAGAAGGCTTGTTTCTGTAAAAACAGAACCACAGAACACATTTTTAACCTCAAAATATTGATGGAAAAATATTTACATCAACATGCTGTGTATCATAATTTCATTGATTTCACAAAGGCATTTTATCATGTGAGACACCAAGATCTTTGGAAGATATGGAGACAATATAACTGCAACAAGAACATCATAGAAGTTATTGACACACACTGTCAAAAATTCAAGTATTGCTATTTTCATAAATAATGGCATTAGTGAATTTTTCAAGACAGATATAGGAATGCATCAGGGTTACATATTTTCCCCAGTTCTTTTTAACATTTACCTTGAATATATAATGCAGTAGGCATTACAACATCTCAGACATCAATAACTATTGGCGGTAGACCACATTGTAACTTGCGCTAAGCCGATGGTATTAATTTCTTCTCTGAATCAGAACTCCATGAACTCACCGCAAAGTTTGAAGACGTTAGTTGTAAATATGACATAGAAATTAGCATTGATAAAACAAAGTTATTGACTAATGATATTAAGCAAGATCCTGTGAAGATTATGTTAAACAGTCACAAACTTGTAGAAGTTTAAATATCTCGGGTCTTAAATATGTGATGATGGTAACTCAGGAAATGAGATTACTCTAAGACTCAAGATAGTAATGGCTGTCATAGCAAGGTTGTATATCAATTAGAAAAGTAAGATCAGCATTGCAGTATCAATTAAGATCAATCTATTCAGATAGCTAGATTTAAGTATACATCTATCTATCTATTATAATTTTCACTTTTGCCATTCTGCGTTGTGGGGGGGGGGGGGGGGATTGTTAAAATTTTCTGGAAATATTTCAAACTGACACACTCCTAATTATATTCAATGTTGTATATAATGCAACAAAATTTGTATGCGAAAGGAAGTGCCTGAGAATAGCACTGGGGTAATAGAAAAAGAGATGGAATAAATAATGACAGTATAAAAATGTGGTGAAAAAAATATCGTGCAAAGAATACATAAACCACAAAATCAAATGGTTTGACCACTTAGTAAGAATGGAACCAGATTGTATTCCATCAATAGTCTTCAATAAAAGATCATCTGAAAAAGAGAAACAAGGGAAGACCCAGGCGAAGATGGATAGATAATATCAGAGAAATACTAGAATACCAAGGCTGTACTATGGCAGAGGCACACATGGATAGGACATGACATGTGGTGATATACAGCAATTTGAATATAAATCTGAGAATGCTATTTCATTTCAGAGGACTTTTGAATTAGGGATTACAAATTGACAAGTCATCATGGTAGTGTTAGTTGTACATGTATTTATTTAACATTCTGATTTACTCAATATGAAATTAGATCTTAATCTCATACATGTGTTGCCAGGGAATGACGGGAGCAAAGAATAGTGACAATTATCTGCTACTCATGTGTTTAGACATGATTATTGAGTGGGGTTGGAAATCCCATCTCATGCCCAAAGTGACCCAGAAACTATTTTAAAGTCAGATGTGTTAAGCCAAAAAGCATGATATCACAGTCAATCTGTAAACGATGACAACACATTCCATTCTCCAGACTACTTCCTCTTAATCTATTGGAGTTTGAGAATGAACACAGGAGAAGTTCTCAAGTTAAATTGATCTTTACTTTGACTTGATAGTGGAGAAATTTGTACCAAATTCTTGATGCATTTATTTTCAGCCATGTGTTCAGATTGTAACCCTCAACCTGTGCCAAAAATTACAGTCAGAAGTAGGAGACTTTTTACAGGGAGAATGGAAACCAGACTCATCTCTGATAGCTATAATGGTTTGTATTCATTCATTATTGGTATCACAAATACTTAAATTTGCTATTACAGGGCCTAAAAATTATCAGGGAACAAACAGAATTTGAACCAGGTCTGTTCAGATGGCGCCTATTCGCCTCGCAACTTGAGTCAACATGTTTTCTGTATTCGATCAATCCACATCCCTAAAAACTGATGCGATTTTAGTCCAGGCTTCCAACATGTTTCTCTCAATCTACTATGAATATGCACTGTTTGATTAACATGCAGACACAACACAGGCTGCACAAATATGTAGATTACTCAAGAACCACAGACACTTAACATTAGTGTATGCCCTCAGGCCTCAGTACTACAAGATTTTTACAATTATGTCTTCTTGTAAACATAAATAACACATAACCGTATATTTCCAAATATTAGCTGAGAATTTTTAATTTTATGTTATTGTTGTGAAATGATATATGTGCACAATAAAATAAAAAAAATTAGAGTTCGAAACACAAAAAATAACACATAATACCGTAAAATATTGATAACTGGGAAAAATAGCTTGCGGGTACGAATAGTCATTGAAATCCGTCAAAGTTGGAATCCCTGTCTGAATTCTGAAACAGTTCATAATTTTGATCCACTGTCATGAGAACATCTGGGGGATATCATCAGTCTTTGGTACAGTGTTGTCGCTAGCATTGCACTCAAAGATAGTGTTGTCCTCTCTTCTATCCATTGCATTACTGAGCACTTTCTGAAAGATTGGAAAATCATTTCGGGTGGAACCTTCAGCCAAGATATTGTGACCCACTTAGCAATTGTAATGATTGTCAGCTATTTTTATATTGCCACCTTTGTCACAGCTACATCGAATGATAGTATTAATTCCATTTTGCCCAAGCCTTTCATTAAATTGTTAACTTAAGGGACACATCTAGTGACCTCAGAAGAGAGGTAAGAACCCCAGGAATTAAAGCCCTAACTCATGACATAATTTGTCCACTTTCTCGGAGAGAAGTGACCGAAACAAGTCCCATAATAGCATGGATGGTTTTTAAAAAAGTTATAGTGACCCTCTTCCTCTGCCCCCTCCACACCTTATCCAGCCATACCAGAGTACTTTCATCTATCCAACATTTCATGTGGGCATGCATAAACACACTACTTTGGAATTTTGCCCCATGCAAAGTCTTGCTTTAAAACACCACTGAGGAAGGGGGTGGTCCTTCAAATGTGCCCCATTTACCATACAACTTAAAACAATACACAAGGTAGACTAGGGTGACCTCCAGTAGCTGGGGGGTGGATTCTGTCAAGGATCATATTCCAGCACTGTTCCTGCCTTAGGGGAACTTCACAAGGGGATCACCATGACGATAAAAAAAATTATATTGTGAAGACATGTTAAATAGGTGGGTTGCATGATATCATGGTTGGTGGTGCGCCTCTCTGACTTCAGCACCTGTGCTTACTTGGGCAGAACTGTGATCCTGCTCGATTTCAGGGTATGGCCAGACCAATCATAATTTCTAACCGCAATTGGCCCCATCTCCACTTGACGAGATTGGCCTCGATGGGGAATCATATTGCAAAGCCTTGTGTTGAAAATGTGAACTTCATAAAATAAACGTAAACATCATGTTATTTTCTTAACTTAAAATTGTTGATTATTATTCATCTGCAGCATAATTTGTGATTATAACCATAAAACTAGTGATTTTAATAGGTTGTCATCATCATCAGGTACAGGTGTGACTGGCGTAGGTGATTATGCATCGCCACAAATCTCTATTTTAATTATCATTTTTTCTTGGTCCATAAAATAAAGATTGAATAAGTAACACACTGAAACTGATTGCTGTTTTATTGTAGTTTTGTGTATTTGTGCATTTCTGTTAGCCTTTTTGTAACCTGCATCAAAATTGCATAATTGCATTATATTTTCCTGTGACTGCATTACTTTTTTGACTCCACATGTTATTTGTGGTGGGTATGTGGAAAACAGAATAGCTTTTTGCTTTTGGAGTATTTTCTATAATTTTTAACAAATGGAAATAAAGGAATGGTTTTGTATTGTAAGTTTTGTTGGTGTATGTGATATGTGAGAAAATGGTGGAAAAAACCCCCACAAACATAAGTGACTAACATTCTTGATCAATATATTCAGTGCAGGATATAAAGAAATGCTGCTAAATGCCTAGGTCTATTTTATTTCTGATGTAATTGCATAACTAAACTAGCATGTTTATAATATCATCGGTGAAAACAAATGAAACACGTCAATATTGCTAACATTATCAGTTATGCATCATGGTCCTACAACTTCAATACATTCAATACGGGATAAAATGCTTCTAAATGGCTAGGTCTAGTCTATTTCTGATGTCATTTGATAACTATATTAACTTGTTCATTGTAAAATAATTGAAACATTAGCAGTTAGGTCTAATGGCCATACATATAATTATTCCTAAAAAATTGTTACATTTTGAATGATTTTGGTGGATTATAGTTATCTCTGAATAATGTTCACTGAAATTCTACCATGACCTTAAGCTTTGCAAACACAAACCAGAAAGGAAGTTCAATATTGTCTACTTCCAATTCCTGTGTTACTCGGATAAATGACATTAGTTTACAATCTTTATTTCCTTGGTTGAAAGACGTGTACAGCAATGGGGGTATCAAGTTGCAGAAATTGGATGAAAATACATTAAGTCTGGCTAAAAAATGCGCAGACAGCATGCTATAGATTAAACTGATGTCATGCTTCCTTTTTTGCTCCAATTGGGGCTTGTGACTACTATTACAAATGATCTAGTATGAAGTCAGCAGCAGATAATTTCTGGACTGTTTGATGTTGTTTTATGTACCAATTTGTTATTTGTAAGTGCTTTTTTTCCAACTCCTCCTCCTTAGTCATTAGATATTGCATAGGTGTGAACTGGTAGAGATTTTCCACATTAATAAGCATTTTGGGCCCAACCCCCCCTTTTCCCCCATTAAAAAAATTTTAATACGTCACGTGGTGTTAAATTTCCTAGTAATTATTACTAATGTGGATTGTTTACATATTTAGTGGGGGGGGGGGGGGTGCTAAATACAGACATTTTTAGTGAAATATGGAAATAAAAATTGTTATAAATACAGATTTATTGAAAAAATAAGTGACAGCTATGAATATTGATTATGTAAAAAGAGCTGCAGACAGATCTATAATGGCTCAGTTTCACTCGGCACATGAAAAAAAGGTGTTCATGTGGGTGGCTCCTGTCATTTGGTTGTGAATAAATCAATAAATGCTGTCATAATAGCATAGGTCAGAAATTCTCATTAGTTTCTCTCTGTTAACCAGATATCACCTATAGCTATCTTCATTGTGTGTAATTTCATTATGTACTGTTCTTATCCAACCACACGTCACATTACCCTTCATAATATGTTAGATAAGGTGCAGTAGTCAATTTACACCTCAATAGGAGGATCATGGGATTAAGACTGATTTGCATACATTTTGAATAATAATTATTGTTACCATTATTTCAATTAATGTCTACATTCCATAGGCTATAACTCGCAATTGTCTATTCATACTGAAGTTGTTAGGAATAGTTGTAGTTCTGGATTTACTCTGTAACTTCATAGATTTCAAACATGTCAAGTAATAATCATATAATATGTATGTATATGTATGTGCTGCAAATTTGTGTCACAATATTCTTGCAGACGCAGCAAAACTGTGTTGTGTTTATCAGAGTAGAGGTGGACAGCTCTGTACCAAATCACCACTGTCTTTACGTAATGCAAGAGGGAAAGTGAGTTTGTTTAACAGTTCATGCATGTTGACAGGTATATTGTGGTTGAATAATTAGCAAGGAATCTCTCATTGAAAGAAAGAATGGGAATGCACAGTCATAAATAAAAGTGATAACATTTTTTATAAATGAACTAAATGTATGTGAAATAAATAAATAAGTAACATAAAAGACAATGCAAACTGATGCTCTGTCCAGAGATGGTGACAAAATGGAACAACCCAGCCATCCATTGTCCTACAGTGAAGCATAATCCACATGTACATTTCAAATATTTATGCAGATTCAGAATTAAAATCCCTAAACACCTACTTCAGGACTACCCAAACCACAAGCTAAAGTAAAAAATCTGTCATAAGCTTCCTAGGGAATTTATAGCAGAAATTGCTAAGAAATCATAGAATTAATTATTTCAGTATATTAGAAAATCACTAATATTGAATATAGAAAATAGTAAAGCAAAATGAGTTAAACAGGTTACTAAAACACTTACCTTGCCTATTAATAAAAATATATTTACAAAAAATTAATTATATATAAAAAAACATACAATAAAACTAAACAGGACAATTCTCCACGTATCGGCTCAAATTGAACCTTTTTAAAGAGACAAACAACAGAAAACGACAAAATAAAAAACAAAATAAATGACTATATTTCATCAAGCCCCGTCTCCATAGCGCAGGGATCGCAAAATGCGCTATGGAGACGGGGCTTGATGAAATATAGTCATTTATTTTGTTTTTTATTTTGTCGTTTTCTGTTGTTTGTCTCTTGAAAAAGGTTCAATTTGAGCCGATACGTGGAGAATTGTCCTGTTTAGTTTTATTGTACGTTTTTTTATATATAATTAATTTAAAAAAAAATATATTTTTATTAATAGGCAAGGTAAGTGTTTTAGTAACCTGTTTAACTCATTTGCTTTACTATTTGTTTATTAGGTTACTGCGGCACCATCCACTTTGTCGGACACCCTCTGACCATTTGGTTATTTATAGAAAAGAGGTAGTCATGTAAAATTCATCAGCAACATTCTTAGGAAGGAGGACTTTTATATGCCCAGAACAAAACAAGCAAAAGAAAAATTTGAGATGGCATAATAATGCAAAATTATAAGAAGAAAAAACCTATCTGATTTTTAATACAGGATGGTAAATGTGGAAGAAATCACTGTGATGTTGTTTGACATAAGCATATGATGATGTGCCCATACTGTTTTATATTTTTTGTTGTCAGAAGCATCTTGTGTATCCTAGCAACGTTAAAAAAACTTTTGAGATTTACCCATAGGTTATGAAAGAGAAGCAAAGAGTAGTGACATATGACCTGACAGGGGCAAAGTTGGTAATGACCATATACCCTCGTAGACAAGATACAGATGTTTGTTGTGTTGCAAGGTTGAAGTTGAAAATGTCATTGATTGAACATCATCATCATCATCAAGTGCCGTCTCCGCAACGAAGGCGGAGAAAATAGCTTCAGAAGTTGGAATATCAGTTATTAGCTGCCACAGTATTCTCCACAATGAACTACATTGCACCGTGTTTGCTAAAACATCGCTCCCAAAATGTTCTTTTCTGAACAGAAAGAAAAGGGATGGACCAAGGCATTAGGTCTCCATCTAATCACTATGGCTGATCAAGATATCAATTTTCTCAATAACGTAATCACAAGAACTTATGTTTTTTTTGTGATCTACAGACAAAATGTCAGTCCTATGAGTATAAATCTCCTGTATCTCCCCAGACACAGACATTTTGTTTGGACAAGAGCAAAGGAAATGTTCTGTTGGAAATTTTTAAAAATTATTTTCAGGGTATTGTCTACCATGATTTCATTCCTGAAGGCTGAACAGCTAACAAGGAAATGTATGTTGATATCCCCCATCATCTAAAAGATGCTATCAGAAGAAAACAACCAGAAAAATGGAGAACAAACAGTTGAATTATGCTGCATGACAATGTGCCGGCACATCCCTGCTCTTCTGCGCCCCAAAACATATCTGTGCCCCATAAGACACAGCTCCTGGCGAGGAATGGATACCTATTCCTACGTTCTTTCAAGAGGCAGTCAAGACCGTCATTACACTCAACAGAGAGTGCAAGATACACAGTTATGTAAGCGTGGATGCTGAGGTCAAGGTACTAATATGCGAGAATGCCGATGATTCAGATGTTGTGATTTACATGGACGGGTCGGTCATCTGTCATCAGCGATGCGCAGGGGCCTTTACTGTCAGATCAAAAGGGAAAACAGTACATGAAGCTAGTGGTGCCTTTACCGCAACAACGAGCAGTGTAACTATTGAAGTATTCGCCGTAATGCAGGCACTTTACTGGCTAAAGTCTCAAACCTACTCCAATGCTTACATACTAAGTGATTCACTGAATATGATTCAGAAAGTCAAAACAGGTGATGTACGTAGGGAATGGGTGGATCCATTTGAGAGAGAGCTAAAATGCGGGTATCACTATGAAAACTCACGCTTTTTTTGTCCCCGGACATGCAGGTGTGGAGGGAAATGAACATGCCGACAAATTAGTTAGTCTCGCCACCACTCCAGACGGTCAGCATATGGACCGAGCAGACATACCCACTGCTCTTCGTGAGTCCTCACGATCAGAGGATTTTGAGATAAATAAGCATGAGTCAATATCAAGAATGCAAGAATTGGGAGTGAGGATGGGTGTGGCCCGAAGAGAACCTTTAACAAAGATTTCAAAAAGAGTAGTGAACTAACATAGAACCGGAACCATCAGCCGTTATACCCTGAGAGATTTACTGAAGCAGAGATCGGAGAACCTATGGACGTGTCCGGTGTGCAAAGATGATAATCAACATACTTAATACCTAATCCCTGCTTTTAATGCAGTCCTTGCAAAGCACAATATGATTACTTTGGAACAATTTTCATCCCACAACTAAAACCAGCACTGAAAGGAAGCGATTCAAGGATGCAAATTAAAAAACAACTTGTTTGCCCAATTCACCATGAAAACAATCCGGACCACCTCTGCCATAGAGGATCAAAGTGGCGTAGAGGTCATGCTGAAATTGGATGTGTCAGACTCAGATATTGAAGCCATTCTGTAAACTATGACACAATGCATTCTGTTCTCCAGACTACACCCCCACTAATCTGAAGAAGTGAACTTCGCTGTCGTATTCAGGAACAGAGTATGATGTGTTGGACAGTTTATGCAAAATATAACTGTGATAAAAAGCATCTCTGTTCTCTGGACTACATCTTGCTGGAAATCTAGTACAGTTATTGTAATTTTGTTTCCTCCTGTTTGCACCTTGACTGCTTTCTCTCTCTCTGATCTTTATTGAGTCGTCTTCTGTGTTATACTGTTTGTTCCAATTTTACCAACTACTTTAATACTCCTATTAAAGTGAAACTTTATATATTGATGCTATTGTTAAAATATTTGGGTCACACAAATTGTCTAAAATTTTCAGAATGCCATTGTCACCAAAAATCAACATTAATGGGATCCTGGACAGTGACAGTGTTCCAGCTATTAAACTTACTTACATGGCTTACGTGAGTTTGCAGTCAAACATATCATGGTAAGGTGATATCTAGCTGATGTCATAGAGTGCAGATCCTTGTAATTGTGTTTGAAACATATAAATTGTTTAATGTATCTTTATAACATGCAGTGTCCCAGCTATTAAACTCATATACCTGGCTTATGTCAGCCTGAATGTCATACATTTCATGGTATATTGAACGCCTGTTCGAAGATGACTCATGTTTATTTATACTTATTTTTGTTAGCATTTTAACATGTTGATACAGGAAGACCTGTAGTGCAGTGGTTAGCGCACTGGCTTCGCATATGAGTGGTCCTGGGTTCATTCCCCAGTTGAGGCGGAAATGTTTTTCAGATCGCAACGGCTCCCAGGTCGACCCAGCCTTAAATGGGTACCAGATTAATCTGGGAAGTAAAGACTGCGAGGGAGAGGAGATGGCTACCACCTTCATTTGCAGAGCCTCTGAAATGTGAGATCACTAACATCTCACACCCCTTCGGCATTAATAAATGCAATGGGTTACTTTACTTTTGATTTTACAGGAAGACCTGTTTTCTTGAAAAATGCTTCTGTGTTTGAAAGCTCCTCAGTGCTCCCATACAGCTTTCTTTGGATATTTGTCTTTAGGCCAGAGCTTCTCAACTGGTTTAGTGTAAAGCAGTTTTGCAGGCTATGATCACCAGTCTGTGCTGCCTGCCAACATGAATACAGAAGTGATGGCTCAATGAAGTTTATTTCAAGATATTTAATAATAAACAAGCAGTGAGTATATGACAAAATGATGAGAGCAACACTAACATAAATGAAAAATATTGGGAATAAAGAAAAGTAGTGATATGTTGCAAGAAAGGAAATCTAGTAAATAGAAAGAAGTATATAATGTATAATTCAAATGTATAGTGCAAATTCAAGGATGAAACTACGACATATCCAGAAAACCTTTATGGGAATTGAGTGTTCACAGAAATCTGCTTAGATATTGTGCGAGAACTTTAGAAAATCTATCTAAGATCGGAATAACAACAGTTCACAGGGCACAAGTACCATCCGCCATCAAACAACCAACACAATGTAAATAGAGAACTACTCTGAAGTATTCTAGAAAATTATGGAAGTTAAAGAACAAAATTAGACTGTTAAAAGCCATATACAAAGATAGTGAAAGTTCAGAAAGAACAAATGCAGGATTTACAGTGATTTTTAGTCACATCAGGAGTTAGACAGGACTGTGTCTTACCATTATTGCTTATCATATATAGGGTTAATATTGCCAAAATAGTAAAAACACCACCAGACACTTACCATTCAAATAACCTAACTGAAATACTCTTTGCTGATGACCAGTGCTTCCTCCACAGTTCAATACATTCCCTTCTCCTGACTACTCTCTGCTAATCTGCAAGAGTTTGAGAATGAATGTAGAAGATATATCATATCTTTAGCAAGAAACACCATTCTTATAATTAATAATTATTAATTATAATTTGGTGAGTTAGTAAATTGACATGCTAACAGTCATAAATTCTTAATGTTTGACTAGGTTGATGTCTCTTACTGCAATGTTAAAATGCTGACTGGAGTAAAAAGTGATGAACCTCCAGTTTTCTTTTTTTCTATTCTTTCACACCATGGAATTAAACTTTTTAGTATCTTCTCTTTTTGTTTCTTCTTTTTATTCATTTTTCACTTGAAATGTCTCAGTATTGTCTCTTCAGTAAACTTCACTGTTTTTTTTTTAACTCATACAGAAATACATAGAGCTTTGATTCTAATGTTGTTTCTCTGTACTATCTTCTATCTCTTTTCACATTAATTTTGCCAGTTACCACAAAGTGCTTCACCTATTAATTCTTATTATATACACACAAAAATATTGTTTTTCTTCTGACTAATTTTCAAATGTCTCTCATCTCACATACACATTCACACTCAATACCTTTTCTCTTCTTTACCCCACCCATGAATAACACTTCTCAATGATCTGTGAAGAATTTAAATAGATATGTTTTTATGATATTCTAGTTTCCTGTCAGTAAGAGATGAACTTGTGGTGGCCACTGCTGATGGCTGCCTTAACAGGTTGCGATGGACAGGGAACAAAAATGAGGCAACACTACATTTAAGAGACATACCAGTTTCTGCTGATCTTCAACAATTTCGAGGTTTGTGACATGTTTATATGAAATGTTTTTATTGTAGGTAGAGTTTTTAGCCAAATAACATATCGCTCTACTTATAACAGTAGAATGATATATGAGGCTGCTTTAAATGATAACTTTAAAAGTGTCATAGAAATGAAAATGATAGAAGTTCATTGGTGAATGAAGGTTAAGTATAATACAAACCTGTCAATCCAGCAAGTGTATGAGTGGAGAAGGAAGTTTTAAAATGGTGTGTATTGTGTGACAGAATGTTCATGACTGGTGTGTATTGTGTGACAGAATGTTCATGACGGGTGTGTATTGTGTGACAGAATGTTCATGACTGGTGTGTATTGTGTGACAATGTTCATGACTGGTGTGTATTGTGTGACAGAATGTTCATGACTGGTTTGTATTGTGTGACAATGTTCATGACTGGTGTGTATTGTGTGACAGAATGTTCATGACTGGTTTGTATTGTGTGACAGAATGTTCATGACTGGTGTGTATTGTGTGACAGAATGTTCATGACTGGTGTGTATTGTGTGACAGAATGTTCATGACTGGTGTGTATTGTGTGACAGAATGTTCATGACTGGTGTGTATTGTGTGACAGAATGTTCATGACTGGTGTGTATTGTGTGACAGAATGTTCATGACTGGTGTGTATTGTGTGACAGAATGTTCATGACTGGTGTGTATTGTGTGACAGAATGTTCATGACTGGTGTGTATTGTGTGACAATGTTCATGACTTTTGTGTATTGTGTGACAGAATGTTCATGACTGGTGTGTATTGTGTGACAGAATGTTCATGACTGGTGTGTATTGTGTGACAGAATGTTCATGACTGGTGTGTATTGTGTGACAGAATGTTCATGACTGGTGTGTATTGTGTGACAGAATGTTCATGACTGGTGTGTATTGTGTGACAGAATGTTCATGACTGGTGTGTATTGTGTGACAGAATGTTCATGACTGGTGTGTATTGTGTGACAGAATGTTCATGACTGGTGTGTATTGTGTGACAGAATGTTCATGACTGGTGTGTATTGTGTGACAGAATGTTCATGACTGGTGTGTATTGTGTGACAGAATGTTCATGACTGGTGTGTATTGTGTGACAGAATGTTCATGACTGGTGTGTATTGTGTGACAGAATGTTCATGACTGGTGTGTATTGTGTGACAGAATGTTCATGACTGGTGTTTATTCTACTCATGACTGGCTTCCTACTTAATTCATACATGTGCTCGATTGACATGCATTACTATACTGGAATTTCATTCACCAATGAATTTATATATGACCGCGCCTTTGGAATCATGACCTTTGGAAGGTTCTATGTAAATATTTGCTCTTTATATAAACTTCTAGCAGCAGTATTAATGAAAGTAATATGATGCAATGTCTATGCTACAAGCCCTTGACAGTGATAAACTACCATGCCTGAAGGAATCCATACGAGAAGTGAGCATTTAAAGAAGGGTTGTACCACAGTAGATATAATCCTACTGTTGCATACCAGAAATTAAAAGGTATATATGCTAGCAAAAGATACAACACAGGAATAAAAAGAACAAGAAATAACCTATCAGTAAAAGAGAAATCTCATCAAAGATATTAAGAAAGTCGACCACCAAAAAAATAACTTTCACTCAACAAAGCTGAGTAAGTTATCTTCTGCATCAGGACAGGACACAACAGGCTAAACAGACTCCTAAATAGACTAAGACTGGTTCATCACCTCTGTGTTAATATGGGCACGCAGCACAGACTGCGGAACATATCCTACAAGAATAAAAAATTACAACCAGTTGAGGTAGGAGTACTAACCCACAGAGTAGGTCACAGGAATATTGAGAAGCTGAACACCTCCCATCAACTATATGGCGTCAACACCTTTTGAAGGGATCTGTGTAAATATTTATTCTTTATATAAAATCTGGCTGCAGTATTAATAAAAACAATGATCAGGAATGACTGGTGTGAAAAGAAACAAAAATGGTTTAATTTTATAATTCATGGATAAGCAGCCTTTATTTCCACAGCCCATAGAAAACCTCCCTGCACTCCATCATAGGAAAATATGCAGTAACGAAAGATGGATAAGCAAATAAATATTTTGAAATTTGTTTAAAATAATTATCAAATAAATTAGCTTTGCTGCCATGATTCCTATCATGGGAATTGATAAACTAAGTTCATGTGATTCTTATTATACAGCTGCAAGATTATCACATAGTGATAGTCATGTAATTGAAATGGAGTATAGCCCAACGCTTGGTGGTTACAGTATGGTTCTTTCATCTGGCAGAGCGGTTTTTGTTATACCTCCATCTAGCCGAGGAGAGACAACGGTGAGTATTACTTCATTGACATTATTTGTTTTTATTATGAAAAGGGGAATGGAGGTGGATGACCATGGTTTTCTACATATCTCACCATGCCCAATACGGTCCACAGTGTTGCTGGCATTTGCCTACATCACCTGATAAACTATTGTACATCATATGCGTAAAACCGCAGAATATCAGACTTTATGTGTAATGAAAGTATTTACCTGTGCACATAAAGTACTAGTGAAAAACCTTTTTTGTAAGTAGCAGATATACACATGGAAATATTCACTGTTCAGACATCTTCAGATTTGCTCTTGAGTTCAGGTAAGTGAACAAAATTTGAGGGAGCATTGGTGGTAGGCTATTATCAATAATATTATCAAACGTGACAGGAAATTGAGGAGAGAAGAATCACTTATGGGTCAACCTTCACCAAGCCTATATCAACCCCGGTCAGCGAAAAACAAAATGGCGGCGTGCGCTGTTGGCGGCCCGTCCCACCCAACGAGAATATCGTGAGATTTACACGTACCACAGTCCGTGCACATAGCCGGGGACATGCGCAATCGAAGCCAGTACATCCCCCACTTCTGAAATGATCGTTGTTGAGAATGGCTAGCTATTCGTAAACGTTTAAGAGCAATTAATCTGACCACATTTTCACACCTGTACGATGCCATGATGGTGGATCAGTTTTATAGACCTTTATTTCATCGTATTTCGAATAAAATAACATTGAATCGTGGCTTGAATCATGAATTATTAGGTTATTTAGTTTCACAGCAGTGAATATACAGAATGCCGTGTTGGTTTGGGGACTTGTACGTTTGATATCGAATATGTTGAAGTGGCAGAAAAAATAACTCTAGGCCTAAGCTCAAAGAACTATTTTACTGCAAATCTACATGTTTTATACAGTTCCCCCGGCTATATTTTGATAATATCGCAGTGAAAGAACATAAATATAACAGATTTGCGTGATTTAGTTTACAGTGTTGCCAAGGAATTCGATATGTAAGGTAAGTTTTTTTTTTTATTTATTTTTTTCCTCTTTATTTGTTATAAAATATATGTTTTTTGTGAAAAACGTCTTTACCACTTTCTCATACATCTGGTATCACACACACACACGTACATAAATTATACCAATATATGCATAATTCAATTCTTTATTTATATGTGCAAATATTATTTAAATATCTCTAACAACCAAAAAATTATCACATTTTCAAAACAGTCACCATCAATAACGCATATTTTCAAAAAAGAATCTGGTGGCAAGGAGACGTTTCGTATTTTTTAATCTGGCTTGCTAAAGGTTAATCATGGTGGAGAATGTTAAGATTGTGGTGATTATTATCAGTGTCATGACTATAGTAAATATTAATAATATAATGATATGAATTATTATCATATATCAGCTAAAAAACTGCTGAACTCCAACTCTGACCTACAGCCTGTGGTATTCCTGACAGATGCAAGGTCAGTGCTTCAAGCTCTCCAGTCTGAAAAACTAACAGACTTGAAAAAACTACTTAGCGAATTGTCTTACCAGTATAGGGTAACCATGCAGTGGATACCCTCTCACTGTGGAATACCAGGAAATGAAAAAGCAGACTAACTGGCTAAAGAAGGTGCTGCCGAAGACCAACCCGATATACCAATCACCTACCATCAGAAAAAACAGATGATCAAGTCAATAAGAAAGCCACAAACACCAACACAAGATGACTATCATATTATGAACAGACCAGAACAAGTTATAATTCTACGTCTCAGAACAGGACACAACCGACTCCGCAGTCACATGTATACAAAGTTCAAGATTGGCAACACGGCCATGTGTACATGTGGACAGGCAGCACAGAGTGCCAAACATATACTTCAAGAGTGTTCTGAGCATGAAACGCTGAGGCAGACATATTGGCCAGAGGAAACAACACTGGAATAAAAACTCTATGGGACACTGTATGAACTACAAAAGACAGTGAGTTTTATTAAGGAGACAGAATTACAGATATAGACATGTTTCAAGTGAACGAAAGAAGAAGAAGAAGAATTATCATATATACGGGTATATAAGTAATAAAAGTACACAGACTGATTGGCAATAAAGGCAATCTTAGATGGAGATATAGGAATCAATAAAATGACATAGTTCCAAAAGGAATAGAAAGCACTATACCTTCTGTAAGCCTGTGGATAGGGGGAGGGGGAATTGAGGTTCAAAACCATCTCTCCTATAAAATATATTCCTTATAAAATAGGACATGATATTGTTGAAATAGTTTATAATAGGACATTATATTGACTGAAACAAGTCAATAATAGGGCAAATATACCCCCCAACCCCCCCACTTACACACAAACTACCTAGTGGATTCCTCCCCCAAAAAGATAATTTAAATATCCCACAGAAACAAAGGGATTAGTTTTGTCTGATACAAAGTCAGTGTTGCAAGTCTTTAACTCCCCCCCAATCCTTTTCCCTCACACAAGAACGTCAGTATGAATAAACTCAGCAGCATTATTACCGAAGAAACAGTATTGCAATAGATCTCAGGTCACTGTGACATTATTTGAAATTTTCTGCTTTCATTTTCAAACTCCTGCTGCAGGATGGAGTCTGTTATGTCATCATTTAGAGAGTTGTGATATCTGCGCTGCTTGTCCTGACACATCCAACTTCAGTATGGCTTCTGGGTCACTTTCTCTATATGGGATGGGCAAGCTTACTCCACCCCAGAGTGTCCTTAGTTGCCTCTTTTGACATGCTTGGCAGGTAACAGCATACATTTTTTGTGTGCTTCTCTTTTGGGCCCAGGCAACGCATGGTTAAAAAATTGAAAATGAAAAATCTGATCTCTTGGTAAGGGTTGAAAAACAACTGTTAACATTCAATTTAAAATATTCATCATCTCATTATATATGAACATTCTATGTGATTCTCTTCTTGTTTAGAGTGCTCATGGGGTTTGGGCTCAAGAGGTCAGTAATGCAGCAACTGTAGCTGTCAATCATAGATACAGATTAATTGCATTTGGTTGTCACAGGTAATTATTAGTTGTATTGTTTTTTTTAATGGCTTTTATTTTTTTAGTTGCCTAACTGATACCATCATCCATAGTGGATCATTTTTTCCCCATTTTCTGACTTCTATTGTATGGAAATCAAACTACTTAGCGAATTGTCTTACCAGTATAGGGTAACCATGCAGTGGATACCCTCTCACTGTGGAATACCAGGAAATGAAAAAGCAGACCAACTGGCTAAGGAAGGTGCTGCCGAAGACCAACCAGATATACCAATCACCTACCATCAGAAAAAACAGATGATCAAGTCAATAAGAAAGTCACAAACACCAACACATGATGACAATCACGTTATGAACAGATCAGAACAAGTTATAATTCTACGTCTCAGAACAGGACACAACCGACTCCGCAGTCACATGTATAGAAAGTTCAAGATTGGCAACACGGCCATGTGGACAGGCATCACAGAGTGCCAAACATATACTTCAAGAGTGTTCTGAGCATGAAACGCTGAGGCATACATATTGGCCAGAGGAAACAAGACTGGAATCAAAGCTCTATGGGTCACTGTATGAGCTACAAAAGACAATGAGTTTTATTATGGAGACAGAATTACAGATATAGACATGTTTCACGTGAACGAAAGAAGAAGAAGAAGAATATGGAAATTAACCTTTAGGGCACTGAATTAAAATTACACAGTTTTTCCTCTGCACCTGGATTCTTTTTGGACAATATATCTTATTTATGTTTTGTTTGTAAAGATATCAAAATAATTTTTGCACATGTAAATAAGGGAGTGAATAATGAATATGTGTGATATGACAGTTGTGAGCAAGTTATTAAGTTGAAAATTGGGGGGAAAATCTCAAAGTGTCATTTAAAAAATTACAAATATAATTTCTTGCAGGTCCTAATACTTGAGCAATGTGTGGCAACATTGATCAAATCCTCCTAAATAACTATTCCTGTTGTATATATGTTATTTAATATACAAAGTAATATAATATGGATTGAGCAAACTAATAAAACGTAAAGAAATCGCATATAGTGTCCGTTCGTTCAAGACTAGGCCTAGCTGGACATACGTTTTTATTTTCAATCAATCAATCACTAAACCCGTAACCTTTCAGGGTCATAGGGGTACCACATTGGATGCTTCAGCACACAGAGTCCTCCAGCGAATTCTATCCTCAGCGATGTGGATGAGTGTGGAAATATCTTGTCCTGTCCATTCCTTGATGTTGTCTGTTTTTGCCTTTATTTGACCTCCTCTGCTTCTTCCTCCTTCGACAGTTTCCTGCAGTATTGTTTTTGACAAGGAATTATGCCTGCATACATGTTCAAACCGTGTTAGTTTTCATCGTTTCACTATCAGTAAGTTTAAGAGCTTTATTATTTATTCTCTGTGTGTGATTATCCATTGTAGTATTTCAGTGGACAAAAGGTTTAGCTAGTGGTGCCCATCTCCTCTCCAGCTGTCCTTATGAGTGGTTACATGGATATGTTTTCTCTCTCCGTCTCCACTGCACCTTTCTGATGTTGACAGAGAGCTTCGCTAACATTTTACTAGGTCACAACCTTACTTTATACGAATCCACATAAAGACTTCTAAACTTAATAAAATGTTCACTTTGTTGTTCTTTTAATCCATTGGCGAAATAGCCTTCAAGATATTATCCCAACACATTGTCTTATTATGTACTGCACATTAATTCACTGAATATAATAAATAACAGATCACTGCACCACAGAAAAAAAACACAGCGTCATGTTGTCTTGATGACATCACAAGCTCATTATTTTAAATGCAGACATGTGGCACCCCTGATACATATTGTATGTGTGTTAATAATGAATAAACGAACATTCTTATAATATAACAACTAAATCACAAAAACCTTTTCACATTTTCTGGCTTCCACTATATGGAAATTAACATTTTCACATTTTTTGGCTTACAATATATTGAAAAATATAAATAACCAAAATGTCGGAGGATGTCCGCCACAATGGAGAGTGCCGCAGTAACCAAATGAATAAGTAGTAAATACATATTAAAGTATAAAGGTTACTATAAAAACCTTTCTATCAATGTTAAAAATAAATAACTAACAATAAATGAAAGAACAAAGACTTTTCCATGTTGCGGACCTTTCTCAAGAAACACATAATAATAAAAAGATTTATTTAAAACTGGGATGACTTGAATATGTTTTTCTCACCAGAAAACAAGTAACTTCTATCTTCCACTATATGGAAATTAACATTTAAAAAAAAATGAAAGCTTTCAATTAGTTTTTCCCGCTGAAGACGGATGTGTCTGGCCATTGGCGCAAATAAAACGGAGACACAACGCATTTCCATTTTCTGGACTACATCCTGCTGGAAATCTAGCAGGACCATGATCCAGCTAGATCCAGTTGGAGTTTGAGAATGAACGCAGAAGAAGAGAAGAAGAATTAGTTTTTCTAGTCCTTGTTGAATCATACATCTGGAACTATCACTTCATTACCAATTTATATTGTTACTCAATTCACTTCTTTGTCTGTGCAGTGCGGAGGAGGAGTTTCTCGACAAATAAATTCAGGAAATGAAATTTTGCTTATCACTTAAGACATACATAATAACACACACAAATTGATGTTCCGACCATAAGGCCTTTATCAAGTCAACAATTAAAACAAGTTTAAATTTAAACTTACAACAGAAAACAAGCAGTAAGCATATCCTCTAATTTGGCACACTAGATTCCTTGAGGATTATCATCTGTCATTAATATGTGTAATGCTCTTCTGTGTGTTTCATTTTGTTGATATCATGTGATATTCTGCCAACTTATTTTTGGTTTTTTTGTTCCATCTCTATCCTTCTTGTTTTTCTCATTGTTTATACTCTTCTAGACAGATTTATCCAATCTAGCCATTATAATGTGAATGTAGACAGTACTGTTTCTTACTAATACTTCTTACTCTTTGTAAAGATCTATTGGACAAAATATTGGTTTGTGTGTGTTACCAGTTATTAGTAAAACTTCATGAACCTGTTCCAGTTTCTGACTGTTGGATTACAGTTTTGTTACATTTATTGCCTATTAGTGGTTCATCTGCAGTATTCTTAGTTCATGTGCAATGTTTCTGAGCTCTACAGAATGGCATTTCAAAAATTTGTGCTGACCTGTAATACCATATTTTCCCAGGAAACAGCCAGTAGGTTCTGTTCTGGGTAGATGAATATTTTGAATTTAAATTTACAAATAAAATTTTGGCATTTAGAAAGGAGAAAACTTTTGTTTTGTTTGCGTTGTTATTTACATTTCTTATGTTCAATAACACAGTTATACAATTGTGTTACAGCGGTGAAGGTGTGGTTTATCATTTAGATGAAGCAGTTGGAGCATTAGAGGTTTCTCATAAACTCATCATTTCAAGTAAAGAGTTTCCAGGTGAGCATCTTATCTTGACATGAGCATCGTTTAATGCTACAAGTATGATTGAGTGTTTGAGTAGTGTATGACACGTCTCAGCTTTTCATGGTGGAAGTTTGACTCATGCTATATAATTTGTGGACACATGTTACAATTATAAATATCATGATATGTAATTTTAAGGCACACATGTTACAATTTAAATGTTTAGTCATATAATTTGAGATGTGATAAATGTAAATATCATATAATTTGAAACACTTGTTTTGCAATTTAGATGTCATGTAATTTGCTACAGTTTAAATGTCATTTAATTAAAACGTGTTACAATTTAAATGTCATGTCATGTCATGTAGTTTGAATGTGTTACAATTTAAATGTCATGTGATTTGAAACATGTGTTATAATTCAAATTCATGTCATAAAATTTGAGGTCTGTGTTGTACCAATTAAAACATGTAACACAAGACTCATAACATTCACATTAAAACAGATGTTATATAATTTGATATGCATGTAAAATTATGTAGTTTCATGTAATAATTCAAGGCTTATGTAATGTAATTAAAATATGTCGGTAAAATTAAAATATAAATCTGTGTAATAATAATATACAGTACATATAATACAATTGAAAGCTCGTGTGATGTCGTTTGAAGTTCATGTAATATAATTGAAATTTGATGTCATGTCTATTAGCATTGTTTAATACCATTTGTTTACGTTGGGACCAGTAATCACAGTAAAGGGACAAAAACTCAATACTGCCAATAAGTTTGTATATCTCTGCAGCATCCTATTGCAAACTGCGTCAAATGATGGGGATGTTGCCCTGTGTATTATTCGTGCCAGTGTGGCATTTGGGAGCCTTCGTGCCAACGTCTGGATCAGGCATGGTCTCAGTTTGACAACTAAGTTGGATGTCTACCTTGCATAGGCTATACCAACACTGCTTTATGCTGCATCATCCTGGACTATCTGTGCGAGACACGCTCGACAGCTTAACTCCTTCCACCTTCTGTGCCATACTCTTGGGAGTATGTTGGCAGGACCAAGTACCAGAAATGGAAATCCTTCAAAAGTCCTGTCATGCCCTGCTGACTAGATCCCAACTCTCTAGACTGGCCACATCATCCATGTGCCGTCAAGCGCCTTCCAAGGAGATTATTCTATGGGGAGCTGTGCGATGGTAAATGTTCAAGCAGAGGGCAGAAAAAGCACTTCAAAGATCACCCAATGAACTCTTTCCAGCACTGCAACATCTTTCCTAGCTCCTGCAAGACTACAACCCTTGATGGCTAGTATCACTAAATTTGAAAAAGAGAGAACACTACGGGCAATTTACAAGTGATGGAAGCAGAAGGATAAATCTGAAAACTCTCCTACTCATGACCCTCTGCACCCCTGCATGCACTGCAATAGAAATTTCCTGGTACGAATCTGACTCATTGGACATATAAGTACTCACAAATCCAAACCAAATTAGACAATCACAAATGTTTTTTTTTCAACTTGTTCGCCACATTTTTATTGTTTTTCATGCCATGCAGGCTCATCTTTGCTTGCGAAGGAGGAACACCATCATCATCATCATAATACCATTTACAATTCATCTCAATATGCAACCAATTGCAGCATATGTCATAGACATTAATTCTACAGATAAGGGGACATGAAGGATGTTAAAGTAGTATCACTGTTTCTGCAGATGCTGGTCATATTGCTGGCTCTGTTACTTGCATGAAGTGGACTCCTGATGGTACAGCTTTAGCAATGGTGTGGAAAAATGGTGGATTGTCTCTTTGGAGTGTTTTTGGCTCTTTACTGCTATGTACACTTGGAGGAGACTATAGGTAGTAACAGTGTGTTAAATATTAGGACAGGTGGCTTTAACAATTCATTTCTATTTTATTTAGCATTAAATTCTTCTTTTTTTATGAAATAAGAATTACAGAATTACATATTCACCTTTCTACTCCCTGTAGAACAAATTGTGTTCATTATTAATTAAAACATTTTTTATGTCTTTAGTTTTTCTTCTAGCTCTTTCCATGTTTTATACATAATTTTGTATCTGTTTCTAGCTCATTTGCCAGTATTTATCTTTCTATTTTGTATTTCTCTCTCGGCAGATACCAGAGCAATCTTTATTGAAACCCTTTTTTGCTTATCCTCTCAATGTTTGACCTATCCATCTACAATGTTTTCTTGCTCTTTCTCTTTTTTGGTGTCTTCTTCTTCTTTTGTTCAGTTTGAATATGCTTATATCAGAAGTTACTGTTATGCAATTCTTTCCATGAGCTCTTCATTGATGATCATGTCATACTATTTTAAATTTTTTGAATGCAAATTTCTGTGAAAGTAAATTCAAGTAGGAAGCGAGAGGATAAATTAAAAATTCTTCAGACCAATAAGAATTGAACCAGTCCATTCTAATGGCACCAAATCGCCTGGCAACAAGAGTAAACGGGTTTTTATGTTCTTGACTAACAGCACCTCCAAAAAAAGATGTGATTTTGTCAAGACATTCAAACTGTGTACTCAAGTCACTTAGAACAGACCAATCGAGACAAGGACTAAAAGTCTTGATTCAAGTTTCTTACTCTACCTTCAAGTAAGGTCTTCAACAAAGAGTCATGTCATTTAATATGCACAAAATATTTTATTTGTTTGAGTTTTATTTCTTTTAATAGTTCTTTTTCATACACTGTATTGTCAGATCCTCTTTGTTGTTTTCTTCTCTCCATACTCTCCCTATTCTTCTGTATATCTACATCTCAAAGGCATTAGTTCTGTCTTCTAGCTATTTGTTCATTATACATGTTTCTGAGCCATACATTAATAGATGTAGCATTTTATAATTCTCATTTTTAGTTTGTGATTTGTTTACCATCATTTGTGATTATGTGTATAAGATATAAGCAGTGGTCCACTTGTTGCAGTATAGCTCCATGTATTTTTATGTTGAGTTTGTTCCTCTTTGAATTTGCTGATTCTCGCAGTGGTTGTTTTCTGGATGTTAATATCTAGTCTATAATCTCTGCTTGATTTGTCTACTTGATGTATTAGTCTGTGTAGCTCCTGTTCACTTTGTGCCAAGAGGACTGTGTCATCCACATAAATTAGATTATTTATTATTTTTCATTTGAGCTTGCTGTTAGGGTATTGTATTTTACACATTTGTTATGGTTTCTTGTAGACTCTACTCTCGTGACTTTCAGTACAAGAAGCAATGATGTGATCATGTAGTAGCAAAAGCCCTCACCAACCAACCAGGCAACCTTGGACAAACTCATTACTCTATCCAAGTTTTGCAGGGTCCAAAAGAGGAACAAAGTACAGCAACACTGATATGCCATGTATGTTGAAAGAGGTGGCTAAAGATGGCTGGGGGTTGGCTGTCTCATTCCATGGAAGGTCAAAGTGACCCAAAATCCGTGCTGATATTGGATGTGTCAGACCAGAAGTTGCATATATTGTAGCTGAACTGAAAACAATAACAGTATATTCTGTTGTTCAGACTACATCCTGCTAACCAATTAGGAGTTTGAGAACATACGTTGAAGAAAAAGATGGTTATACACCCATGATGGCTCATGGTTTTACACGCAAAAATGTTGTTGACCCAGCCACTAAAAAATGGCTACTAGCACTGAAGGTGACACTAGTCAAATAGTTTCTGGTCAACCACTTGACTGGACGGCTGAGCACATATGATGCGACATGATATGATGCTGATTTATAAATCAAAGAAGAACGAATAAGGTAGGTTCTTCTATATAGAACTGACAAAAAAAATGACTTTGTCATTTGCTCATACAACTACATGAATCTCTCTTATAAAAGTCTGTCTAAGGCTTTTTACTCACCATACAGTTTTTCCTTCAGTTACGTTAGGGAAGGCCACATCTCTGTTCCATTTCTTTCATTAAGGAGATAGGTTTGTACATGTTTTACTATCTTGATGTTTATTACATGGCACATGTCTGTCTGACCAAGTTTAGCATATTGTGCATGTGGTAGCTGAGTCTACAGTGGCTAGTTTAAAGTTGGAAGATTATAACAATCTCTTCTTGGTAGTAGTTTGGAAGATTATAACAATCTCTTCTTGGTAGTAGTTTGGAAGATTATAACAATCTCTTCTTGGTAGTAGTATCCATCTCTCTGATCATTATTCAGATGTTCTCTTAACAATTTTTATAATGTAGCTGTGAAAATACAGCTTCAGTGAATTAAAAAAAGAACGGACTCATATTTATTTTAGAATGTCATTTACTATTGATTTGCATATAATTAATAATTTCATTTGATTGAGTAATTTATATTTGATGTTTCTTTATTTTAGCAGTACAAGTTCTTTTATGATTTGTTATTTTCCAGTTTCAGAACTATTTGTTAGCACGGATATTACATTGGAGTTAAGCTGTTGTAGTTTGATTTATTTACTTATTGTTTTTTTATTTCAAGAAATAATTGTTTTTTGATGACCAGAGTTACAGATGTACAAATAAGACAACTATAAATTGCAGAAAAGAACAATGTATATTTCAGCAAGTATTTGATTTAATTCTGTGACTTTCTTATCAGTATGTTGACAGACTGTGGCAGTTTATTTCCACCACCTATTATTTCAATGGAATGGGGGCTTGAAGGCTATCACTTATGGATGGTTGCTGCAGGCAATAATGACAGTGGGAATGGTGGTGAAAGCCCAGTGTTCAGTGACTCAAAAGAGGGATCATTTTCTGATGAGATGGAGAAAAATCTCAACAGTAAAGAAAATGAATTTGAAGACAATAAAATGCGAGAAGAAAGACAGAAGCCCACAGCTCAACTTCTTCAGTTTCAATTTGTGAAGAGTGCTCTCACAGTTAACCCTTGTATGGTAAGCAATAAATAAGTATAGAATTATAGTATAGTATAGGCAAGTATAGAATTTTATTGAGAAACTATCTATCTATCTATTGTCATTTTGTGCTGTTAAAGTGTTATGGGTGAAGGTTGGAGTTGTCTGTCTTTTGCCAATTGGGTGTGGTAATGGTCATGGTCAGCCCATGTCTCTTGAAGGTTTCTTTGATTGTCTCCACTTATATAGTTCATGGTCTTCCTTGTGCCTTGTCGCTCAGTCTTCTGCTATTGTATGCACAAAGGGCTGGATTTGTTGGTTCCATTCCCATGATGTGACCAAACCACCTGGTTTGCTGTCTTTCGATGAAATCGACTTGAGATAATCTTTATTTCTTTCCTGATATCTTCATTTCTCCATTGCCTCTTCTGATGACATTTATAACTTTCCACAAACATCTCATTTCACACACTGATATTTTTCGCTAGTGTCATTCTCAACGGCCATGTTTGATATTGGTAACACAGAGTTGGTATAACAAGACAGTTTATCAATTGTTGTTTTTTAGTCATTCAGATTGATGTGTGTTTGAGTATTGTGACAGCTGGGAAGTCACAGCATTGGCTTTCTGATTTATTATTTTGATCTCTATATTGAGTGTGCCTTCCTCTGTAAAGGTGCTTCCTAAATATTTGAACTCTGAGGCCAGCTTTAGTTTTGTACTTTTGACACATTGACAAATACATTTAACTGGCCTGGTGTTCTCCTTATCTTCATAGTCTCTGCTTTAAATATGTTTAGTTTCATGTTATAAAAAAACACATTTAAAAATTGAGAACACAAGAGTTTTATGAAACTGTTTCATGTTTTATGTTATAATGAAATAATTAACTTATTTATTATATAATAACACAGTTTTAGAATTTGTCACTGTGAATGATGACATTAACCCTTTGGCTGCGGCGGCTTCTTTAAGTTACGATGAAAAGTTACCTCCATTTTGTGGACTTCTCCTTATTGGCTACGTGCCATGTATTCTGCCATGTATTCGTATAATATATCCCTGAAAGTACCTCAGAGTGTTCAAATAGTCTGATTGGCTAGTTCAAGCTGTATAAAGGTCATCTAACAATTGAGATTGTGTAATTGTACACGCTTGTAAGTGTAATTGATACTTCTGTGTATTGACACAGATGGCCTTTCTTTGTGAAGCCATCTTGCCTTGACCTACAAATATGGTGATATTATACTCAAATATTAAGATACAGTAATAATATCAAATTGTTAAGCGCGAGAATGCGGTGGGCAAATTAGTTAGAGGAAAAAAAATCAACAGCCAATAAAATCTTCATGCGCTGCAGTTAACGTTTGACCTTTTACGCCCTTCAACCAAGGGGTTAAGGATCAAGAGAAACATGAGGCAAGTCATTATGGCATCTCTACTAGACTTCTAGTATGAATAAATTGCTAGAAGACAGAATTGATGTCTTTGAGATGTGGATATATAGAAAATAGGGAGAACTTCATGGAAAGAGAGGAAAACAAAGATAACACCGCATAAGAATAAAGAACTATTGAAGGAAATAAGAATCAAACAAGTTTAATACTTTGAACATATTAAAAGATAGGGCACCTTGTTGGAGAACATACTATTTGAAGGTAAGAGTTGAGAGCAAGAGGTAGCAAGTGGGAGGAAATCATGAGATGGACAGGACACAGCCTAGCAGAGTACACTACCAAAGCAAGAGACAGGAGATGTTGACAGTCCGTTGCAGCCAACCTCAATGCGGAGACAACATCTGAAGATGATGGCTAGACTTCTTCAGAGAATAGTAAGGCAAATAATTCAGTAATGTCACTATATAGTATTCCTAAAAAAATAATGCTCTTTAGATACAGTTGATCACCTAAAAGAAGAGCAAAGAATAGCAGCACTGTGATCTGTCATGCCTGTTGTAAGAGGTGACTAAGAAGAGTTTTGAGGTGGGAATTATCTTTCTCATCCCATGTAGAACAAATTTAATCAGAAGCCATTCTATGTTGGGTGTGTCTTACCAAATGACACATAATTGCAGCTAAGCTGTAAAACAATACAACACATTCTGTTCTCCGGACTACATGCTGTAAATCAGCAAGAGTTTGAGAATGAGCAGAAAATGCAGTGGATACATTAGCTAAACAGCACCAATGAAAAGATGGACTGCAGAGACAGCAAAGACTATGAAAATAACTTTATAGGAGAGGCATACATGGGTCCATTCATAAGACCTCTTCATTGCCTGACACCATAAGGCATGCATGGATCCATTCATTATACCACTTCTTTGCCTGACACTATAAGGCATACCAGTGTTATATGAAAATGAAACAAAAAGAATGATTGAGTCGTGATATTTGTATTAGATGCTTCAAGTTGATATTCAGAATAGTTCAGAATCACTGTAAAGATAAAAAAAATTGCAGCGATAAATTGACATTTAAAAAAGACAAAGCAATGAGTTACTATTGTTCACAAACAGAATTGGCATGAAAAATATAGTTTACAGTAAATGAAGCATACAAAATCAATGTTTCAGCCATACGGTCTTTATCAATAAAAGTACAGGAGCAAACAGAACAAATAAAACAAATGATAACATTGCAAATGAACGACTGCAGACATTTAATAACTGTCGGATTATTAAATGTTGTCTCATCTCATTATCCCCGGCACTTATTGCGGTACTTATTTTCATGATTGGCACAAAGCAAATAATTTAATGATTATCTCTTTCATGTCCAGAACATTTTTCCATAGATCGTTTAGAGATAATGGGATGTCAATCTGCTACATTTTTGTTTGTGATAAATTTGTGTAATTTACAAATAATCGTTATGAGCTATTAAGAATTGTTACAATGACATACAGAGAAGAGCAGTGTCAAATTTATTCAGGAACAGAATTTCTATGTGCATGTTGATTGTGTTCAAATGGCAAAGTGTTCTAAAGACATCGGTAATCACACCTAAAATCTGTTTACTGTGAAATGCTATTCTAGATTTACAAACACTCTAACTTGCTATCAGCGATCCTTATCAGGGTCATATATTAGCCACACGTATAATTCTACAGATATAACCATGAATGATGTAACACAGTAATGTAGAATATAATAAGACTCATAACCCGTCAGGGTCATACATGTGTATCACATACTGTCCCACAGAAACATAGAACATAAAAGGAAATAACAGGTAAATTGTTTACTTTGCAACAATCTTAAGGATAGTTTCCCATATTGGTAAGGTCATCATGAGCAATAATATAATGCTATTGTGTTTACTATAACAAAGATTAAAGACACTTAAAATTTGTTGCTTAAAACCATATTTCAGGGCAACCACGAGCACGTCTTTTTGCAAGGTGAAGATAAACTCTACATGAGTACTGGTGACACCATGTCCCGTGGCAGTTCACAGTACCATACATCAAGGGGAAACAGCACACCTATAAATACTGGTCATGGTTACATTGGGAACAAACAGTGGCAAGTCATTCCAATTTCACACAGTTACCTGGCTTCCAATTGGCCTATAAGGGTAGGAAAATATCAACATTGTATGCTCTCTATTTGCAAGTTTACTTGTTCATTTGTAAGAATATTGTATAGAGTCTTATGAGTGGTCCCTGAATAGGGTATTATGAGTAGTTCATGTATAGGGCAGACTACACTATTAACCTTAGGCATGCTGTGTTTACAATTACGCAATTTCTCTCCTGCCGCAGAATTGGTTTTTGGAAATTTGTTGCAATCGTCAGTGGCTGTTTTGAAATTGTGATAACTTTTTTGTTGTTACAGATATTTAAATAATATTTGCACATATAAATAAAGAATTAAATTCTGCATATATTGGTGTAAGTTTTGTTTGTGTGTGTGTGATGTGAGAAAGTGATAAAGACAGATTTAGACCTATCTCGATCTAGACCTACCATATTTTTGATTGATCGTAAGCTGTGAAATCTGTTGACTATTATATATTTTACATGCCTGTGTGTTGCCCGGGCCCGAAAGGGGAGCAAAGAATAGCAACACTGTTTACCTTCCATGCATGTTGTAAAAGGCAACTAAGGAGGTTATAGGATGGAGTTGGCTGTCCCATCCCATAAAGGGTCAGTGACCCAAAGCCATGCTGATGTCGGATGTGTCAGGCAGAAAGGCGCAGATATCGCAGCAATGCTGTAAACCATGACACAACACATTCTGTTCTCTGGACTACATCCTGTTAATTTGCAGGAGCTTGAGAATGAACGCAGAAGAAGAAGAAGATATATTTTACATAATGGAAACATCATGGAATAATTTAATAATCACAAACAAAGAACTTACCTAGCAGTTTACACAATGATTTCACTGTATATACAAATAGTATTTAAAAAAACAATTCACTGTCTTGTCGCTTCGCTATGATGCAGAAAACTGTCAAAACCATGTCAAAATTATTTCATATCACTTCATATCGTTTTCTGCACCAATATGCCATTACAAACAAATTTTCTTCCCAATGTTGCCATAACATTCTGTCAAAAAGCTACAATCTCTATTTTTCAATATATTTTCGTTCAGTATCGGGTTTACCGAATCGGGCGGTGAAAGATGTCTTCAGAAATCAAGATATGACACAATTCCGCTGTAATGCACCGCCCGGTTTGTAAACACAGGGTGCTAATTTAATAAACATAGGGTGCTAAAGATTAATACCTTATAGGGTATTAATTTGGGTATTAAATGAGTAGTTTCTAGGTATTATGAGCCGTTCCAGTATAGGGTATTATGAGTAGTTCCTGTATAGTGTATTATGAGCAGTTCTTGTATAGAGTATTATGAGCAGTACCTGTATATGGTATTATAAGTAGTTCCTATATAGGGTATTATGAGTAGTTCATGTATAGGGTATTATAGTAGTTCCTGTATAGGGTATTATGAGTAATTCCTGTATAGTGTATTATGAGTAGTTCCTGTATAGGGTATTATAAATAGTTCCATAGGGTCTCAAGTAGTTCCTGTATATGGTCTCATGAGTAGTTCCTGCCTGGCTTCATTGTTTTTATTTTATTTATTTATGAGTGTCCATAATTCTTTCAGTGGTACTCAAGTAAAAGTGCCAATTTTTTTGCAATTTTAGTAATTTTGTGGTACCACATTCCTGAGAATTTGGAGTGTGCAGATATTCTTGCAGAACTCTGTCTGGATAATTGTTGATTTAAATACCCCACGATTGTTAGATTTACAGATTAATGTTGGTTAGTTTGGAGATTGATATGCAGTTACACAGGAAAGTTATTATTTTGAGTCACTGTTCTTGCAGTATTTTGCAGACCTCAAGGATTGTCTGTAGCAATGATCTATTGTTTTGTTGATAGTTTTCTAGTAGCGATTGTGAGTTCTGTTTTTGGAACAATTGAAATTAGTTATCTCAACTGTTCTGCTTGCTTTTTCTGTGTTCATTCTCTAACTCCTAGCTAGCAAGATGTAATGCAGAGAACAGAATGAGCTATGTCATGGTTTACAACTTGGCTGCTATTTCTGCACTTTTTGGCCTGATACATACATCTTTGGCATTGCTTTGGGTCACTTGGACCTTCTATAGGATGGGGTAGCCTGCCCTATGCCCTGTCAACACATGGGTAATACCACTCCCCTTTTACTTTTTGATTCTTTTGAGGTTATTACTGTAGAGATATGCATCTACTGTAGGTTTGGGTATTAAGTATTTTTGGGTGACCATTGGTTCTTATTATGTTTAGAGAAAGTCCATAGTTTTGTTATTAATGCCTAGTATTGTTAGGTGTACAGTATATTTGGGTGATGCTGTTCTCAAAATTATAATTTGCTACAAGCTGTTTGAAATCATCTTCATTGCTTTTGTGACTTTTGCATTAGTTCTGATTAGTTTTTTAATAGTGTTTGAAGTTTGGTCTTGTCAGACTATTTGATTATTTCTTTCAAATATAGTTAATATAAACAATAGTTCTTTCTGATGTCATTGATGAGTGTCCTATTTCACACATGAACATTAGTCCATTGCACGGTTCTTTGTTATTCTCTGCTCTCTGCATTGACCTGTATTTTAGTGTTTATCCTCAAACTCTCACTGAATCTCTCATGCAGCAGGACTATAGTCCTATTATATTTCCAGCAGGATGTAGTTCAGATAGGGGAGAGGTGTTACATCATATTTTTACTTGTGACAAAGACCCAGCACATCTGACTTCTGTATACATTCTCCTTTAAAATCACATGACCTTCATAGATGTTACTGTTTGTTAATTTATTATCATTGACGACTAATTCTATGTGTCAGTACTGACACAAGAACTTTCTTTCTGACTTCCATAGTTTAAGTCTTGCATATAATTGTCTTAATTTCTTGATATTCTGATTTTGCTTGGTCTAGTCTTGGTTTTATTTCTGATTTACTTCTACTATCATCTGATGTTACCTGATTTACTCAAATTTAACATCTTTTGGACTTATTGATGTCTCATTTACTTTGATGGCACATTCTGGCGACTCTTTGGTTCTTGTTATGCAGATGTGGTCTATTTTTTATGGAACTAATCTCATACATTATTTAACGAAAAGAACTTTTGCTAAGGACGCATACAATGCAGCATCCACTGATCTGCATGTAATGCACTGAGAGGACCCCCCCTTTCCCCTCCTCTGGAACACCCTTTGGGGGGGGGGGAGAGCTCTCAGTGCATTACACGAAGATCAAATTAGCAGACATTTTTACCTTGGCGTCATGGAAGCTCTATTCTGTTCTCAATTAGTGTTACATGATTATTGGAATTTGTGAGATCTCATTTTATTTTGAGATGACCATAACTCCTGTCTTCTAACAGTTCAGGTATAATCATTTGTTTTTATTTTTCAGTCATAACTAGTTTAACTAGTCCTGGATACCTTTGTAATTTATGTAAACTTAGTTTGTGTATAGTGGAAATGTAGTGTATACTGTCAAATTAATTGTAAATCAGTAAGTGAAACAATTGTGTCTTAGTATTTAAATAAAATGTTTAATGTAACATTCATTGAAAACACTTTTTTGTCTATAGTATGCAGCTGTTGATCGAGCTGGCCAGTGTGTGGCAGTGGCAGGGAAAACTGGATTTGCTCATTATGCCTTGTTTAACCGCAAGTGGAAGCTCTTTGGAAATGAGACTCAGGAACGAGATATGGTTGTGTCAGGGGGTATCACTTGGTGGAAAGACTTTGTCTGTTTGGCATGCTTCAACATTCAGGGACAAAGAGATGAGGTAAATATAACTAACTTAATAGATAGAGAAAAGGTGATATGAATGTGAACATAACCTATTTTAGCTTCTAGTATATGCAGACTGTCGGTTCTGTGGTGGAGATGGACAAAATGTATCTTGGATGACCAATATACCTCAATCCTCGCAGCAGGTAATTGTGCATCCAGACCACTCAGAAAGCAGTTGCTACTTATCAAACATGTTTATAATTTCTAGAAACTATATATTGCCTACAGTCACAAAATGCTTGGTTGATTGGTAAACCCTGAATAGGATATAGTACCAACATATGCAGATCAAATTGACATTTTTACATGCTCCTGAGAAACTATTATTTAAAGTAATTTCAGATGGAGTTAATTAAAAATGGTAATGACTGAGTGCACTGTAAGTGGTATCTCACATTTTAAAAGTTAGTGCCTTACATAGAGAACATTATTACAAAGTCCAAAAAATAGATATTCAATTATTAATAGAAAAATGTTTGTCTTTAATTTTTGGTTTCTTGTGGTATGTAATATTCGAATTGAATTTTGTGTGCTCAAATATTTACACATTTGTATTATTTTGTTTTTGTGCCTTGCATGATTTTGATTATGATTTAGTTTTATGTTTGTTTCCTAGCTCCGATGTTATCCCAGGACATGCAAATTAGATAACACATTTGCACAGGTGCATAGTTTGCAGTCACAAGTCCTTCTTCTCAACACATTCCGAGATATGTTGATTATATTCTGTGCTGACAGTCATGTTGCCATGTTTAGTCTGGAAAGGAAAAATTTACAGCCAAGTAAGATCACACTATTATAAACATACATTTTTTTGCTACTATAAGCTTAAGTATTAATTAGGTTAGACAGTCTAAGACAACCGATAAAGTTGTCTGGTCGTGTTTTTCCGTTGTCTCTCATCTATGACTGTTCCTTAGATCAGGGGTGGGACAAATAAGTCTTGCTGGTTAAATTTGTCCCATCCTGCCATGCCATTTTTTTCTGGCCCTGAAGGCTGATCTAAAAGTACAATACGCATGGACCCTGAGCTCAGAACGTACATTTTGTAGCTATAAGGAACTTGATTTTTGGCCCCATTGTTGTTCATCTATCACATAATGATGACCATTAGTAACACCCACTTTTGAAATTCACTTAGAGTTACGTCCTTGACTATGAGTATGTAGATGGCTAATAAGCCCTATTCTTTTCCCAGATGTTCTTGGACAGTTCAGGCATGAGATGACCACTGCTGATAGTTTTTTTTATATACCTGTGACTTTCTAACTACTGTTGGCTGTTGTGCTGCGGTTTATCTCCTCTTTTCGCAAGATGCTGCAACTTTTTTGACTAGAACGTCATGTAGCTCTATTTTATGCTTTCTTTCCATGTCTATTTCAAAGGCTTTCAGTGAGGTCCATTGTAGCTCTTCTTTTGGCCAGCCTGAGAAATTATGACCTTCTGCAACTCACCACAGAGAAGTATCTTTGGCAGGAGGTCATCTTGCATATGCACAACATGACCTACCCAACGAATCTGTCTGTATCAGTGTCAATGCTAGGCATGCCAGATCTGTAAAGGATAGTTGTATCTGGAATCTTGTCTTGCTATCAGAGACAAGTTGTGTAAAAGTGATTGAGCTTCCTCACACGTCGCCTATATACAGTTCGTTTCACCAGAGTATACCAGCACTGAAAGTACCACTTCTCTGTAAAATTTCAACTTAGTCTGTATTGATCCCAGGCTCTTACTGCATATAAAGAAATATTTGCAGAATTGCACAACCTAATGATCTATAATTTTTTTGTTCAAGCAGATATTTTCATGTGAATCCATTTGATAAAATGAAGGTTAGATAAGTTCTAAAACAATTGCTGTATGCAGACAAATATGTTGAGTTAACAAAACAATTCAACAAAAGCTGCTGCACAAGAAACAAGGACAAGATGCAGCAATGATTTTTCATGGTTTGATTTGTAATTTATTAAAATTTGGCATACATGTTTGTTTATTTATTGTTGTTACAGATCCATCAGTTTCCATCACCAAAGTCCAGGAAATCTCTCTCAGCAGTTTCATCCCCCATCCCTTGTGTGTTGCAGGTCTGACCTTGACTTCTTTGGTGTCTGAGTCAGGTATGTGGTATCTCATTTAGTTTTAATTGAAAACTTCTTTGTCATATACATTTTGCTGAATTCATTATGTAGAGAAATGTTTCAGTGAAGTAGAAATAACATATCAGTGAATAATAAGAAAATGTGTATCAAAGACAGATGAATTTTAATAATTAAATTAATCAATGATACTTGCAATTACAGAGAATATTCTTCTTCTTCATTCGTTCTCAATCTCCTGCAAGTTAGCAGGATGTACTTTAGAGGATAGAGTGCAGTGTGTCATGGTTTAAAACTTGGCTGTCTTCTTCTTCAGCTTTCATTCTCAAGCTCCTGCTGGATTTCACTTGTAACAGGACCATGGTCCTACTAGATTCTAGATTTTCAGCATGATGTAGTCCAGAGAATGGAAATGCGTTGTGTCGCCATTTAATTTGTGTCATTGGCCCGACACATCCATCTTTGGCAGAAACTTGGCTGTCATATCTGCATAATTTAGCTTGACAAATGACTTTTGAGTCACCTATATTTAGCTCTGGCATGTGAACATCAATAGTGCCGTTCTTAATCAATGTATTATGTTGGGAATGTGTTCTTGATAAACACCCTATGGTCGAAATGTTGATTGTGTGTGTTATGTGTATTATCACTGATTAGCCAAATTTCATTACCCTGTTATAAGTTTCGCTTGTTGGATTGCAGTTTTGCTGCAGTTTCTACTCCAAATATGTCTTACATGGCAGTGTTGCTATTCTTTGCTCCCTTTCATGTCTCTGCAACACATGGACAACAGAAATATTAAAAGAAATAATACAGTTACTGCTACTAAGATTTGATCGTATGTCTTGAGTGTCTGTCACCAAAAAGGTGGATAGAGGGAGAGGGGAGTTAAAATGAACATTTTGATCATAAACCAAGTACCAAGTCATAATAAACATGAATGATAATCTTGAAGGTCCTATGTGTTTGTTATGCATGGTAATGGACTCTTTTTCCAGTTAAGAAATTTAAAAAAATCAAATGAAAAATCCCTAAAATAAGACAAATTTTGATTAGAAACATTTAAATGTATAAAAACAAAATTACTAATTTTATTAATGCTAACTTAATATTATTATCCTTGCATTAACACACATAACAAGATTAAACAGTTTTACTGTGGGCCTCCCCCTGCCCGGTACTACAGGGTTTATGCACTATTACTGAGATCTTCCTGTGTTAATAATAAAAAGAGATTGATTCATGCATGACTAATTGATTAATGGCTGAAAGTTTCAATGATAATAATTCAAACAAACAAAACCTTTGAGACGACTATTCACTTTATGTTTTGTAGATTAGGTTGTAGTGTTTTTGTATTTTATTGTTGTCATTAAGATATAAGTCCACACCCAAAGATGTACTAATATTCTCTGGAACAAAAGAATGTTATTTTATTTGTGAAATAACAATCACTAGTAACACTATAAAGAAGAACCTTTCTTTATAGCAAACCCTAATCTAGTTGGGAATAATTTGTCAAAAAGGCAAGTAAGAGAAGACACTAAACAGTAATATCTTTCTAATCAATAAGTTGAGAACGATGGACTTATATTGGACATAGAATGAATGAAAATAGACTACTACTACAAGCGTTGCAATTGGTACAAGATGGAAAAAGAGAAAGACCAAGAGAGACTCTTTGCAGAACAACTATGAAAAAGGATATGACCATGGGTCTAAACAACATGCACAAATTACACACAGCATCACACTGCATGACTCTGGTTTCTTCCCTATACACAGTATTCAACACTGAAGGAACATAGATAGATACCCTATTCAGGACATAGCTATCACCTAGGGGTGAAGTGATTTTTTAGTGGCGCATGACCTCGAGATTAGAGCATTGGGCTCATACCTGTGAGGTCCAGGATTTGACTTCCGATAAGGACTAAGTTTTATTTCTGTTGAAGGGTAATTAAAAAAGCTTGCCCTGCACATGATGTGGCAAGAGGGCATGCAGCCTTTATCACACAAGCCATTCACAAACTACAAATGGGAAAAATGCAGTATTGTCTTTTTTTAAATTTTGCAGTGATGTTTGTAGTGTGAGATGGTAGAATATTGGTATTAGATATGATTGACAGCGCACAAAACAAGGATGTGGAAAGACTTAATAACTAACAACACAGCATAAATTATAAGAGGAAGAAGTTGTAATTTTCTAGGGAATATGTATTTTCAGTAGGTTGCCATTGCTTTCTAAATGGTTTGGATGCACAGCTGCATGCATCATAAATTGAACCTGATACCTTGGCTGTCACACTCTATACTTCTCTGCTACAGAGCACTCTCAAGCACACACAAATTTGAAAGAACCAATGTTAAGCTTTGAGTAGACATAGTTTTTAGCATATTAAGATATTCAGCTCAAATCAACAGCAGACAAGGCAGAGTGCAACAGAGAGACAAATACGAGACATTTAAATTTTATAGCTTAACGAAAAATATCAATATTAGAACAGTCAATGCTGGATAGATTTTTTAAAGTGTTACTAAAGCCTAAATGAAACCACCATGACACATCTGGCATTGGAATGACAGCTTAAGCTCCCACCCCTATCCTTAACGGTAAGTGTGAATACAATCAACCACCATTCAACTGGGGACAGTCATTAAACAATAGACTAAAACCTATGTCAGCTGGTATACCACATGATGACATCTTTCCATAAGATAAGGAATCAGCTGTACCAGTGGTGGGCAAAATATGACCTGCCAAGTCATTTTTACTGGTCCACCAGACTGGTTTAAAAATGACTATATGTACTGGTTACAACTACTTAAGGCCGATTTCCAAGTATAGTTTTCTGAACTCTGGGGTCATATAGTACTTTTGGATCAGCTTTGCGGGTCAACAAAAAATAACTTGGTGGTCTACATTTGGCCTGTGGGCCATAATCTTTGGAGCATGAAATGACTAAAGAAAGAGGGCTTTTTTGCCCCATACCACACAAAAGATGCTCAATTCGACCCACCAACTCATCAAGGTTACTCACCTCTGAGCTACATAGATTGCAGCATGCCTCTGTTTGAAAACAAATGATTGTAATTAACTGCTGGTTTCTGTTGTGTATGCATGTATTAATGATCTATGCTTACTCATATCATCATGCAGTCAGTGCCAAACTTAGCCCAACTGCCAAAGAGGCTGAGTCAATGCTGGTTAATGTGTCTGGAAAATTGCTGATGTTCCAACGTGACAGAACAGGCCCACAGATAAAAGAAGAGACAAATAAGATTCGACCTGTAAGTATTTTTTTTTAACTTGAATTCTTGTACATCATAAATATAAGACTTATCATTGTCATATATTTGGTCACCCATGTGTTACCAGAAGATGCAATAAGAAGTGACCAATGAGGTGTTAGTTACCCCACCCCCATGTTATGATTAAGCTACTGTAGATTTATATGTGAATTGTTGGAAGGGAATTAATCATTTTATCTGCAGCTTGCCTTGAGATTGCAAGAAAGTCATGTCAAAGTCCACTCCGTGTAGAACATAGTCAAAGTTTGTGGCTTTGCTCATTGTCTATTCATTATTTTCTTTGTTCTCCTCTGCTTCTTCCACCCTCAACTGTATACTGTTGTATCATTTTTTACAAGTCATGTTGACATTCATGTGCAAACAATGCAAGTTTTCTTCTTTTCACTATTGAATTCAATGGTACTTGTAAACATGTCTATTTTATTTCTTACTTACACATTTGTCTTGGGCTTCTCTATAGAAGATTTTTAGAATAAGTCTATACAGGAAGGTGGGCCACCTCCATAAATTCAATCGTCACAGTTGCCTCTGTCTCTTGGACCATATTTTAGTTCTCACATCATTGAAGAGTTAGCATGTCTGCAGAATGTGTGCAGAATTTGTAATCCAAGGCATGTGTTCATCTCTCAGAACATGCTGGTTTCCATACAAACAGAAGTACCACAGAACATATTTTTAGTCCCAAAATGTTGATAGAAAAGCACTTACAACATCAACATGCTTTGTGTCATAGTTTCATTGATTTCATAAAGTCATATGATCGTGTGTGACACCAAGGTCTGTGGCAGATACTGAGACAATATAACTTGGTCAAACCTCATAGAAGTTATTGAAGCACCGTATAAAGATGCAAGCAGTACTATTTTAATAAATAATGACATAGGTGAATTTTTCAAGATGGATATAAGAGTACGTCAGGGTTGCATACTCTCTCCAGTACATTTTAACATTTATCTTGAATATATAATACAGAAAGCATGACAAGATCTCCAGATATCAATAACTATTGGCGGCAGACTATTTTTGCAACTTGTGTCATGCTGATGATATTGATATCTTTGCTGGTTCTAAATCTGAACTCCAGGAACTCACCTCAAAGTTGGAAGATATTAGTCTAAAATATGGCATGGAAACAAGCATTGATAAAAGCAAGGTATTGGTGACTGATGATACCAAGCAAGATCCCACAAATATCCTGTGATTATCGAGAACCAACTTTGACAGTGGTGAAATGACGTAAATTTGTGTTACTTGGACATGTAACGAGACATGACTCACTTCATAAAATAATTTTACAAGGGACAGTCAAGGGTGGAAGGAGAAGAGGCAGATACAGAAAATCCTGGATTAATAACATCAAAGAATGGTCTAGGCATGATTTTTCTCAGAATGGCTGAGGATAGATATGTTTGGAGGGTTTTTTTGTACTGATGTCTTCAATGTGGCACCCTACAACCCTGACGGGTTATGTTCTTATTTATTATCCTAGATCCAAGGTATTTGAAAGTGTTCACCTCCTCAAGTTTACACCCATTCATCATGATGTTGGTATGTGCTTCTGTGTCTCTGCTGTTAACTAAGATCTTGCTCTTTTCTGTGTTGATTTCCATTTCATACTTCCTGGCAAAATTTTCCAAAATTGCTGTTAACTCTTGTAGTTCTTGTTCTGATTCAGGTATAAGATCAATTTCATCAAGAAAGTGCAAGTTGCAGATAGGGCGATCAAAAAGATTAAATACCATCCCTTATCATTGAATGAAAAATATTGTGTTAGATCTGTATTTTACTGTAACTAATGGCATGAAATGGGTAGCTTGGTTCTGCATTATATTAGGTACCTTTACTTTCTCAGATTTGTTCTGGTACCCATTTCGTGGATTGGATTTACCTGGGGACTTTTTTGTGGTTGAAAAAAATCTGACTTTAATAAAAATCATACCCTAAACCCAAATTTTAGAATTGCAAGTGCATTTATGTGAAAAAAGGGAATCTAAAATTCCTTATGGTTTCAGCTTGTTTGTTTTGATCTCCAGGAATTATGAGCAATAGAACTCATGTATCCTTTTATACAAGTGGGGAAGAGGCTCATCTTAGATTTATTTCATAGCCAAAAGATTCCAACTCTCAGCTGGTGAACAATGCTTTGAGAAGCACCTTAGTCAGAGTGGGTAAAATATAATTATACAAATGAAGTGCTGTGGGGGTTTACACAGCATTTTATAAACATGTTATTTAGCAGGTATTTACTGTTTAATGGAGATTGACCTGGTCGACCACTGGTGTTACCTTGAGATTTAATCCTAGTCCTGAACCAAACTCTGGCGGTCACAAATAAACGTAATATCTTAGATATGTAAAATGTTAACAGATATGTTTTATGGTTTCAGGTACCATTTTGTAACCCTTCTGTTGTAGCAACTTCTGTGGAAAATTTATGGACAACAACAAGAGCAAATGTGGGAAAGATTCAGTTGATGGAGGCAATGTGGCTGGGATGTGGGTCTCATGGAATGAAAGTATGCTGAACTTGTTGTTTTCATAGTTCATACATAAAGAGAAGCATGTTTACATTATTATCATCAGAGAAGAAGCTGTGTTAGTAATCTGATAAAGTTTCAATACTTCATATCAAATGTTTGATATAGCATTATTTAGCATGCCTTGCAAGATCAAAGTGAATGATATAGTATTAAAACAGGTTCACATATTCAAATATTTAGGGACAACGATTACAGCAGATGGAAGAAGTTCAGCAGAAATAAGAAGCAGAATAGGGCAGGCAAAAACAACATTCAGAAAAATGAAAAATATATTCTGTAATATGATCTTGACATTAGAGGTGAGAAAGAGAGTTCTGCAGTGCTATATTACACCTATACTAACATATGGATGCGAGTGTTGGACAATAAATAAACAGGAAAGTGTAAAATTAGAGCCAATAGAGATGTGGTTCTACAGAAAAATGCTGATAATACCATGGACAGCCAGAAAAACTAATGTGAAGGTGTTGAAAGAGTCAAATGTGAAACGGATCTTAATCAATAATATAAGAAAAAGACAATCTTAATTTTTTTGGTACTTCATGACTCAGGGAGGTTTGGAGAACATAGTAACAACAGGCAAGACTGACGACAACAGAGAGAGGGTGACAATGTGAGAAAATATTAGACAGTTTGACAACCTGTCACTGTAGGGAAACAACAATGATCTTGATACATAATGCTGGAGATAGAGAAATGTGGAGAGCCATGATCGCCTACACTAGTCTGCATGGCACTTGATGATGATCATAGCGCACAGGAAATAAAAATAAAAGGGCAGTTAAATAATGTGAAGATGATCTGAAAAGAGTTGCTGGGGAAGAAGAAACAGAGACTTGGTATGTTCAAACAACTTCAACACCAGTCCCTAGACTGACTTAACTGAGAGAATGATGATGGTGATATTTTGCTAATGTTTTTTAAATTCTTCATTTGAAATTATGTTAGGTACTCTCTGTTTAATATAAAATAGTTGTAGAACTAATTTGTGCTGTGAACATTTGCTAATGTTTTTTAGCAAGTTATGTTGGTGATGTTTAATTAAAAATGTATAATACCTTGTTTACTTTTAAATGATTGTACAATTTTGCAGGTATGGCTTCCACTATTTCCTCGTGATGAAGGCAAAACTCATAACTTTATGTCCAAACGCATTATGTTGCCCTTCAGAGTTGACATTTACCCACTAGGTTTGTGTTAATGCACATTTGAACAGTTTATTTATTTTAACTTTGTTCTATTGGTATGTGTGAAAAATTTGTGTGCAAGCATTCAGATAGTTTCATCGTAAAGTCCAGACCGATTTATGTAACAGAAGTCATTTCATTCCAGTACTTACAGGCAAAAAAGCAAGGTGTAGACCAAAAGAAACACTACTTAGAGAAAGTAAAACAACCAATATTCATACTATTCAAGAACTGCACAGAATAGCTTTGAACAGACAGAATTGGAGAGATCTTACTTCTGCTCTATGCGCTAATATATAACAGTGCAAAAGGAAAATGAATGAATTCAGATAGTTATATTTTATTAACTGCTGTTCCATTAACTGTCTCTGACTGTATCATATTTCTTAGGCTGTATTTTGCTAATAAAATTACCACAACATAAGTAATCTGAAGGATAACTTAAACGAATTGCTATTTGCAGATGACCAAGCACTAGTAGCATCATCAGAAGAGGAACTACAAAGTAAAATAGACAGATTACATCAAACATGCTAAACTTTTAATATGAAGATAAATATAGAAAAGACCAAAGTAATGAAGATATGACAAACAGAAAAAAAACACCAATATATATATATATATATATATATATATATATATATATATATATATATATATATATATATATATATATATATATATATATATATATATATATATATATATATATATATATATATATATATATATATATATATATATATATATATATATATATATATATATATTATATATATATATATATATATATATATATATTGGAAACAACAAACTGAAACAAGTGACAGAATTCACATACCTACGAAGCAATATAACAACAGACAGCAAGAGCAGCATAGAAATACACAATAAATGTAGTAAAGCATACCAAGTCCTAGGGAAAATGACACCAATCTTCGGAAACAAAAATGTAGATTTAAACACCAAAATAACATTATTCAAAATGATTATTATGCCATCACTATGCTACCAATACCAAAAATGGACAACGACAGCACAAGACAAACATAAACTTGTGACTGCTGAAATGGCATGCTTATGCAGAATCCTAGAAATATTGCTGACAGAGTGAGGAATGAGGACATTAGACAAAGAACCGGCACCACCCCAATCTTGGAATATATTAAGAGACAACAGATCAAATGGTTTGCACACATCAGCAGACTAACATCAGACAGCATACCACAGCAATCTATGCTATACAGATACAGTGAAGGCAGACCTAGAGGCCGACCACGAAAACAATGGACCATTGAAATAAAAGAGAGGAAAATTCCACAATATACTCATCACACAAGAGGGCCATCTCCAGAAAACTCCTCTACCCCTGAGGCTGAAAGGCAACAAATGACACACCCAACATTCTTAGTTGCCTCTTATGACATACATGGCAGTTGACCACTACAAACTCTCACAGAAACTATTCTAAGAAAATTTTCTTTAAAAAATCTATACTGCTTGATGTTTATTTGCATCAATGATCCAACACATCCAACTTTGGTGGTGGTAACTAATATATTCAGAATTTTTTTACTAAGTTCACTGAAAGATGGATGTCTGTAGCCATGTCACTAGTATACCACCTGTACATTGCAACCTTTTTTTAAAGCATTGCTCATACTGCACACTGGTCACTTATCTGAAAGCTATCTACACTTGCTTTACCATTTGCTGCCATTTATATCACCATTGACTGGCCACATACAGTACTACAACTCTTTGTTCCCCTTTCTGGCATTGTCAACAACCAGATATTAAATATTTTAATATGTTCCTGAAATAAGTCTCAATTTTTAAATGTCTTAATATTGAATATCTAGTTGGAAAGAGGTGACAAAAGTGGTTCATGTTTATTTCTTTTTTTTTGGTCCTCCACAGCTGTTCTGTTTGAAGATGCAGTTATTTTGGGTGCTGCTTGTGATGTGGTCTCTTACACCATGTCTTCTGCTCAGCACAACACAGAGATGCCATTTTGTACACTTGAAAGAACTGTTAGTTTACTTCTATGATATGTGTGTATGTGTTGGTGTGTTAAGTTTTGCCACGAGAAAACAGAATGTGTGAAATCTTTACTACGATCATTTAGATTGAGTTAGTGGTATAGGCATTACCAAGGCTAGAAATAATTAAATAAAGTCTGTATATCCATGTGTTGTATGTGTGTGTGTGCATCCTTGTCACTATGTATGTATGTATATTGTTATATATTTATATATATATATATATATACACACACACACACACACACACATATGTATATGTGCACACACATTCACTATAAAGGTTTTTATTAATGTCTTTCTTAATTCTTTACAAGAAAAAAGTGTCAAGTGAAAATAATATAGATATTTGAAACATCTAGATAAACTTTGAAAAACTAGCTCCAATTTGGTGGAAATTTTATTTTATTATATTTTATTATTTGAATGTGATTATAGTTTCTAAAATTTGGAATCCAAAAGAGTTCATCAAATTTAAATCTTCCGTGGATGACGGATGTCTGGCCATTGGTGCAAAAATAATAGTGACACTATGTATCTCCATTCTCTGGACTACATCCTGCTGGAAATCTAGTAGACATTGTACTTCAGCAGGAGAGGTCCAGTAGGAGTTTGAAAATAAGCGCAGAAGAAGAAATTAAAATCTGATGAAATTTGACAGATAGATACATTATTTGTGCTGATTATTTTGTCTCACTTGAAAACTGTTTCTATTTCAATTTGTGTACTTTTATCTTGTATGTTGCTGTTTGTATGTTTACTTATGTTATTGGCAAATTACCTTAAAGAATTTTGATGTCTGTTTGTTTGTATTTATTAAGATGAAAATAAAGCTTATATAATTTTTTTAATTTTTTAACTCTGCAGAGTCAAATTTACCTTCATCATATACTCAGGCAATTACTCAGGAGAAAGTAAGTGGTTTTATTATTGTTGAAATTGATTGACACATTGTGTATGCAGTATTTTATTTCATTGCAAGTGATTAGTAAATATTTCTTAGTTGATAGAATAGTAGTTGCAGGGTTCTTAGTTACATTTAGAATATGGTTTTAAAAATTCACTACAGCAAGAAATTGTGAAAATAACAACAAATAAAATTCAAAGGATAGATACTACCAATAATTCAGAGAAGATACCAAGTCATTATTCTTTGCCTCCAAACTGGTCACACGAAAATTAGATGCCACATATTCACAAAATTCAAGATAGGATTGTGCCACTGCAACATAAGAAATATGGCAGTGAAACATGTTTTACTGCACTAATTCCAAGTATGCAGATCTAAGGATAAAAATAAAGTCCACACATACCAACTTCATAGAGAAACTTTATGACAAATTGAAACATACAGCAGAGAATCTGGGATCTGTGGAAGATCATTGACAAAAAAAAAGAATAATAGAATATATAAATTGTTTGAGTTCCTGTTGTACAGATTTAGTGACAAGAATTTTATATATTCATTGAAAGGCAACACAGCAAAACCCTTGAGTCCACTGTTGTCCAGTTTCATGACATCAAACAGCCTATTGAGAGTTGTGATGACTTTCAACATCAGCATACATAATTCTTGTGTCCAACTACATAATTATGTAGTGGTCAAAAAGACCAATACCTGATTGAAACTTTGAGGCTACATATACTCAAATGGCTGCAGAAACGGAGAGCAGAGCACTTATGGGAATGTCCTGTGTGCTATGATAATAGTTTCTAATCAAGAATCAAGAAAGTTCATGTCCTCTACTTGTGGTTTACTGTTGAATGATGGTTGGTCTGTGGAAATAGATAAAAGGAACATACTCCCTCATGCAGAAACCTGTAATACAATCTCCTCTTGTTATAGATTTAAGAGAAGAACAAGAAAGTGTGGGTAGACATCATCAAAGATGCTCAGAACAGACATGGACTTGGTACAACTAGTGGGGGACCCAATTGTCATTGGAGAGTGAGTTAAAGTTTCCACCCTATGCTTAATGTGTGGATAACACAGTTACATCATCCACTTGAATATGTTAGACAATAGGATACAGTCCACTTGCTTAGTGACGCACCTGTTTGATTAAAGCATAATATCTGATGATGCATCTATACTGTGTTTAAAGGAATTTAAAATCAATCTTAATATGAGTAGGACTGGTTGTCTGTAGCAGAATAAGGGGTTGGTTTGACCAGCATGTTACATAAACAATCAGCATGAAGCTCAGAATCATAAAAAAGAAGTAAGCCATGGATGTATTCTGTTTGTTTATTCATTTCACCAGGGAAATAAAGGTTGAAAGATCAAATTTGTATCCCTCCTAGTGATGCATAAAACCTTATTATCCAGTTTTCTTAATTTTATAGGTAAATGTGGCTTTGTTAGAAAATTCCACTACTTTCATATGTACTTGTAAAGTAATGTAACACATTACTACTTGTTTCTTTTAGTTTGGGAGTGAATGCCCTTGATTTAGCTCGCAGTTGTAAAGAACTGACCTACTTTCCTCATGTGTTAGAGTTGTTGTTACATGAGGTGTTGGAGGCAGAAGCCACATCAAAGGAACCAATACCAGGTATGTAGCCATATCTATGATTTATTTACACCTAGACTAATGTTTAGAAGGTCATTGATATTATGTATCCATCATAGTCTTGGTCTGCCTCTTGTTCTCTTATCTGGAATTTTTCCCTCTGTGTTTAGGCTTTCTGTGTCTTTTTATAAGCCCAAAAATGTTAGCTTGCATTTTTTGATAGTTTTGAGGATATTTTTAGAGCATATAACAAAAGGATATTCGGACATAAAGCCAAAGGTAGATCAAGAAAACGGTGGATTGAAATTATCAAGTTAACCTTGAATGATCATGGACTTAACATAACTGTGGTGACATATCTGACCTTGGAACGATGATTGAGGCTCCAACCCCTGTGCTTAACAGCAAGTGTGAATAATATCAACCATCATTCACCTGGGGAAAGACAATAGACAATATTTTAGTTTCAGAATGCTCAGATTCAAAATTTAAACATAAACCAGCAATTTAACTTCATTGTTTTTTTGTTGAAATGTGATATTTTTCTTTTGTAGATCCTCTGCTTCCAAGGGTTGTAGCATTTATCCAAGAGTTTCCAGAATTCCTCCAAACTATAGTACACTGTGCTAGGAAGACAGAGGTAGCTCTGTGGCCTTACTTATTCTCCACAGTTGGGAACCCAAAAGACTTATTTGAGGTGAATATATGATAAATCATGCAGATAATTTTTTTTATGAATGAATGCATAATAATAGCTGTCCCAATAGATTGGTGCAGAGTATAATAATAGCTGTCCCAATAGATTGGTGCAGAGTATAATAATAGCTGTCCCAATAGATTGGCAAAGAGCCATCATAGTATCAATATGGAGGAAAAAATGAAGCAAAAAAGATTGTGGCACATACAGAGGTATCTCCCTGCTTAGCCATGTCAGTAAAATATTCGCTAAGATGCCTGAAAAAATGAATAAGCCCTATTGTAGATCTAGTGCTTAGTCCGGAACAGTTCGGATTTAGAAAAGGAAGAGGTTGTACAGATGCAATATTTTCTTGACAAATTAGTGAAAAGACAATAGAATGCAAAAAACCAAATGAATGTTGCTTTTATAGATTAAGAGAAAGCTTTCGACTAAATAAATAGAGAACTACTCTAGAGTATTCTAGAAAAGTATGGAATAAAAGGATCATTATCAGGCTGTGTAAGAGCGATATACAAAGATAGTGAAAGTGCAGTTAGAACAAGTGCAGAACTTACAAAATAATATTCAGTAATATCAAGAGTTAGACAGGGGTGTGTCTGATCACCATTATTGTTTATTGTTTATATGGATAATGTTACCAAAACAGTAAAAATATCACCAGACGCGTACATCCATGACCTAGCTGAGCTACTCTTTGCTGACAATCAGTGCTTACTCCACAGTTAACCGTATGATCGCTGCGTTTACAATTACGTAATTTCTCTCCTGCTGCGGAATTAGTGTTTAGAAACGTTACGCAATCGTTGGTGGCTGTTTTGAAATCGTGATAACTTTTTTGTTGTTACAGATATTTAAATAATATTTACACATATAAATAAATAATTAAATTCTGCAAATATTGATGTAAGTTTTGTGTATGTGTGTGATACGAGATGTGTGAGAAAGTGATAAAGACAAATTTAGATCTATCTAGATCTAGGTCTACCGTATTTTTGATAGATCGAAAGCTGTGACATCTATTGAATATTATATATTTTACATAATGAAAACCTCATGGTATATTTTAAATAATGTATTTTTTCACTTTCCAATACGAATAAATAATGATTTCACTGAATATACGATGAACAAAAAATATATAAAACTCGATTCACTGTCAAGTCACTTCGCCGCAATGCAGATGCCTATAGATTGCTTGAATTTCATTTCATAATCACACAACATTGTCTATTGCCATTTAACAATACAAACAGGATGTTAGATGAATTGTTTACTTTATCTTGCCAAAATATTCTGTCAAAAAATTACCAAAATGGATTTTTCCGTTTGATTTTGGGTTTAGCCCATTGGGCGGCGGATTTCATCGTTTGCAATCAAGATATACACACAATTAATGTATTGCCCGAAATGTAAACACAGCGTGCTAAAGGTTAAAGTGAAAAACTGCAAGATTACATAAACATACTCAACAAAAGCTGCCTCAATCACAACATGGTCAATACAGAAACAACAGATGTAATGTCTATACCCACACAATCTCTATCTATTGTCTTTTCTCTGCTTATTCTGTGAGAAATCACAGAATTGAATGATGATGGGTTTTCGGGCTATGGCATGTCTGTTCACTTGATATGCAGTAATACTGTGCCATGTTAGAATATTGGTAACTTCTTCAATCCACCCTCTTCTTGCTCTGTATCTTGCTGTTTCCATTTTCATGTTGTATGCTCTTGCCACTTGCCAATAAGGGTTAATTCTCATTCAATATAATCAACATAAAAAATATAAATGATCAAGTAATACAATAAGTGCAGGAATTTAAATATCTTGAGAGAATTTTTACTAACGATGGGAAAAATGGACAGTGAGCTCGACATGGACTCTAACAAAAGAACAAGGAGTGAAAGCTTACTACGTGTTGAATGAGATGCTGAAGAAAAGCAGCAAGCAGAACAAGATGAGATCATGTGAGGAATCAAGAGATTATAGAACTGTTGGAACAACATCTGTGATTAAAAATATTGAAAAAGAGAGACTGAAATGATTGGGCCACATTCTAGAATGAACCCTTATTCGCTACCGGTAAGAGCATACAACATGAGAGTGGAAACAATAGACACAGAGGAAGACCAAGAAGAAGATGGATTGAAGGAGTTACCAACATTCTAAGATGTCACAATATTACTGCATATCAAGTGAAAAAATGTGCTATAGCTCGAAAATCGATCATCATTCAATCCAGATACGCCTTACAGCAAAAACAGAGAAAAGACAATAGATAGATAGAAGGTAAAATAAAGATTTCATAACTTTAAACAAAAGCTTCTTCTGTGTTTATTCTCAAAGTCATGCTGATTAGAAGAATGTAGTCCAGAGAATTGTGGAGCAGGTGCATGTGTGCATATTTTCCATATATATGCATGCTCTTGTACATACATGTATGTAGGTGTGTATATATATATATCCTTATGCAGAATATTTGAATTGAAGGCCTTATAAGTGATAGTGATGCAACAATCATGCAACAATAGCAGATCTCCAGTAGATGACATGCATCTTCTATACGATTACGTTTTACACTCTCAGAGTAGGACTCTTCCTTCTCAAAGCATCGCAGACTAGTGTGAGAGTGGGAGTCTTCTTTGTGTGAAATAGAGCTCTGGAGAAACATCCCCATTGCTGAAAAAGATGCAAGAGTTCTATTGACGGTAGCTCCTTGAGACTGAAACAAATAAAGCCACTTTAACTACTTTTATTTTTCATCACCACAAGCTTTCCTGTTAAAGATTTCAGGAAGATTTTATAGACTAGTAATAATGGCTGCTTAACTATACCCGTCATCACAATATTTGAAGTATGGACTTTTAATTTTTACTGTAATAAGAAAATCCAGTTCTTACAGAGACTTTAACCTGCTCTGTCATGATTGCGATACTGTCATTCTAACAATTTGACCATACTACATTTTACTAATTTGTCTAAACCACATGTGATGCATAATGTGGCATAAATGTTTATATAAGCACATAAATGTGTCTAATTTACAAGCATGTTTTGATAATTAATACCCGTATTTATGCTCTGAAGGAATGTTTGTTGAAGTGTGACTTGGAAACAGCCGCCACATACCTCATCATTCTTCAAAATCTTGAGAAACCTATTGTCAGTAGACAGGTGAGTGGCAGGTTACTTGTGTGAGATTCTGCATGTAAAGTTAATGATGGCTTAAATTTTGATTGCTGTAAGTTGAGTGTATGTGCCAATTTTCAAATGTGATGACAGCTATTGAAGAACTTTTGCACACATGGGTGATATCATGGACATGGTGTCCTTAACTTCTAATGGTTACATGTCGCTGAGATTTATACACAAGACTGGAAGAATTGTCTCAATTTTGATAGTTAGTTAGTCGTTGGATCATTGTCACTACACTCCGAACAAGTCCATACCTGCGCAGATCTCTCCTTGAGTGTAGCCGCCATTACATGTTGACTGACGGTCCCAGTACGCAGTTGATTGACCATAATTCTTTCTTGCCCATGAAACCGCTCCTTTCTAGCGACACCACATTTCAAATCAAATTCCTTTATTCTAGTCATGGAACAAGAGTCATCGTCACTTATACAGTCATTTGTTCGTGTGTTTTCCTGTAGGGTGTTCAAAATGTCTGCTCGATCCATCGCTTCACCAACAGCCGTAGTAGCAGCGTGTGCAGTTAACCTATCTGCTGTCTCATTACCCCGGACTCCCACATGTCCCGGCACAAAAATGAAAGTCACTTTATGCATACAGGAATTCTTCACTGCATCCAGTCACTGTTCCTGAATGTACCCCGCCTGAACTTTCACAATCATGCACATCAAGTCACTGAGTATGCAGGCATGCTCGCAGATAGTCCCATGTAGGGAGCCCCATTTTAGACTACTACTCTGTTCACAGTGTAAACATATTGCATGCTATAGTAGATATCCCAGGAATATCAGTGGGAGGACATAACATAAATAATTTTAGGTATGCGGATGACACTGTTCTAATTTCAAAAAGTGAGGAATACCTTTAAGATTTAATTAATGTAGTAGTTGCAGAAAGTAAAGCATCTTCCTAAATATCAAGAAAACAGAAGTAATGGTTATTTCAAAGAAACAAAATAACACACCTTGCAAGATCAAAGTGAATGATATAGTATTAAAACAGGTTCACCAATTCAAATATTTAGGTACAACGATTACAGCAAATGGATGTTCAACAGAAATAAGAAGCAGAATAGGACAGGCAAAAACAACATTCAGAAAAATTAAAAAAATATATTCTGTAATAAGACCTTGTCATTAGAGGTGAGAAAGAGAGTTCTGCAGTGCTATATAACCCCTATACTAACATATGGGTGAGTGTGTTGGACAATATACAAACTAGAAAGTGGGAAATTAGAGGCAATAGAGATGTGGTTCTATAGAAGAATGCTGAGAATACTATGGACTGCCAGAAAAACTAATGTAGAGGTGTTGAAAGAGTCAAATGCGAAACAGACCTTAATCAATAATATAAGAAAAAAACAATAAGAAAAAGACAATCTTCTTTTTTTGGCCACTTCATGAGACAAGCAGGTTTGGAGAACATAGTCACAACAGGCAAGATTGAAGGAGACAGAGGGCGACAACTTGAGAAAATATTAGACAATTTGACAACCTGGCACGGCAGGGAAACAACAACGATCTTGATACATAATACTGTGGACAGAGAGCTGTGGAGAGCCATGACCGCCTATGCCAGCCGACATGGCACCTGATGATGATGACTGTTCACATGACTGCTTTAAAAATAGATGTAGTACTCAACCCTTTGATATGAGTTCCAGTGCCACTTTTTGCAGGAAAAACCTGTGATAGTGACCACATGTTTGTGAGTGGTTTTCTGAAGCTTTTATAGAAAGTCAAAATATATTTACATATAAAGCATCTCTTTGGACTGAATATGCTTCATTACATGATTTAAATGTACTTTTTTCACTCTCCATACTCCATGTCGATGCCTGCATACACTCCCCCACTCCATTTGCTGGCTTGCTTGTAAGTCAAAACATCTGTTCTGTCTGTTTTTTAAGGCCAGTAGAACTGAATTACTTTATTTATTCATTGTTTCCTCCATATCCATAATCCATAAAATATCTATAAAATTCATAGCTGACTTGCTTCCCCTTATCTTATTGTTTTGATCTACAATCTCTTCTCAGCATGCTACAATTTTGCTGGACTCAGCTTTAGATAGAGGATCATGGGAGTTATGTAGAGATCTGGTCAGATTTCTCAAGGCAATAGGTAAGATCTGTGATTTGCTTGACATTGTTACAACTGATGACTTCTCAACAGAAATAACAACTGTATAATAACATAATGATAGGCACAATGATTTTGTGAATATAATGGACTTCTGGACAAGGTAAAGGCAACATGTAATATTAGATTTAGAGAATTTGATTAATCATCATATGACCTAGTTTTAGAATATGAAGGAGACTAGAAGGAAGATGGATAGACATCATTGTAAATATCTTGCAACATTAGATCATTCTTGATTAAAAACCAGTATCATAGTACAGAGTTACATTCTCATGAGTGTTCAGTATTCCATTCCATCAGACATTGAAGAGTTAATTAGTCATCACATCATTATCATTACACTCTGAACACTTCCTCCATAGGTGCTCCAATCTCCATTTGAGCAATATCCATTTTTCCATTTGAGTGTATCTACCATTTCATAATGACACAGTTCTAGTTCTTTGTTAGTTGACAAACATTCTTTTAAACCAGTAGTAGCTCTAATTTCTGGACTGGCACATTTAAAAACAAGTTCCTTTATTCTGGACATGGAAAAGAAACCTTTTTCCTTAATAATTTGATTTGCCCATGTTAGATCTTGCAAGGAGCTCAAAATGTTGGCATGATCCACTGCTTTACTGCCAGACAACAATGGCGCTCTCTTGTTGTCCTGAACACCCACATGACCAGGTACAAAAATGAATGCAACACATTCCAACGTTGACCTTTAAACTGTCCCAAGTCACCATCCCCAAATGCAACTCACTCGCATATTTCTGATTATGCTCATCACCAAGGATGCAGAGAGTAGTTCTCAACTTCCAGTCCACAGAAGTAACTTAAAAGTCACAGCTGGGAAAAATTGCTGTTATTCTTGGGCTAATATGAAATGTGTTGGCCTCATGGTGGAGGGGTTGATTAGTTAGTCCAGCAGTCAACAAACCCTCTAAAATAGTTGCTACTAGTGTAGATAAGATGGCAGTTTCGGCAGCTACAAAACTGCATGTTCAGTTCACTCTTGAGACAGTACTTGAGGACTTTGTTTTTACTTAACATATTAGCAGGCAAAAAAATTGACATAAAGAATAACACATAGAAACTTGCAGCATGAAACATAGTGCTCTACAATGTAAAAAAAAAATATGCAGTATCATGTGAAAAAAGAAGAAATGCTGTAGCTCAACATTGGGGACTGACAAGAAAGACAAGGGCAGATAAAATACTGACTAAAGTCTAAAGCTATCATCCCATGTTCAAAGTCTCCAAGGACCTTTGAGGCCACCATAAAACTTATTTCCAATCTACAAACTCATAGAAAAGATACATCTATTTCATAAAGTGGATATAAGAAATTATTATCACATGTGATGGATAAACAAAATAAAGTACTTCAATTAATTATTAACCAATATGTAAAGTGTTCTGGGGTTTCTTTCGATGAAGTGTTGCTAACTTTATTTTGACTTTCTTTAGATAATGAGCTAGATTTGTGTGCCCAATTAATGGTGTTAAATTCCAAGTATGGTTGATTGCCTTGCCCTCTCAGCTCAAAATTGGTAAATCCTTTCAGACTTGGGGTAATTAAAGTTAAATACTATATCAATGATATATATATATATATATATATATATATATATATATATATATATATATATATATATATATATATATATATATATCTTTATGCTATCATATGGATGTGAGAGCTGGAAAAGCTCTTTATCTTCAGAAAAGAAATTACTGAGCTTCAAGAACAAATGTCTTTGTAGGATAACTAACACCCAATGGAGTGAATTCAAATCGAATGATAAAATCAGAGAAGAGACACATCAAAATTTCATCACAGGTGTTATAAGAAAACGCCATTGGTCCTACATCGGGCATGTCCTACGCGCAAATACCAACAGAATACACCACCAATCTCTTGAATGGATGTCTACAGGCAAAAGAGCAAGGGGTAGACCAAAAGCAACACTCAGAAGAACAATACTTAGAGAAAGTAAAACAACCAATATTCATACTATTCAAGAACTGCACAGAATAGCTTTGAACAGACAGAATTGGAGAGATCTGATCTCTGCCCTATGCACTAACTTCAGCGCAAAAGGAAAATTAATGAATATATCTGAGGGAACAGTAGCAATTGGAGTTCACTTGATGTTTATTTTTGAGACAATACAGAATGTGAAACACAAGGCCTCTTCCCAAGCATTCGTAACTGCCAAAGGTTGGAGTCTTCAGGGAATTTAAGAAAGCTCTTGAAAAATGACACTGTTTGTAGAATAGTTAATATAATATATTAACATTGAGGATGTATTATTTTTAAAAAATCATGTGCAGAAAACATGATTTGAACCAGGTCAGCTCAGATGGCACCCACTAGCCTCGCAACTGGAGTCAACAAGTTTTCCATCTTTGACCATCCTGCCCCTAAAAATGGTGCAGTTTTATTCAAGAAATCTTGACATTGAAAGTCTTGAGTAAACTCGCATATTTTTTAGGATGCAGGGTGTTGTCAAAGACGTGTCATGTAACCTAGAAAATTACATCAAAACTTAAAAAATTTATCAATAAATGTCTGGCCATAGTTGATATTACTGGCCTTAATTGATATCAAATGATGAGTTTTGGAAGAGAACAAACTGGTGCAGGTAGAGATAAAATATAGAAAATGGTGAAGGATTGGAGACAACCTCAGAAAGATGCTGGACAATGTAAGCATACTCGCCCTGGAGTGAAACCCACAGGAAAGGAGATCTGAAGAACAGTGGAGGAAAAGACCAAATCAATTGGAACATCATGGGCACAGATGAAGAGGACATTATTGCACAGAAATCATTGGAGAGAGACAGTTACAGCCCTATGTTTCACAGGGAACTGAAAGGAAATAGATAGATATAGTGTCATCTAGATGAGTTGAAAATTCTATAAGTAAATTCTCAAAGACATTATTAGAATAAAAGTAAATGGAAAGATTCTTCTTAATTATTTCTGATTGATTTGTTGATTAATTTTTGGGGAGGATGTAGGTGTAATGATTGAGTTAAATTTCAGTAGTGGAAATAAAAGTGTCCCATTTGAGCTTTTCGATTATTAGTATTATATATTTTCTTTAACCATTGATATACATCACATTTTCTTTACATTTTTATAATTTGTTGTAGCATCTTCTTTCTAATGCATTTGCCATCAATTCCTACCAATTAACAGGCTATAATACAGAGAAAAGAATGCATATGTAGATTGCAACATTTACACCTTTCAGCCAGACACATGCGGTTTCAGCATGGCATTTGCATGTCACTGAATTTGTATGTGATGGGGCCATGTGTACATGTGCACAGGCAGCACAGAGTGCCAAACATATACTTCAAGAGTGTTCTGAGCATGAAACGCTGAGGCAGACATATTGGCCAGAGGAAACAACACTGGAATCAAAGCTCTATGGGACACTGTATGAACTACAAAAGACAGTGAGTTTTATTAAGGAGACAGAATTACAGATATAGACATGTTTCAAGTGAATGAAAGAAGAAGAAGAAGTATGTGATGAGAATTCAACATCATGCCTAACCTCCTCTGTTACATCTTTTGACATGCATTGTTGGTTGCAGTATTGTTATTCTGTGCTCCCTTTCTGAGCTTGGGAAACACATTTAGTTCCACATTTCATTTTTATTTCAGATTCTACAGATTCTGTGGACTCCACCTCACAATCTAGATTATCTGGTTCTTCGGGTCATGCAACCTTCCAAGCCAGCCCACCATTGTCTCCCACTAATCACAGTGCATACAGCTACAGCAATGTCAGCAATGTAGGAAGGATGAGGACTGCAAGTATAGTTGAACCACGAGAGATAAAGCTTATGCAGAAAGAGAAAGCAAAGCACACATTGTCAGACTCACTTGTCAACTCAGGAAAGAGGTTGGTGAAATGTTGGGGGAAATTGTCTTACAGAAACATTTAGCTCTGTATTTTAATAGTATTTTACTACTACCAGTATCTTTAACTTTCTAAATTTGTGTGCTTACACTCATGTCAGTTCTAAAGTTCAACATTAGAACAACTGATTCTTTCTAAGCATTTTGGAAAAGCTGGACAGTCCTGACCATGAAACCAGATCTTGTGTCATTGAAAACTTGTAATGTCTACTGATTTAGCTATATACTTATTTCAAAATTATTTTCTTTTCTTATTCTTGATGTAGCAGATGCATGATGTTTCATTGTTTCTTGAACCACTCTAACCTTTCCTAACTGATGTCAGAGAGTATGCCTACTGATGTGGTCTACTGGTAAAAAAAACTCCTCATTCTGCCCATGAAAATTCCAGTCATGCTTGCACAATGTTAGATTTCATATTCTTTCAGACATTTTGAAGAAGGATGTGTCGTACCATTGGCGCAAATAAAACGGCAACACAATGCATTTCCATTCTTTGGACTACATCCTACATTTGGATTACATTGGAAATCTAGTAGGATCATTGTCCTTCTTCAGATATATCCAGCGGGAGTTTGAAAATGAACACTGAAGATGAAGAAATTCCTTCAGAGAAAATACTGATGAACAGCAGAAACCCACATAATAAAATAAATATAATGATGAACAGACAGAAATTCGAGGAAGTTAATACTTTTAAATACATAGGATCCAACATATGCAATGGCACAATAATCTATCAAAGAAGCTAAGGTCCTATTAGAAATGGTTTTTACGAGTATTTCATGACTTCAAAACATAAAATCACATGTTTGGTATTGCAGTTGAGGGCAAAATCTATAAAACATCTATTATGTATATGGATGCGAAAGTTGGACTCTCGCAACAGATTTAGAGAAATAGTTACAAGCTCTTGAAAATAAGTTATATATTAAGAATAGTATATCACACTTGAAACTGGGCAAACTTTTAGTTTTCTTGGAGATCTCAATAAACTAGTACTAGGCGTGTTCACTGGCACGCCCACAGTCATTTCAATTGCAATTAGAGCAGTTCAAGGGAGATAAGAGAGACCTTTCACTTGCAATCAGGGGACAGAAGCCAGAAACTCCACATCTAGACATCATCAAATGCCCTCTCTGCAACATTTTCACAACAGAAACATATAACATATACGCACATATTAGATAGTAAGCAAATTACTGTTTGTTTTGTATATGTGTAGCATGCATTCAGCGAACTTATTCTAACGGCTGATAATGATGGTACTTGGTGATGATGAGTTTCCAATCATGATTGATAAATTACCGATGATGCAGAAGAAGTTCATTGCGTGAATGGTACACAAAGAATTCATATTCTTACACTATCTAGATATGGCGTGTGTACAATTCTTGTCATATCAGAACATATAACAATAGATCTATCTACAGTTCATTTTAATGGGGGCATGATAGGTTTATTTTGGACTGAATATTAGCAGACCACGAAAAGATAAATTATCATGAACACAAGTTCGTTGCATGGATGTTACACAAAGAATGAATCTTTTACACGATCTAAATGCGTAATCTGACAAATTTCAATCATATGTGCACAACTAACATGAGATCTAACTAGATATACATGTTAAAATAGTATTAATGGTGGCATGATAGCTTATTTTGGACTGAATATTTGCTGATCACGAATTGATAAATTATCATGAACACAAGTTCGTTGCATGGATGCTACACAAAAAATTAATCTTTTACATGATATAAATAAGTAATGCAGCAAATTTTGATCATATTTGCACAAGTAAATGGAGCACATGAGAAAAAGGAGTGTCTCTATATCTCTATATGTTAATACATTCTTCCAAACATCCCTACTACCCTCACAAGTTCTGGAATCTCATAAATTTTATGGAAAGTGTTATAGTTATAGTACATATATACTATCTCTTTTCATGTTCTCATCCAGATTTAAGAATATCCATTTCAAATTAGTCACATTCAAGCCATACAATCATTTGTATTGTAAAAGTGGCCAAACATCTGATATATAGTGGGTGCAGACTTTTATGTGATTTGATATCTGCTTAAAAACATAGTGGAACATGCCTTCTTCACACATACTATAAGTCCTTTGAGTAGAAATATTCTTCTTAAAGTGTTGCATATTGCTGAGAGTTGAATTCTTCTGGATATGAAAGAAAACTTTGTGGGGATCACACAAAAAAACCACCATCTTCTACTCTTTACTTATGTTCTTTGATGCATTCCTGTCAGTGCTCTTATTGCTTAGAGCACCACACCTGCATATCCAGGACAGTGAATTCATACATGACTGAAAATTGGGGACATCTGTAGATGCCATTACGTGGATCACTTTTGTCCACCACCTGTGTACCTAACCAGAAGGTGGTTAACAGCACTGTGAAAACCCTTATCCTTAACAACCACCTTCTTACCACTGTCAATGCTCTTTGCATTGATCAAAGCTGTATAGGCAGACCTGATTTCTATATGCTGCCTAAAATCCATAAGACATCTAATCTGGGTAGAGACCTATTGTCTCTGCTTGCTCTTGTCCCACTGAGTGCATCTCCGACTTCCTTGACAGCATTTTCCAGCCCTTAGTCGAACAACTGACTTCATTCTTGAAAGACACCAAGCATGCTCTGACCATTTTTTCTTCCGTCCAGTTGTCTTATGACTGTACCTATCCTCTGTTCTTGCTTGATGTCTGTTCTTTATGCGCTTCTATACTACATGCAAATGGTCTCAGGGCTCTGCAGTTCTTTCTGGACAAGAGTCCCTATCCCTCTGTATCCACTTCTACTTTTATCCGCCTTGCTGAACTGGTGCTTACACTCAACTCTTTTGAATTTGATGGGCACTTTTTTGATCAGATCAGTGATGTTGCCATGGGCACCAAAATGGGACCTAGCTATACTTGTCTGTTCATGGGACATCTTGAACATCTAGTTTGGTTGATATATGATGGCCCGTTCCCATCTCTTTACAACAGATACATTGACGATGGGATAGGTATCACCGACATGTCCCAAGTGGAATTGTCTCCTCGCTTCATCATTCAATTTACATCTCACATCTCCACTACCTCTGTCAACTTCCTTGACATCATTGCCACCATTCATCCCCCTTACCTTAGCACAACTGTTTACTATAAACCTACTGATGCACATGGCTTTCTGCTCTACACTTCTTCTCATCCTCCCGCGTGTCACAACTCTCTGCCGTACTCCCAGCTTCTTTGCCTGCGCCACTTATGTAGCGATTATGACGATTTTCTCAACAAGTCCTCTGAGATGATTGAGTTTTTCCATAGACGCTCGTTCCCTGACAGCATTCTTTCATCTGCTTGGCTCCGTGTGTGCCAGTTGTCTTGCCTTGATACCTTGACTAACTCTCAGAGTTCTTTCTCCTTCTCTGATAGGTTTAAACTTGTTCTTACCTTTCATCCCCATAACTCTTCTGTCCGACGTATCAAGCTTAAACATTATTTCCTTCTCCAGTCACCAAAGATCCTGACACCTGTGCCGCTTTCCACGACGTACCTCTGGTGGCGTATAGGCATGACAAAATCTGAAGGACATCTTGGTCCATAGCCACCTTAAGTCTTCTGTTCCCTACCATTTTGGCACTGTTCGTTGCTCACGTGACCGTTGCTATACATGTCCTTATGTGGTTCAGATGTGCCCAATTTCATTTCCCAAGGCCACTTTCTCCATCAGTGAGGCCTTTACATGTAAATCCCATAATGTTATTTACGTGATCATATGTAAATGGTGCGGCAAACAGTACATCGGGGAAACCAGTTTAAGATTGAGCGATCGCTTTTGTAACCATCTTCGTGTTATCAAGCACAGAACACCTACTCCTGTGGCCACACACTTCAACGGCGATAGTCATCATGGTGCTTTATATTCATGTCACTACCATCAGATCCTGCACCACCGATGATAGATCTAGGTACGCTCTAGAAAATCATCTTATTTTTGAATTGGGTACCCTCAAGCCTTTTGGACTAAATTCTGACCACTCTTTTGTCTAGTACTGGGTTGGTGTGGTCTTGGTCTTTATTCATTTTGCTCCGCCATTTACTCCATCTTTTTGTTCGTTTCGTTTCCACATATATTTACGTTTTCCTGTCCTTCCGGCTTCTCATTTCCATATTTCCATTGTATACGCTTGTTTGTTGTGATAATTTCCATTTGTTGTCTTTTGATGTTTTGTTTGATAGTGTAGCTTGATAAAGACCTTTTGGTTGAAACGTTAAATATGTTTTGTCTATTGTAATTTGTATGTTTTCTTGTGTGCAGATCATTGCCCACTAGTTCTGTTGATAGTCTGTCGTGTCTGAGTGAAACTATTATAAAAACCTGCGTTTTACGTAAGTACAATTGTTGTTAAGTTTCACACAGTTACCTTATATTGATTGTCATATTGTTTTTTTCACAATGTTTCAGGCCAGCATTCAAGGCAAAGAACACAGAGCCTACAGCAGAGCAAGTTTATATTGACATGATCTTAAGCCGTCATGCCCGTAAGCTCTTGGCATCCAATCAGATTAGAACATTAGGATATTTTTCTGCTAATATGGAAGATTTCCAGTTCGTGTCATGGCTCAAGAGGGAGAGGTAAGGACTATGTCCCATTCAGTTTGCAGTTGTACAGTTACATAGAGATGTTGAAGATGGATTGCTAGTCATATACAGTTAGTCCTCCATAGTTAATCGTCAGATCATCATCAACCTTTCCACACAGGACACATTGATAGGTGTCTTCTCTCCATGAGAATATCAACAATTGCATGACTGACAGTTCCAGTTCTCTGTTGTGCCCTTCTGTCTGGTTTTATTTCATCCCTTCCTAGTTTTTTTCATCGTTCTCAGGCACTTTATTTCACATACAGTGAGTTTTTGTTCTAGTTTCTCTGTCAGGTTCCAGGTCTGGCATTGGTAGCACAGTGTGCTTTTGTGTTGTTCCGGATTTATCCGGATAAATCTCTTCTGGATTTATTGTGGCTAGTCATTATTATGTGAACATAGGCAGTGCCATTTCTTACTCGTCATATCATGTTCTTTATAAAGGCCTTTTGGTTGAAATGTCAATTTGTGTGTTATTATGTGTTACCAGAGATTAACAAAACTTGATTACCCTGTTCTAAGATTTGTCTGTTGTACAGCCACTTCACGCATCAGTGGATGAAAGTGGATTAAAATTGAAGATTAAAAATATTCACAAACATATAGAAAATTTCATCCAAAATGAAACATCCTCTGCCCAGTGGTATTCTGGTTCAAATTGACATTGTTAGCCTCTTTGAACACTATTGTCAAGGTTGTAAGTAGAATTATAGAAAAGTGTTTATAGCTAATAATAGATTTTGTGTTTGTGTGTGTGTTCATTCTCAAATTACTACCAGATCTCTCATGTAGCAGGACAAAATTTCCTACTAGATTTCCAATAGTACTGATATAAAACACAAGGTTGATCAGTTTTACAATGAATACACAATCAGACTATTGGGTATGGATATGAAAAAATACAGACAGCAATATACAAGGCAGCATCAACGTTTCAACCACATGGTATATTTCACGAAATTGCAGGACAAAGGGAATAAATATTTTTAAAAATAGGCTCAATCATGAATGAATTAGACAGCAGACATTTAACTGTTTTGTATACAATTATTTGTATTTTTTCATACCTGTACTCAATAGTCTGGTAATTTGTGCTCATTGTGAAGCTGTTCGACCTTGTGTTTTACTAAAGTACTATAATTAAACAGTTTTACAGCAGATTTACTAGATTTATAGGAGAATGTAGTCTAGAGAACAAAAATGCATTATGTCACTGTTTTATTTGCACCAATGGCCTGCACCTCCGACTTCAACAGTTAATAAAGAATGGCTGTCTAGCTTTGTAAAACACTACAGCCCCAGAAACTTTAAGATGATGAGAATCTCCATCAAATAATGCCAAAGACACATCAGCATTCCTGGGTTTGAGAAACTCATAGAAGAGAAGGGTTACCTTCCAGCTCAGGTCATATTTTGTGAGACAATATGATTGTTATGAAAGTAAATAACCAATTATAGATATAATAACTATAGAAAGTGCCCCAAGCAGACAGTGTAATTCTTTGTCTAAAAGAATCATAATAATCTGTATTTTGTGTGTAACAACACATTCTTTTGCCATGAAAGGCATTTTGTATATAGATTCTACTTTCAAATTCACCCACAATGCCAGCACAGGCTTTAATCCAACCAGTATGAAATATTAAGCTTGCATTTCTTTGTAAAAATTGCCAGCTCAAGAATTTTTGTGTGTGGCTGCGCTCAAATGGGGAGAAAATAATAGTAGAATAGTAACAGTTACCTGATAAGCAAGTGACTCAGAAAGTTTTGAGGTTGGGTTGGCTTTCTCGTATATTTCCTTGTATAAGTCGAAAATTTGTGTATGCATTTTATTTGTACCCCATGGCACATCACAGTTGACTTCTGCTGTGATATCTAACATGTTCAGTATTTTTCCAATACCATAGCACAGTGGATGTCTGTAGTCATTTCGCTAGCTGGCAAAGCTGTGAGTCGTAACCTATTTATCAGCTTTGTTCGCACTTCATGTTAGCTCTTTTACCATTCTGAGTGCTAACCACCAACATGTCTTGAGCTTTTGCTATGGATTGATCCGCTATTGACCTAGCAACAGACACCCACTTAAATTTTATTATGTATTGAATATATGTATGTATATATTTATTTATTTTTGTCACCTGCATGTTGTCAGAACTCAAGAATAGCAGAGGAGAACAAAGAATAGCAGCACTGTTACTTGCCAAGCATATTGTAGGTGGTGAATAAGAAAATTCTGGGGTGGAAGTGGCATCATCCCATATAAGGTCAGAGACCTAGAAGCCTTGCTGAAGTCAGATGTGTCAAGCCTAAATGTGCAGATACTGAAGCTAAGATGTAAACCATGGCACAATGCATTCTATTCTCTGAACTACATCCTGCTAATCTGCAGGAGTTTAGTAATGAATGCAGAAGAAGAAGATATATATTTTTTGCACATGTCCAGAATAATAGTGTTATGTATAATAACATCTCTGTCAAAACTGTTTTGTATCAAACACATTTCTGAGATCTTTTGTCAAGATAAGCATAGCTTATTTATATCAAACTACTGATCTGTACATTTTATGTGTGTATTAAACTTATTGATCTGTGCATATTTTCTATTTTAGAGTGAGAGCTGGTAAAGTAGAAGATTTTGTTACTGCCCTGAGAGATCTTCATTCACAGTTTGAGTGGCCAATGCCTGTCATGTCCTCTAGTGCTCTGCATCATCTACGGAAGTCTCAAGCTGGTATTTAAATATTTTTAAAATTTTGACTCAAATAAATTTAATGTTCAGGAAACGTCAGTATGCCAAGATGGTCTGTGCTATTGTAACATTGTAATGATCTATTTCTAATTGTTTATTAAAAATATTTGCTCATTTTGGGTAATTAGAGAAACAATTGTTCAGATGTTCATATACATTAAACATTAATATATTTTATTTCTGTATTTAGTGGTCTGCTGGAGGAACATTATACTGAAACCTCCACTTTCCATGTTTCCCAGTACTAAAATTAATGTTCATTTTTACCTTATAAAAAGGGGGGGGGGATGGAATTTGAACACTACAAACTCTCCTCCTTATCTACAGGCTTGTTGACAGTATAGGTTCACATTAAATATGTTTACACATAAGCCACTGAGTATAGTTTTATACTAAATAGATGTGTACACATAAGCCACAATATAGTTTTAAATTAAATATGTGTACACATAAGCCACTGAGTATAGTTTTATACTAAATAGATGTGTACACATAAGCCACAATATAGTTTTAAATTAAATATGTGTACACATAAGGAACAATTTAGTTTCACATTAGTTAGAATTCACTCATGTATAATGTATTTTCATGTGAACTTGTAATAACTTAGTGAATTATATATATATTTTTTGTAGCCTCATCGTCATCTTTGTCATCATTGCTGCTTGAGGATGATATTCTCGGACCGTGCAATGATAGCGGTCAGAGGATAGCCATAGAGCCTCATATGATTAAATCTACTTTGGGATCTGTCATTGACACTAGAATGCACCCTCAGTTGTCTGAACAAGTCCTGTCTCAAGTTGGTTCAGATGAGATTATACTGAAACCTCAAAATTTGCGAAGTAAGTTATAAATAACAGACAGGACTACAGCAAAACTGAAATTAAAACAGGGTAATGATGTTTTGGGAATCACTGGAAGCAGACACAGAAACACACATAAAATTGATGTTTCAACCAAAGGACTTTGATCAAGGCATGACATAGTAACCAATGAGCAAAGGGCACTTCCTTTTGTTTGAAACAACATTCCTGTGTGCTTCTAGTGATTAAAAAAATTGCATTATCCTATGTGTTAATTTTTCTCTGAAGTAAATTATACTGTAATTGGTTACAATTAACTGAATGACTCAGTTACAGCTTGTTTCTATTACTATGTGCATTTGTTCTAGATAAGTGTTTCCTTGTTTCATTTTTTTACGCACTTGAGCTGAATATTAGAAATATATATATATATATATATATATATATATATATATATATATATATATATATATATATATATAATATGATCCAAGAAATATCTTGTCATAGCTGACTTACAACCTTGAAGGTTTGCTGAAGATGAATAACAATTTTTACTCCTAGTAGTAATGGATAGGTCTTCAGCAAGTTCTCACCTGAGATCACTTTATTAACCATATGTGCCGGCTTTCCCAGAATGCCTCATAAGGAGATGAAGAAATATTGTATGAATGTATTGTTGGTTGGTTCAATATTATCATCAAACCTTGAATGTCATCTTCACATTTTGTCTTTATCTATAATATTCTTTTTTCTTCTGTGTTCTCAAACTCCTACAGATTAGCAGGATGTAGTCTGGAAAATGGAATGCGTTGTGTAATGGTTTACATCTTGACTGCAATATCTGCTCTTTTCAACATGACACATCCGACTTCAGCATAGCTTCTATTCACTTCAATCCTCTGTGGGATGGGACAATCAACTATTTAGTTGCATAAATGTCAACTGGCTATGACATAAATGTGGCTTCTAGTTCACTTCAATCCTCTGTGGGATAGAATAATCAACTACTTAGTTGAATAGCAGCCTATGACATAAATCTGTTTTTTTAAAAAAGAAAAAAAAGGAAAATAAAGAAAATGGCAAAACTTAAAATGAGCTGAAAAACCTATCATGAGTATAAAAAAAACCACACACATCGGCAAGGATAGATTTTTGGTCAATATACCATAAAGAACCATTGTTTTGTTTCAGCTAGTGGGATGTGTATCAAATTAATCAATGTCCTGTTATATTCTTCAAAAATAGAGGGAGGGTGGAGTTTTAACCTTTAGCAAGCCAGATTAAAAAATACGAAATGTCTCCCTGCCACCGGATTCTTTTGTGAAAATGTGCGTTATTGATGGTGACTGTTTTGAAAATGTGATAATTTTTTGGTTGTTAGAGATATTTAAATAATATTTGCACATATAAATAAAGAATTGAATTATGCATATATTGGTGTAATTTATGTACGTGTATGTGTGATATCAGACGTATGAGAAAGTGGTAAAGACGTTTTTCACAAAAAACATATATTTTATAACAAACAAAGAGGAAAAATATTATTACAAATATAACTTACCTTAGTTATCGAATTCCTTGGCAATACTGTAAACTAAATCATGCAAATCTGTTGTATTTATGTTCTTTCACTGTGAAATTATCAAACATGTAGATTTGCAGTAAAATCGTTCTTTGAGATTAGGTCTAGAGCCAATTTTTGTGCTACTTCCACATATTCGATATCAAACGTCTACATGTCTCCAAACCAACACGGCATTCTGTATATTCACTGCTGTGAAACTAAATAACTCAATAATTCATGATTCAAGCCACGATTCAATGTTATTTTATTCAAAATATGATGAAAGAAAGATCTATAAAACCGGTCGACCATCATGGCCTCGTATCGGTGTGCAGATGTCAGATTAATTGCTATAAAATTTGTATCTTCTCGCTAGCCATTGTTACAACGATCATGTCGGACGTAGGAATGAACCGGCTTCAATAGCGCATGTTCCCGAGTAACCAATCAGGCTGTGGGGCGTCTATTATAATGATATCTCATTGGATGGGGTATGTCGCCAACGGCGCTAGCCGCCATTTTGTTTTTCGGCGGCCGGAGTTGATATAGACGCGGTGAATGTTAACCTCCCTGCCCATCTTATCTCTTATCTGCTACAGCTTTGCTCAGCAAATAGTTTTATTTGCTCATTGTCTTGTCTTATCCATATGTTAGGTGTCATGGGGAGCTGAAGTCTTCTTTCTTTTGCTAACTGTGATGCTGCTGCCATAGAGCAGCCTTCATGTTCCAGTATTTCTCTGATGTCATCTATCCATCTTCATCAGCATCTTTCCCCTTTTTTTTCCTTATAGATGATCTTTTATTGGAGTCTATCGATGGAATGCGATCTGGTTCCATTCTGATTAGGTGGCCAAACCATTTGATCTCTTGTGTGTCTATGTATTCTTTGCACGATATTGTTTTCATCAGATTCATTATAGTGTCATTGTTTATTCTTTCCCACTTTTTGTTACCCCCTAGTGCTGTTCTCAGGATGGTACTCATTATAATAAATAAATACAAATATGGCTCTTAAAGGACATTCAAACAGAGATGCTGAGGTTTTTTTAATCATATAAAAAGACATAGCAGAATAGAAAATTAGTAGTGGAAGGTTACTGGCAATGGGTAAGGGTCGCCATAGATGACAGTGGACAAGAGATATATTGTTTAAACATGCCCTCAGCTGCAGAAAGTAAACTTTCCAAATTCAACAAGAATTGTGAGGAATTCAGAACATCCATAAAGAAGACTATGTTTTGGAAAGAATATGTCACCTGAATGAGTTAAGATGGCTGTGCTGTAGCTGTCACCACAAGGTGTACAGGGTGTTTAAAAAAAATTTGATGAAAGTCTTTAGCATGATTTGGTCTGTCATGATTGTGAGACACTGTTCTAACCAGTTGTACATGCTCCACAAATGTAGGCCCAAGTTTGGCAAGGCATTATTTTATAGCATGACACATAACTACTAAGGGCAACTGAGGTCACACAGTAGTTCTAGCAATTCATAGAGATATCTCTGGCATAGTGCCTAAACCATTTTTTGTGTGGTCAAGAGGTTGCAGGTTCGATCCTAGATCACTATCTTTTGTTAAAATATTTTTTTTTTAAATTCCAGGGAAATATTACTTAAAGATATGGGGTTTTGTGCTGTGAGTGATAGGTTAACTCTTGGCAGGTAATGTGCAGCTTCATTAGAAGTGCGGGTGACATGAGGAAAATTAAATACAAAGAAGTTAATCCTCTATTCCTGTTAAGCCTTTTTGTGGGTAACTCACACATCTTTGTTTTTTGCTAAAGTTGGGAAATGAGATTAAGCTAAGACAAGGAATGCTGATGGCTGCTATGGCAATGTTCAATATGATTTTGAAAAGTAAGTCAGTATTACAGTTAAGATCAATCTATTCAGATAGCTAGTGCTAAATATACTTTTTTATGGATGTGAAAGTTTGACACTCAATGCAGATGCAGAAAGAAGGATTCAGTCTTTTTGAAACAAGTGCTACAGATGTTTGTTAAGAATTAGATATAGAACACAAGACAAATATATTTGTCAGGCAGCAAATAAACAAATTTGCTGGTTATCATGAGCCACTTTTGGCAGTGATGAAACAGCGAAACATTTTTGGTTTGGACATGTAATGAGACAAGGCTCACTTTTAAAAATAATTTTGCAAGGAACAGCCGAGTGTAGAAGGGGAATAGGAGGACAGAGAACATCCTGGATTGATAACATCAAGGAATGGTCTGGGCGTCATTTTTCTACACTCCTCTGCTAAGAATAGAGTTGATTGGAGAGCTTTTTTGAACTGATGTCACCCCTACATGCCCTTATGGGTAGTGGGTTTTATTATTACAGTTAAGATCCGTGTATAACCTGATAATTTTTGGACAAAAAACAGAGATGACTTCATACTCCTCGACTTATATTCGAGAGTAAGATCAAATTTAAAAAAAAATTACGTCCAAATAACAGTAAAAAGGGAGAAAAACACTTTAAAAAAAATTCCAGTCACATGTCCCGATATATTAAGCCAGGATAAAATGACTAAGGCTCACCAGCAATCTAGAGCGTACTTACCATAATTCTAGGCCTCTAATTACATTAATTTCTATATATCATACAATATTTCCTTCGAATTCTCAGATATTTCTTGTTAAAAATTCACTTACTAGGTATATATCGATATTTCAGACACGCCACTATTTTTTTAGCATAATTTCCTGGAAACACTATTTATAGCAATGGGTATTACCGTTTTTATTTACCGTTACGGTATATATATTTCTATCATAACGGTTTCAATTGATCATCAAAATTGGTCAGAAAAGTATACCAGTATCTGATGTTATTTATTAACCTAACTACGGTAAAGTGTAGGTACCGATAGTTACCGGGTGCATATAATGTCTGTGATAACAAATGACGTCTATATAACGGTAACTGGCATTTATAGTCTAACCTTACTGGGTAGTGTTTTGATAGTAACAGACTAAATTATAGGAGATTTGGCTTGCGTACAGCAAAATGTTTAAACAAAATTATCTGTAGTGTAGACACAAAAACAGAACACAGAATAATATCAAATATCGATAAAATTTAGGAAAAACTTACCGGTGCCAGGCCAAACAGTCATTGAAATCCTTCAAAGTCCGAATCACTGTCTGAAGTCTGAAATAACTCACGAATGTCATCATCTGTCATGGAAACATCAGGGTGGATATCGTCAATCTCTGGTACATTGTCGTCGTCGGCATCATCCTCAAAGATAGCGTCGTCCTCACTTCCATCCATTGCGTTACTTATTGAACACTTTTTGAAAGATCTGATGATCATTTCGGATGAAATATCAGACCACGATTCTTTGACCCACGTAACGATTGTTGTGATGTCAAATTTTTTGATTTTACCACCCTTCATCACTGCTAAATCAGATGATGCCATCCAGTCATTCCATTTTGCTTGGAGTCTGTCCTTGAATGGTTTGTTCAGGCAGACAGACATCTAGTGGCTGTAAGAGGGATGTAAGTCCCCCAGGAATGATGGAAACAGACAACCCCATCTCACGGCATCGTTGTTCCACTTTCTCTGTGAGATGCGCCCTAAATGAATCCCAGACTAGCATGGATGGTTTTTTTTTAAAGCGGCCCCCTTCCTCTGCCTCCACACTTTATCCAGCCATTCCAGAGTACCACTTTCGTCCATCCAACCTTTCGTGTGAGCACGCACAAACACGCCACTTGGGAATTTAATACCCGTAGGCAGAGTCTTGCGTTTAAATATAATCACTGGGGCAAACGTGACCCATCTGCCATGCAAGCTAACACAACAGTGAATCGAGTTTTTTCACGCCCAGTTGTCTTTACAAAAACTGTCATCGCACCTTTGTGTTCAATGGTGCGATTAGAAGGCATATCAAAGCAAACAGGTGTCTCGTTCATGTTTCCTATTTTAGATAGATCGTAGTTAAATCTCTTCCTCAGGTTGATAGTGAAACGTTGAAACGAATCAATTTTTGTTTCTAGCTCCTTCTGCAACTTTTGCGCCAGCTTAGTGTGTGTTCATAGACACAAGTGATGTCCATAAAGCAATTGCACCATCCCATTGACGCAACGAAGTCCTCAGATTTGTGTTTCTGGAATGCAGGATCTTTCAATATTGAGAGCGCCCTGATTCGAATATTGGTGCGGGTTATAATTAATCTGTTCTGTCTAGACTCCATTATCCATTCGGATTTCTTCTCCAGCGCAGGGAATGAAGCTGTACAGCTGCGTGATGCTCTCTTTGTCCTTGGCATCAAAGACAATTCTTCCTTTTTTTTTCCTCCATTCTCGCACTTGCTTTTCGTTCACAATGAAGTGGCGGGAAGCCATGGAATTGTTGGACTTCTCTGCAAAAGCGATAACATCCAGCTTAAAACCAGCAGTATACGATGTTCTTTTCTGTCCAGGCATCCTTCTTATTAAACACGAATAAAATCACAATGACAATAAAAATGTTTGAACTGGAAGCTAAACTACTTGTGCAGTATTCTTGGCTAACTAAGTCAGCCTTATATTCTGTTAATTAGTCCAGCCCACTGAGGCCGCAGATGGACTATTGGCGCAATCTTTCTTTATAGAAGATTTTAAACGAGGTTCCAAATCACGACACATCATAGGCATTTTGTAGTAAAATTCTGCCGTAATTGATTCCCTCCCCCAACCACTGTATATTTAATGGAAGACAAGATCAATTTCACAATCCTCTGTTATGTTTATTTTATTACCGTATTCTCCCCACACAGTAATCATAACCAGGAACAAAGTTCAAACTCTTTTGTATCTTATAAAAACAAACATGATCTCGCTGTCTTGCCTTTCATCATTTCCCACTTAAACATCACTGTCAGAAGCCAGTGACATAATAGTTACATAGTAATTACTATTCACTAGCGCTGTTCCGCGTCATAACGTCCAGACACCCAACACAGACAATTCATTCAGGAAAGACTTTGTTCCCCAAAGTCTCGCCACCTCATAAACCGTCTATAGCCATGGATAGGGAATTCAGCCTATTCATTATTTTCGGATGTATTGATCCAGAATACAGTAGCCTACCGGGGTTTCATTCCTTGATTCATTCAAGTTACGTGAGTGAAGCAAATGAAAGGAATGCCATTTTCGTACAGTTGCAAAAGTTTGTGTTAATTTCCATTTAGCATGTCGGTTCTTTCTTATGATGATGAAGTTCATTATTGCCGGCATTGTTAAGTTGGGGATGTCGGTCTATAGTCGGATCTTAGACTTTCCCCACTTTTGGGAAGGGATAATTAGGTTCTTGACCTACTATCGGATGGGTTTATATTCGGATCTTAGCGGTATTATTATTATTATTATTATTATTATTGGTGCTAGATATTATTTGACCCTCCTTTTAAAAAAAATCTTCATTACAAATTTTCCCAGGACTTATTTGTTATTTTTATGTGTTTATTTTAAGTTTGGTGATTATTTTTAACTAATTGTTTTATAAATCAACATTGGGTTATTATTATTTTGCAGCTGAGGAGAGCAGCTTTACCACCATGGAAATATCAGATACCAGCTCTCTACTTGGGGAGTTTGAGGTCGTCAGTGATACGACAGTTGGCAGTGACCCTCAGTTTGTTCAGGGTATTGAAAGCATGTCTCAAGAGGTAGCAACCACTAGAGGACCTGAACAAGCTTATCTGGAACTTGAGTAAGTCAAGCATGTATTCTTGTTCTTATTTTTACTTTCAGTTCTATGTGGAACATAGGGCTGCAATTGTTCCTCTCCAATGATTTCTGCACTGTGCTGTCCTCTTCAACTGTGTCCACAAGGTACCAATTTATATGAGCCTATATTAAATCTATACAATTATGTCTTGGGACAATACTAAAGTTATGTATTAATTTAATGTTTCTTCAAGACAATCTAAGGATACAAATAACATGTTAATGTTTCTTGTAGTACCGCAGACTTGTAATACTGCAGACTTGTAAAACACAATACTGACAACACTAAAAAAATCATAGTACATGCATCTATTCAAGAACTTGCGATAGCTCAAGGGATAAGTAATAAAATATCAATAAGATGTATCAATTTTATGTAAATTCTCATCATGTTTGGCTGATGTTTTTTGACAAGAAAGAACCATTGGTTTAATCAAAAATGTCTTTGCTGTTATCATTTGTTTTTATCATTTATCATTACTTGTACTTTTTTATGAAAATTAAATGATATTAGGAACAACATTTTTAAATGCTCCCCCCTTTTTCTTACAACATTCAAATCCCCCTCATAAGCATATTATTTAGAACTTAGAATAATAATTTCCATCAAAGTTAATTAACCAATTACTCTAGAATTATAAAATAAAAGTAATGAGCAGTGATTTAACACTACAATGTTTTCAAATATATATTTCAGTCTACAGGTGTAAGGGCTGGCCTGTTAAATAAGTAGCAGGATATATTTTATTTCCCGGAAAACCTTTATACTTACAGACTAGTTAGCTCTATTTCCTTCAAAGTTATGATTGTATTTACTTATTCCAGTGTTCCACTTAAGTATTTTTGGGAATAGCCCTAATTTTTCTAATTTCTTTGGCTTGAATCTCCTCAATATCATTGAATCTGTGACCTTTCATTGTTCTCTGAAGTTGAGAAAATGAGACAATCTCAGTTGAAGTTTTGACCAAAAGGCTCATGAGGTTACATCAGATTTCATACATATATTGGCACAAGGTCATCACATGAACCTGGTAAATAGCAATGCTCTATGTATTACAGTTTTCTGGGGGAAAAAATCCCCCTGGCAACTTATTGAACAACCTTTATGTGATTCTGTATAAGATGTCATTGGATACCTGCAGTGGTTAAAGGACATGAGTTCATGGACAGGTGGATCACCAATCAACCGACACCAAACAGACACGAAGTGTCCCCCAGTAACTGTGACAACAACCTAAATTCCCCCTCATGTTTTAAAAGCACGCATGAGCTGTGCCCCTATTCAGAATGAATGAAGTAAAGTCTTAAAGTGTAAGTCATTTCCTCAATCCAAGGTTGTTTAAAAGAACTATTTTATGAAGTCCTATTAACAGGTTAAAAATTGTTTTTCAGATATTTGCTACAGATCATGCAGGAGGCAGGCTGTCTAGAATGGGCACTTATTTTAGCTATTGTATTACGTGACAGTTCAGCAGTGATTCGTGTTGTCAATACTGCTGGTCAAACAGAGACACCACTTGATATGGTCGCAAGGATGAGAGAAGGGCTCAGTTATCTAGAGCTGTGGGCTGATACAGAATGGTTAGTGCATTTATTGAATAGTAGTTAAATCTGACTGATCCGCATACAGTAGGTCTGAAGTTCTCACTATTGATCTACCTATCAGACCAACCATTATCCAACAGTAAACTCGAAGTAGATGACATGCTGATATGGTGAGGTTTTCCTTTTGTGGAAGCTACATAGCATTCATCTGTACAATAGTACTATGTAAAACACAAGGTCGATCAGATTTACAGTGAATACACAGACTACAGGGAATGGGTATACAAATAACAGTATACAAGACAGTTACATTTCAACCTTACAGTCTTTAACCTTCACCACGCCTATATCAACTCGGGCCGCTGAAAAACAAAATGGCGTCTAGCGCCGTTGGCGACATACCCCATCCAATGAGATATCGTTATAATAGACGCCCCACAGCCTGATTGGTTACTCTGGAACTTGCGCTATTGAAGCCGGTTCATTCCTACGTCCGACATGATCGTTGTAACAATGGCTAGCGAGAAGATACAAATTTTATAGCAATTAATCTGACTACATCTGCACACCGGTACGATGCCATGATGTGACCGGTTTTATAGACCTATCTTTCATCGTATTTTGAATAAAATAACATTGAATCATGGCTTTCCGCCAAAGATGGATGTGTCGGGCCATTGGCGCAAATAAAACGGAGACACAACGCATTTCCATTCTCTGGACTGCATCCTGCTGGAGATCTAGTAGTACTGCTACAGGAGAGATCCAGCAGGAGTTTGAGAATGAACGCTGAAGAAGAAGAATCATGGCTTGAATCATGAATTATTTAGTTATTTAGTTTCACAGCAGTGAATATACAGAATGCCGCATTGGTTTGGAGACATGTAGACGTTTGATATCGAATATGTTGAAGTGGAACCAAAAATGACTAGACCTAAGCTCAAAGAAGGATTTTACTGCAAATCTACATGTTTTATACAGTTCCTCCAGCTATATTTTGATAATTTCACAGTGAAAGAACATAAAATACATAAATGCGTGATTTAGTTTACAGTGTTGCCAAGGAATTCGATAAATAAGGTAAGTTATTTTTTTATTTATTTTTTTCCTCTTTATTTGTTATAAAATATGTTTTTTTTGTGAAAAACGCCTTTCTCATATGTCTGGTATCACACACACACGTACATAAATTACACCAATATATGCATAATTCAATTCTTTATTTATATGTGCAAATATTATTTAAATATCTCTAACAACCAAAAAATTATCACATTTTCAAAACAGTCACCATCAATAACGCAAATTTTCAAAAAAGAATCCGGTGGCAGGGAGACGTTTCATATTTTTTAATCTGGCTTGCTAAAGGTTAAAAGAAAAACTAGAGCAAACAATAAAAAAATAAGGATACTATCACAAAAACAGATGGCAGACATTTAACAGCAGAGATATAGAAGATAATGATGACATACATATACACAAGTATTAAAAGAACAAGGAAAATAAAAACAAAATAAAACAACACTTGAAAACAACGAACGACAACACAACAAAGGCTCTTCCCCCCTTCTCAGTCTAAATAAATGAATGATTGGTAATAAGACCAAATGGCTTAAGGGTACACAACTGCAATATATGGCTATTTTTAAGGGTGTATCCAGCTCTATCGTCAGGGATGCATGATCTTAATGTAGTGACTTTGAATATAGCAGGCACCAATATGATCAGTGCCATTGAAATAGTGACAGGAGTAGGTATTCTGTGGTTAATGGCATAAAGATATCAGAAGTAATGGTCGCTTAGTCATTTGCCAGTTTCACCTGTATATTTCTTGTCACGTCGCATACAAATGATACACAAATGATGTTACTGGATTAACATGTAAAGGCATCGTTGATAGTGAAAGTGGCCATAGGAAATAAAATGGAGTGGGTCAGCACTACTCAACCATCACTTCTGTTTTCTTCTTGTTAGACTAAGACCTTTGTTTTCACTTTCTTGTACTACCATTATCGTCACATTGCTGTGCCATAGCTGGATAGTAGTGGTAAAGGTAGTTTAGCTACTATAGGTTTGTGCCCACATGCAAATAGATACCTAGCCAGTGGTTGACCACATTAAGTGTAGTATTCAGTACTTATAATGTAACAATGATGCCATTTATCAGCATTCTCAGGGCGTGCATCATCATACATTGTTCGGTGTAGCTGGGTTGATCAGAAGAATCTTTGTGTACACAATAAGTGACTCCAATTTTTCCCATTCTGTTTGGTTGGTATCCCTTGACATTCTGTGGACGACATGTGAATTTTAACCCTGACTGCTTGATTTTAGTCAAGCCCATAAATGGAAAAGGGGGTGGGTGGGGTTGAGAGGTTCAATAATTCATCTTAGGAAACTAGAACATATTTAGTACTAGGAAGCAAGCAAAGCAGTTATTGACAGGGAAGATTGATAATATATACTTACTGCACAAAACTGAAATCCAACAGGTAATTCAGGAATAGGGTAATGAAATTTTGCTAATAACTAAAGGCGCACAGAATAACACACACAAATCGACATTTCGATCAACAGGCCATTATCAAGACAAAAATTGAAACAAAATTAAAATATACAACAGAAAATGTACAGTAAGGATATTCAGTTTTCTGTTGTATGTTTTAATTTTGTTTAAATTTTTTTTGTTAAAAAAGGGTTCGAAAAATTGTTGACATTAGATATGGACATCCCATTGTCATGAAATGAACAAAAAACTGATGTTCTCATAGAGATTGGAATATTAATCTATGTTGAACACTATGATGATGGCCATCTAATTCTTGGTGATGTTAGTGACTGCTATGTGATGTAGAAGATGATCTAACACTTGGTGATGTTAGTGACTGCTATGTGATGTAGAAGATGATCTAACACTTGGTGATGTTAGTGACTGCTATGTGATGTAGAAGACAGGAAAGAAGGCAGTGTCTCTATTCTTTACACCCTGAACTAGATAGAAGTCCCCCTGTTGCCACAGGGGCTGTAATGGGTGACAGTAAAACAAAACATTCAACTACATTGTGTGTCAAGAGTCAAACAACAAATCATAAGCTCAAGTTCAGTTAGGATAATAATTCTTGTGTCAAATGGATAGCTATTAACAGTGCACATATCTGAATGGAATTTAATAATAACCGAACTATTTTAGAATGTTCTGTGTGTAGTCATAATCAAAGTATGAATTGTGGCAATATAAAAAAAATATAGTTTTTGACAATTTTATCACTGATAATTTCCAAGTTGTACCTTTACATCTTTTGAATTGAATACTAACTGTTGTCATAAAATTTCCTGGAGTGTTAAGCTGGTCATGGCTACTGTTCAAACTAAGAGTACTCTGAGGATATGCAGTGTTCAGCATGACATGGACAGTAGGTCCATACGAGTTCCTGAAGAACAGAGGTTTCTATGTATGCTTTCTATTCATGGGACAACTGTCCACTTTGGATCTTCAAAAGCATGAACTGAGACATGGACACAATAACATCCTTTGTCAGTGTGGTTTTTGAGAGCCATCGTAAGGCTGCTGTAAGTCCCCACGCCCATTCTCATACTGGAGGCTGTTGTCACTATCCGCTTTGGCTCTGTATGGCTATGGTCTTTCCTCTTTCTCTAGCAGAGAAGAGAAATTTCCAAAAGAAGTTCCAACTGGATTTTGCTCCACACTGTACTGAATCTGTCAGAGTATATGACTGCATTCTTGTTCCCAACATTGTTTTATTAAAGAAATCACAAATAGACAATGTCAAGACAGGTTTGGAAGGTAAGTACGGTTTAATTTTGTCTTTCTTGTTACATAAAATTCATAAAATATTGTTATTTCCTCAGTTTGGGATACAAACCATTCCTGCACAAAATACGGGGAGAAATTGAAAAGTTAAGCAGGCTTGTGGAATCATCTACAAGAAGTCTTAGCCTGGACGTATTAAATACATCTGAGTCTCCATCAGTAGATGAAGGAAATTTGTCACCAATCGTACAATCAATACACTCTGACATTGACTCAATCATAGACCAGCAGGAGAATTCCTCTCGTCATAAGAATGACTGTTCCATTTCTTGATAGTTACCTGCTTCATATAGATTGATATGTCATTCATTATAACACCAATGTATATACTGTATTTTCATGTGTAGATAAAATTGTGCAAAATAATGTCTGTCTACTGAGTTTGATTCCGTGCATACAACTTTTTTTAAAAATGTGTTGGTGGAATGTAAACAGAAAGAGTATATATATTTTTAAAATTGTATAATTAGAAATTAATGCTTTTACCTCCAATAATCCAATAAATCCACCATGTTTATAGAGACTTCTAAATAGATTGTGGCAGGACAGGAGAACCCTTACAGAGATAAAGGGATAGACAATATTTCATTGAGTAGAAGATCAGTTTACTGCAGCATTATAAGCCATGGAGGCATAATTTGTGACTTATAACTAAATTAATGAAGTTTTGTTTCATTTCATGTTGTTAATCTGGAGGAATGTTGTAGAGCAATTATGTACAGTGATTATAAAGTATTAATCCTTTGTTTGAATAACATAGGTATGTCCGCAAGATTAAATTTCAAGGGTTTTGTTGAGGCATCTGGGCATTTCAAGGCATCTGTGTGTTACTGGGGCTCAAATGGGAAGCAAAGAAAAGTAACACAGTGACTTTTTATGAATATGTTAAGAAGTGAATAAGGAGTGTTGGGGTGTGAGATTGGCTACCCAATTCCATAAAAGCTCAAAGTGACCAAGTAATGCCAAAATCAGATGAGTCTTTCCAAAAGACACATATACCCCAGCCAAGCTGTAAACCAGGACACAACACATTTTGTTCTCCAGCTAACGAGCTGGAGTTTTAGAACAAAGGTGCAAGTAGATGAAGCATCCTTGAGAGTTTTAACTTTTCATTGTTACATCAGGGGTGTTGCAAAATGTTTTGTAAATCTGTTACTATAGTTTTGTTATTGTTATTTTTCAGTCTCTTGGCATCCTTGTAGCCCAAGTGTTATACTGTTGTAGGCACTAAGTGGTAGGTGACCAAGCTCTTATGTTCTTATGATATGACTGAACCATTTTATGGACCATGTCTCCACATTTTGTATAACATATGATTTATACATATTTTCCTATTTCTATGTTTCTCATACTGTCTCTTCTGGTAATGTTGATGACTCATAAAACGTCTTCCACTCTGTGACCTTTTCTTGAGCTTTAGGAAGGGTCCACGTTTCATGGTCCATTTCTGTCGAGGTCAGAAGGCAGCATAGTAACTCCTACTTGCTTGTAAAGTGCATACTACTTTCTTCAAATTACATTATTAATTATTCAAATACTAGAAATTTCATTGTGCTTATTTCATTTACAGAGATTTAGCCAGTTGTTTTTATTTTCTGCTATGTTCTGTCTGTATTGTAGTCTCTAGTTCATAACTGACATTGTTTTGTTGCTTGTCCTCATGTACAGCTGTTACTATCCTTAGGTCATCATTAGTGAATTTAGATTCTATGCCATGTGAGCACTTTGAATTTTGATTATATGTGAAAACAAGAAATCATTTTAAAATGTGCATACAAATGTTATAATAGGAAATTTGTCAGAATCAGTGTTTCTGTACTCTGAGTGCTTCTATAAATGCTTTATAACTTTCAATAGCTCCAGTTTTAGTTTCTTCTCAACTGAGTAGACTCGTGAATCATCTTTACAGTGATTCTTGGTTATAAACAAGAATCAGAACACAGGAGACATTCCCATAAGAACTGCACTCTATATTCCAGCTACCATGTAAGATTATGTAAAACACCAGTCAGATTATAAGATCTTCAGATCTTTCCACTTTCTCTCCACCTTCCTCCATGTTATAACCATTTCTGTCATTGTTTGTATATTGAAAGAAAAGGGTTGGTTGAAAGATGTAGAGGGTTGACTTCATTTTACTCAGGTTTCCCATTTATACTCCATCCGTCTAAATGAAGCAGCACTCTCCTACCGAGAGTACGACTCATACACATAACTCTGTAGCTTTAAACGATAAAAACTCAGAAAAAAATCTACTTTGTAAACAAGACATCATGAGCCAGCGGCAGTTCTCACCTCCAGCATCAACTTCATTTGCAGCAAATCTATATCTGCCTTTGTTACGTTCGCCTTATCTCTTTTTAGTAATGTGCCATCAACCACTGCATTACCCATCAGTGAGTCTAACATCAGTCAGTCTAACATCAGTGAGTCTAACATCGTAACACCAGGGCAGTATATCTATTTAATACTTTAAAAACTGAGTTATTCAGAAGTGTGGCTCTTTTCTTTCTTAAAATGCTCCTTTACCAGAAATGAAATCCCTATATTTTTATGATTGAATTCTTCTTCTTCAGCGTTCATTCTCAAACTCCTGACGAATTTCTCTTGTAGCAGTACCATGGTCCTATTAGATTTCCAGCAGGATGTAGTCCAGAGAATGGAAATGCGGTGTGTCGCCGTTTTAGTTGCGCCAATGGCCCGACACATCCGTCTTCGGCGGGTGATTAAATTCAGAATGCTGTCACTTTGTTATGTTGACTTCCTAAAGAAGTTAGTATTTATGAATAGATATTTAGAAGAATTCTTTGCTTGAACCACATTTTAACTTCATTGAAATGATTCAACTCATGAATTCTGAGGTGAATGAACACTGAAATATGAGATTGTATTTGTAGCAACATTCCAGATACATCTGCCACTACAATCAGTTTTTCCAGTCCAGATCTGTAGTAGAGAGGTACAGATTACGTCTTGGATGGTCAAGGTATCGGGTTCAATTTCTGATGTGTAGTTGTGAATAAAACCATAAAAGAAGCAATGGCAGTCTACTGAATGTAAATATTGCCTAGAAAATATTATTAAAATAATTCTGTGTTGATTGCTATGTTCTGCATACAAACTTTGTTTTGTCAGTTGGATATCACTGGTGACCTTCATTTTTTAAATGGTTATATACCCTGGTATATCCTATGTGCACTTGCATCCATTTTAATTTGGCACGACACCAAAAAAAGGCTTTAGTTCATTAGTCCACACACCAACTGTCAATCACTTATTTGTTATGGTTTCTTCTGGTTTTTCTGGAGAAGTCAAACTTTCTCCCCTTGAACCTAATAGTAGATTCATATTTCTACAGTTTTATGAAAGATTCTTTGAATCATCAGTGTATTACCAAGACTTGAAAAGGAGAGCAAAGAATTATGACACTGTCACCTGCCATGCATGTTGTAAGATGCGACTAAGATCTTGAAGTTGACCATCCCACGCCGTGATCCGTGATCTTCGCTGTGATGAAGCCTGCTGAAGATGCATGCCTAGACTTGTGAAAGGATATCAACTTCTTTTATTTGCATCATGGTTTGAGATTGTAAAAAAAGTCACAGCATTCTAGCTCTGTCTAGCTTATATATTGCACCCTGCAGCCATATTGAGTAAAACAATCATCTAGAACAATGTTTCTCAAACTAATCAACCTAAAACCTTTCACTACCTCTCAGTCCACTACAATCCCATATTTTTTCACATTTCTTACTATTTATTCTATACATATCAAACCCTTACAGTCAGAGAATCAGGCCTATAAATTCTGGGGAAAGTGAACATATCAATTGAGAGCAATGTTTATGTGATAATTTTATTTCTTGAACATCAGTCAAGGAATGTAAAATGTTATTTAAACATGTACTTTTATAGGCAGGCAGGATGTGAATGATGCTTAAACATGAGTTCCTCATTCTTCTTCTGCGTTCGCTTTCGGATAACCAACACAAAATTTGTGTGATTTTTTTGCTGGGGAGGGTGAAGTATGCTGTACTGCTGGTTTCACATCAGAGCTGTGTTATTTTGCATCTTCTGACCCAACACATCTGTTTTTGGCATACTTTTAATTCAAGTGAGCTTCTCTAGCCTATGGCAGCCTTCCTATTTGTTGCCAGACAGGCAAGTGAGTATCTGCTCTATGCAGTGATGATTTAACATCCACTGAATCTTTGGATTTTGTAGGCCAACATGTGTTCCTGGGTGGCAATTTCTGAGGAGACGGTGAGCACGGATAACGACCTGGGTCAACTATGTTTATCTCACAAGAGGTGCTTTGCTGTTAGTGAACTTATCTCATGTAATTAGACGGCATTACCCCCTTTGTCCTCAAGTCCTAAGACTTATCTCAACTGCAAGTTACTTCCACTGACAGTAATTGTTCAAACAGTAAAGTTGTACTGTGGTTGGTACATCCTCTTAGCCAAGGTTTTGTTCACTGATATCATGAACCAAACCAGAGCTTCTATACAGATTTTCTTCAAACCGGGATGTTATGGTATCCTGCCTTTACTATTCCGCACAACTTGTTAGCAGAAGACTGCTAACAGCTTATTCTCAAGAATGAGCATTGCTTTCGGTTGTGATGTTCTTACTTATTCTTGCATGTGATTGCCCTCCAGTGTTTTGTTCTGCCTTTACATGTAGACACTGCGCTGTCTTTGCATGTACTCAACCAACGAGTTGTGTTCTCCTGAACTATTCTTGCCTTAATGAGATTCTGACATGACAACCAGGCACTCCTTGCTAACCATTGTCTTTTGGCTGTGGGGGTCAAGATTCTATTCATAGATATTTTTTTGTCTATTACAAACAGTTCTCATTCCATCTCAGTCTGCACTTCCCAGACACCATTCATACAGCGGTTGCCAAATTACTTCACTAAAAGCTGTGAAATAATCTGTTTTTAAGATGCACTACTAGCAGGTGATTTTAGGATCTTGGATATCTACTAATCCTAGGATTGCATGAGAGCAATGCATATATCCCTTTGCACTCCAATGAGTTATTCAATGTTATGGTTCATGATAATAGGACGAAGACGTAAATCACCTATTTCAACAATGTCCAAATGGTTTCTTGTCTTCGCAAGAATCTGTGATACACCACTAAAATCCTTTCAACTAAGTATGATGTGGGAAAAGTAATGAAGAATAATTTGGCTTTCTTCTATAATGTTGGAAATTTTGTTTTAATGTCTGACTGCAGTCAAAATTCTTGATAATAATATCTTTTCAAAATGTCTTTTTTTCATCATTAGAGGTTGCTCCACACAACTTGCTACCACTATTCCACTACATCTACATCTTGAAACAGATCTATGATCTTTCATTTGTGGTTCACTCACATCATGAGAGCATTCCTTCATATCTTGCACAACATTGATCAGGTGTTCAGTAAAGATTTGGGGATCATCATAGAGATTATTCATGTTGGCAGAGACCAGGAAATTGGTAAAATTCTTCAGAAATTCTGAGCAAATAGCGAAAGCTTAGAAATAAATGCTGTGATGATTGACTTTGCTGGATCAAATTACCTTCAGGCTCTGCAACTGAAGTTTGAGCTAACTGAATTGTGAGAAAATGCCAGCTAGGTAACCAACATCGTGTTGAATTGCCACAAGTTATTGACCAATAAGATAATTCACTGGTTAAAGAACTCAACCGTACTTTCAAAAAGAGATGCAGTACACAATCATGTTTTGAAAGCCACCTTACTTTCGTGTGCATCAAGAGATATATATATATACATATAGTCTTCATCATTATCAAGACAGCTGATAGAAAAGGCATGAGTTCAGTGAATGGTCATTGGTTTTATTAATAACATAAATAACTATATTGAGAGAAGTATGCAGATAGCTGCTGTTATTTTGGCCACAAAATGTTGTCAATGAACAACACGTGAATAGTTATACAATTTGTCACATCCTGTTTTTGGTATGCTGTATATAGTAAAACTTAAATGTGTCCAATCATGGGCAGTGTTCCATCAATTGCACGAGTGGCTATGTTTATCATAGGTATCTCATTGAGATGAAAGAGATCCATAACTTTGCAGGATTCTGATTCTTCTTTGGTATCTGTTTCCATTGTTCTTGTAAAAAGTATTATTAATTTTACCATCATCAATACAGCGGATATATTTGAGAAGTAAGAATTCATTTCCAGGGAGAGTAGACTCATCTAGTTGCAAGCTAAATTCTGTATTTTTAAATCTAGAACAATGTTTGTTTTCCAGAACATTCACATTTATCAATATGTCTCTGAACTGTAATATTACTGAGAGGAATATGTTTTAAGACTATGTGGAGGGGAATGGGGCAATACTATTCTTAAGATTTCGTGATTGGCTGGTGTGATCAATTCTGCCAGGGTGAAGGGTTTTCCAGATTACTCTATATGATGCTAGAACACCATCTTCGTTATGTCTTGAAGAAAAAAAAAGAATATTTCATAGTGTCTTCTGCTATTTACATTCTTCACTTAATCCCTGAATATATATATATATATATATATATATATATATATATATATATATATATATATATATATATATATATATATATATAGAGTTACATTTTTATTACATTTATCATTCTTAAATGGTCACTTAATCTACACATTAAGCACAATGGCAATTGTTTCTTATGATAAATAATGAATTTGTTTAAGATATTCAGCACTGTACTGACATTTCTTGGCAGTTACTTAAGTCGAGGGCAAATTATGGAAACAGCAATATGATGTACAAAAACTCCCAGCCAGATTGCCAAATTCATTAAAAAAACTTAAAGTACTCAAAAATTATACTTTTTTTTCAAAGAAAAACAATTAAAAACAAATTTGAAAGCAAGCACTCTTTATCCTGTGGTGGCCATATTTAGTTTATAAAGTGAAATGTCATTTTTTATTTGGTCTGTAAGTCAATGTTTGCTATTACTGAAGTGATTTAGATTTTTTTCCCTGCATTTTAATAGTTAAATGCTTCCCATTTCCAACAGAGTCACTAGCCACTATTTCAAGTAACGATGGAAACAGTAGCCTAGTTGGAGACCAGGTTTCAGATAGATTTCAATTAAGATCATCAGATCACTTGTCATTTTTTATGTTGAAAGTAACAAATGTGAATGACTTCATTTATTTGTGCCATTTAGTTGATTCTATATTCTCCATGATCTCTTCCCCACCTGACATCTCCCTCTTGACCCTGCATCACCCACTGAAGCATCTCACCCCCTTCAACCTTCTCTCCCTCCTCTGGAGGCAGTTTTTTGTGTTCACTATTAGAAACTCTGATCTAGAGCTTGCAAAATCCATGGAAAACTGTCTCATCGAAATAAGAATGTCAGAGAAACACCCAAACTGGAGCTGAATGTAAAACTCCTGGCACATGGAGCAAGTGTGCATACAAATTATACCATCTCAAGGTTTCATCATCATCATCTTAAAATTTCTTATTTAACACTCAGAGTTATATATTTTCTTGGTTAAGATCATTAATGTGGAAGCTTGAATGATACTGGTGGAGTCAATGAAATTCATTGATTCAGTCTATTATCTATCCCCAGCTGGAAGCTGGTTGATAGCATCCACACTTGCCGTTAAACATAGGGGTGAGAATTTAAGTTTCTGTTCAAGGCTAGATGTGATGCCTGAGTGTGTTTGTGGAGATGGTTGTGATGATATTGATCCATCTCTTTCTCTGTCTTTCTTGACTCTGTATCCAGATGATCATTTTTTATAAGCTCTCAGTGGTATTTGGCTTTGGTCCATTCTCACAAGGTGACCAAACCACTTTATCTGCTGATGTTCTATATATTCGATACAAGGAATTATTCCTACTCTTGTCTGATATTTTTGCTTCTTACTGTGTCTAGTTTAGCAGCTTCTAATAGCTGCTTTTCTTAAACACTTCATCTTACATGTGATGATTTTTCTCTGCTGTGATGTTGTTAGAGTCCATGCTTGACACTGGTAACAAAGTGTTGGTATGAAAATTGTAGATATTATCTGTCTCTTTATGTTGAAAAAATGTTGATTCAATTTTAACTTTAATTTATTGTTTCAGAACCATCTTCTTTGTGATGTATTCTTTGCAGGTTGTTGCCCTGACTATCACTAAGCATCTTGGTTCTGTGCAAGTTTTCCTGCTGTCTCCAGTGTTATATTTATCCCTTTAACTGCTACTGTGTTCTCAGTAACAGATCCCAGCTGTGCTAAATTCTTTCCCCAATGATTTTTCCCATGTGCTGATTCCTTTTTATGAACTACAGAAATAAGAGAGCTTCAACTTCTAGTTTTTTTCTTGTCACCAGAAGATATATACTGCAAGGATGCTTAATGTGTAATAACCCTTGGCACTTTCAGAGTGAAATTTATTTTAGTAATGAAGGGACAGAAAAAGAAAATGTGTTAACTTGTCAATAGCAGTAAGATGGATGAATGAGTAAACTCGTGGCTAAAAGGTTAGGATATCTTCAAATTTCAGTGTCATTCAAAATCTTGGGTGACCTGGTTCTTTGTTTCCCTGGAACCCTTCAAAAATTGCTCAATGTTAAAATGGATTGCTTATTCAAATTGAAATGATGTGTAAGTGCTCTGATAATGATCACACTTTAACTTGCTGAAAAGGACTGGTCACTTATATGTACAGACACTGATTCTTATAAGTTTTTTGAATGAAATGATTACCTTATTAGCATCTTATTAAATTGAAAAGGTGTTGTAGTTCATGTAGAAATCCTTACTGTTTTTACCTATATATATATATATATTCACATACTTTTGGTACATAAATGATACACTCCACAAATTCTAGCTTGTCTATTAGCTTGAAGACTGAGATACTGCCAAAGTTGGTTAGATGAGATGGGCGATTGATTGAGCAGCTAGAGGATACTCTGAGTTCATAGACGTTGATTCTCATTCATTTAATTAAAATGAAAACCATTACCCCATTAGCATCATATGAGTAGGCATAGTAGCACAAATGCAAATCCTTACTCTATCACAAAGTACCATATGTTAGTTGCACATTATACCATATGCACGTTTTCTGTGCATCTACAACACACTCCACAAACTCAAGCTTATTAACTTTAAGACTTATAGATACTGCCAAAGTTTGATGTGTAAGGTAATTTGTAGAAATAAAACCACAAAAAATGCACATTTGTCCTGTTGACTACATCCTGTTGAAAATCTATTATAATAATTATAAAAGAAATCAAGAGAAATTCATCAGGAATTTGAGAACACATGCTAAAAACAAAGAGATCTTGATACCAGAAGATTGTTTTCTAAGTCTTATGTTACAAAATCATTGAAAGATTGGATCTTTTCTAACAATTTGTAGATGCTGTTTAGTTAGAAAATGTAGTCTATCCTAGTTGAAATCAGAATTGAAATTTAGTAAATAAACACCAGGAAATGACATCATCTCAGTGTGAGAATAACTGAAATTTAATGACCACATGTGAACATTCACTTAACATTTGTCCAAATGATGTCAGAAGTGATGAAATTTAGTGACCAGATCTTAGACATTATTTGAACTGGCATAAATATTTTTAATATGTTGTTTTTGAGAATAGAACATATTCACATATAGACAAGTCATCTGATATGTGTAGGGAGCATCACACAGATTTCAAACTAATATAATTGAAAATGTAAAATACAATTCTACATGTCAGCACAGATAAATATAATAATAATAAAATTGTTAACCCAATTAGTCATAAGGTTGTCACATTAGAGTCATCAGTACAAAAAAACCCACCAAACATTTCAGTCATATGAATTACTGTGCAAAAATCACACCTAAGTATTCCTTAAAGTTTATTAAGTGAAGATATTCTTTCCCAAGTTTCTCCTTTCAGCCTCAAATATTCCATGCAGAAACATGACAGTATCAATATATATATATATATATACACACACATATCACAAATGTACATTAACCAGTGTTATGCACCATGAGTTTGGCATTCATCACAATGAATTGTATTGGATGTTCTTAGGATGTACTCACAATTCTACACTAACAACTCAGATCAACACTAAAACAAATTTCATATCACGAGGTAGGCCTCCTCTGTGTTGTGACTTCATCTCAAAGGTTTGCATATCACTCAGAGCTGGAGTGTTATGGGAATGAAAGCTCTGAAGAAACTTTTTGCATAAAAGAAATAGTGGCATAACTTCTCATAATTCCTGTGCATCGCACAAACACACTATAATAGGGATGCATTGTGGCTACAAAGTGGGTGACACAATGGATAGTAGTGGGGTATCGGAATATATAATTCTTATTTATATTTCAATATATTTTTGTAAGTGTTGATTAGACATGTTCTTCAACTTGTTGGTCTGAGTAAAAATCTTGTTTTCTGCAATTTTTGAACATGAATAATTTCTGAAATGTTTTGGGAATGTGAATTGATATTTTTGTTGTCACCAATGTGTTATGTAGACAATATATTTTGCCCTTCATGTCATATGTATGGATCAACCAAACATGGTGAATATATTTGTTATGGTACTTTTCTGTTTAGTGGACATACAATTTATGCATTTGTGTAGCTACAAAGTCATATTTTTTAGATAAGCGTTTCTGTAGATAGCGCTTGTTATCACGATGTAATTTTTTGGAGCACATATGCAGATAATGGAGTCATTTTAGGGAAGTGACAAATGGAGAAACAAGAAACATTGTGGATTAGCTAGAAAGCTACCTGGCAGAATCCATATGGCTAGAGTCTGATCAGAGCCCATTTGACTACAATCTGGATGAAATTACTAGCTACTGGTCACCATAATAGATTGTTCTCTTGTTGATTTCTCCATAATAGATTTGTTTTTTTTTAAAACTTCTGTTTGTTTCACTTGTTGTGTTAAATTTCATTTCCCTTTACAGTTTTATTTTGCTAAATTTATATGCCCTCTTATTAGGAAAGTACCCTTGTTAATAGTAGGCAGAAAAAAGGGAATATTTGTGTTTCCATTGGTAGATTAAGTTCTTTATACTTATTGTAATTGTTTCTTTTAATTATATTTATATATAAAAGTCAACATTTTATGTTTTGAACATTGTTGATAAGTAGTCATAACATCTGATCTCGTTATTTTCATATTACTTTCCTTTGATTGCATATGATCATGCTAAATCTAGATTTTTGTGCATTTGGTGTAAGTTGTATTTTTGTTACATTAAAAAATCTGTTTATGCACATGGTTCATTTTTTTGCATTTGCTAAATTTGTAAAAAATAAAATTCAATAGTTTTAAGATGGGAAATAATAGTTTTGTTATTGTTGATTTTTAAAAATATTCCACGTTTTACTTTAAAAAACATAAATGATAGTCTTTAGCCTCGGTTATAAAAATAGAGTTTAAGTGCTTTGAAATAGCTGGAAATATGATATTCTTGTGGAAATTCATGTTTTAATATTTGTGGGTATATAATTGTGACTGATGTTGAATCATATTTCAGATTTATATTGCAATAATATTGTTTAGAAATGAAAATATTTGAATTTGTGTAATTATTATTTATAGTTGTATACCTTGCCAGTTGTAGCTTAATAGAACTTACATGTCAGAATTATGCATTAATTGTAAAACTCCTGCAGATTAGCAGGATGTAATCTGGAGAACAGAATGTGTTGTGTCATGGTTTACAGTCTAGCTATGACATTTGCACCATTCAGCCTGACAAATCCTATTTTCGCATGGCTTCAGTCTCACTTTGATCCTCTGTGATATGGGATAGCCTACCCAACCCTAAAACCTCCCTAGTCATCTCTTGCAACATGCATGGCAGGTTACAGTGGGGTTATTCTTTTCTCCTATTTTTAGCCTTAGCAACACATGATAGAATACTTCACAGAAATCTGCAGATATTCTTCAACCATGGCAAAGAACGTGTATACTCCTGTAGTTCTCTGATTCTTCAATTATGGCAAAGAGCATGTATACTTCTGTAGTTCTCTGGCTCAATAAATGATATGATAGTTTGGTGGTAGAGTGGACAGTTAGTCCTTTTCACGAATTCAACTCTCTTAAACTTGTTCGTGGTGTGAGATCCGACCATCCATATTGTACTGGTGATGTGATTTGAATCTATTAATGGTATCTAAAAATTCACCAACAGTTTTAAAGGAATGTGCTATAAAGCAGCAGTTCTCAACCATTGTATGACTGCTGCCTGGTAAAAATTGTTTTTGATAAGACCAGGACCCAGTACAAACAAATTCTACATATTCCTAAATAATGTTACAATTCAAGAAGAAACTCTCATGGCCCAGTAAATATGTTGTTGCTGCCTGGTAGATATATTGCAACTGGCCAGTGGTTGAGAAGCAGTGCTATATAGCATATGCTTCAGTTATATGTATAAATACACACAACAGAATTGATATAAGGTGACCACCACTACAGGTGGTCAACATATTGAATGAGACTTACTGAATTGATATTTACTTTGGTCCAGTCCATGACTTCTGGAGGTGATTAATACAGGCAGGTTGTCAACTTTGGAGGTTCAGTTATGTGTGTATATATACATTCCTCATTCTAATTGCGGAGTGTTTGATTCTAAATTTATGAAGTCGCAGCATCGTTGCATAGTTTTTCTGTTTCCTCCATATCACACACTATCACTATAAGTGCTTTCAAATTGGTTTGTCAGCTGGTTACATTGTCACAAAGTCCTATGAGTTCAGTACAGTTAATCTATGTAAGACCATGATTCTTGATTATAAACCAGATTTGGTCACTGATATTCTCATCAGAGCTTCACTATCCAACAAAAGCCATAAATGAGTAGGAAGACTCAAGCTCCCAGTCAGATGTTAATTATGTGATCTTCAGATATTTTCATAAGGAGACACTTTTTTCCACCACCCCAATTTCTGTCATTATTTGTGTGTGTACATTATCACATCCAGCATTGTCTTCTCATGCAAGACTTGAGATGGAAGCATCAATTGAAAGCAATGTTCATAAGTTAAAAGGTAGGGACAGGAAACAAAATAATGCTGACTATACTGGTAATTTAATTTTTAATTTATTCTTATCTTTCTTTTTATTCATTAGACATGAATATTAAGGGAATTATGGGATTGAATGATGAGATATAGAGAAATATTTATTGAATTTTGTAACAACTTTTAGTTTTTCATTCAAGAATGTAACTAATTATGTCTTTGATTAATGAATTGATAATTTCGTAACAACTTTTAGTTTTTCATTCAAGAATGTAACTAATTATGTCTTTGATTAATGAATTGATAATTTCGTAACAACTTTTAGTTTTTCATTCAAGAATGTAACTAATTATGTCTTTGATTAATGAATTGATCATTTTGGCAGATTGCTGGTGATGGGGAATTATAAATGTAGTAAGATTTTGCATTATATTTTATGTGACAGCTATGTTGAGGAATGGGTTTTATCATATATTTGGTCTATTTCAATAAGAAAATATACCGGTAATCTTAACATTTGTTGTAGAGCAGTCATTGCTGGGATATTGTCAATGCATTTCTGAATGTATCATTGGGCAAGTCTTGAAATATATAAGTATGTCCTTGTTCAGCAGGTGACTAAAGTCTGGCAACTTATTTAAAAAAAAATTAATAGCAGTCATTTATTTTTATGATATCCTATATATGTGTTACTTATTTTCTGTGTATGCTATTCTCATGTTTTCCACACCTTTCTTGTTTTCAGTATTCTCATGTGTTTTTGACAACTTTCTTGTTTTTTAGCATTCTAATTTAATTTTTACACCTTTCTTGTTTTCAGTATTCATTTGGTTTTCATATCTTTCTTGTTTTGATTCTGGTTCATTTTCTTGAGGCTCTGATTTCTTTTCTTCTTCTGTTCTCATGCAGAATGTTCCTGAGTCTCATCACTCTTGTTTTGTTCTGTGAATCCCACTCCATTGCATATCTGGTTAAGTTGTTATGTTATTTTGTAAGAAAATTTAGAATCTGTTTCTGTGTTCTCACATTTTAACTTTACGCTAGTTGGAGATCTCCTGTATAATAACAAGTATTGTAGTATCTTGCTTATATTAAGTAAACAAATTGTTAGTAAGGTGTGGGGGATTTCACAGGAATCAATGGTTAAAATCGCACATTTATAAGAATTCAAATTCCATTATGATCAACTCCTGAGCTTGCCCAGGTAAAAATAAGATTTGATTTAATGGAAAACTGATTCACTATCAGATCTATTTCATCATTTCTTCATGGAATGCCTTGGTTTTACTATAGACCTAAAGCAAACTCTGCTGTGGTCCTATTTAGCAAAAATCAAAGACAATTGGCTTAACTAGAACAATTAATACAACTAAGAAAAGATATATTTATAAGCTAGATACATTTCACCATATGCTCATTCTTTGACAGTTTCTATAACCCTCTATTACAATGTCATATTTGTGTTCATGAATTTTTTTTTTACCATTATCCTAGACAAAGTTTTTCTGGTTGTGATATTGGTTTATAGGACAACTAAGCTGTAAGCCATGACACAAAGCACTCTGTTCTTCTCTGGACTACATCCTGCTGATATATAGGGGTTTGAGAACAAACATAGAAGAAGATATACCATTCAGACTTTGCTAGTTTATACCCTCTTGTATCACTTATTTCCCTCTGTATTGCTTTTTGTTCTTATCGTGGTGGATAATTTTTTTTTTACCCTATTGCCAATATTGTTCTTGAGAGATGTATTTGTGGTTTCCGTTCAATGGAAAATTCATGTTTGGTTTTGTTATTGTCAAGTTAAAAAAATTTGTGAACAATTTAATGTAGAGGACATAGTTATCATATGCCAATCTGGCAAGTATTGGTAATATTGTCGATCTTCACAAAAATCTGTCCTGAATTTTGACCATGAGCTGATTATTTTACAATGTTAAAATTTTTTCCACACCTTCAAATTAGGATGAGCCTTTGCAGTTTTGTGGTTCACTGGCTTCTTAGTTGGGCGGTCAATTTCTAGCTTACCTTTAAATCACAAGCAACTCCTAAGTCAATTCATCCTAAAGAAATAAGTATCAGATTTTCTGGGAAAGTAAAGGTGGCAGGTGTGATGCTGCTCACATCATCTCTCTAGGTATACTATTGATAGAAAAAATACAGCTATTCAATCCCCTCCCTGCAACGCCTGAACTGGTAAAATGCAGTATTGACAGTTAGTTGGTTTTTTTTAACCATTCCCCTTTACTTTCTTCCATGAGGTGGAAAGCGATACACTAGTTTACTTTTAAATATGGTTACTTTTGTATTTTTACTTTAAGAACATCATCTATTGTACTTTTAACCAAATGCCATTCATGCACCTCTTCTTTATTTTGTGTTGTATCTTTACAAAACTACCTTACTGTATTTTGCCATCATTTCTTTATTGAGTACCAAATCTAGATTAATATTACCAGTATATGAAATTTTTAACTTTTTTTTGTTTAAATTATCCAATTATGAGTGTACCATCACTGTTGCAGTGTATTCTACATCTTAAGTAAGAAAACTGTTATCATTTATACATTTTAGGGAGATCTAGTTTATTTGATTATAAATATTGATTCTATGACTATTTTGATGCATAGAAACATCCAGAGTGTTGTTTGAACCATTTGTTTTCTTTAATTATATCATTTTCTCTAGATTCCTTATGAGGAATCCATCTCTTCCATTTCTATTACTAAGTTCGTATATGCCAGTAACATATGTAACGTTTTACAGTTGACTTTCGTAAAAGTCTCTGAGTCCTGCCATCCTGTTGTGTGTTTCACTATAGCCATTACAAGATTCTTGTAAAACATATTAATGATCATATGTGACTTTTAAATAATTGTGTCAGCTGAAGGCGGATGTGTTGGGCCATTGGTGCAAATCAAACGGCGACACAACGCATTTCCATTCTCTGGACTACATCCTAGTGGAAATCTAGAATGGATCATGGTCCTGCTACTAGAGAGATCCAGCAGGAGTTTGAGAATGAACGCTGAAGAAGAAGAAATAATTGTGAAGTAAGCAATGGAGTGTGCCATTTTTTTTACCTAGGTAAATTAATAGGCTACTCTTATGAAGACAGAAAACTATTTCTAGGCATGGAATCCTTCTTTATTCATTCTCAAACTCCTGCAGATTATCAGGATGTAGTCCAGAAAACAGAATTCGCTGTGTCATAGTTTAAAACTTTGCTGTGATACTGTGTTTTTCTGCCTGACACATTTGACTTAGCGTGACTTTTTGCGATGGGATAACCAACTCCACAAGCTCCTTAGTCACTTCCTATGACATGCATAGAAGGTAAATAGTGTATCTATCATTTGTTTCCCTTTTGCACCCTTGCAACACATAGGCACATGGAACAGCATAGAGAAGAAAGGCTAGAACAGCATGGAGAAGAAATATTAGAAAGCGTGGAATGAACCGGGAGCTCAGGCTTCTTGAGACCAGTGTTCTAGACATATGGTCAAGCACTCCACATCATTTATACAGAAACATAAATTGAAAGAGCAGGAGACTACTGTAAAACTATGCACCATGTGGAAAGTAAATACTAAAAAAATAAGTAAGGGGTGAAATAAAAGTTTTTCATTGAATTAACACACGTAATGGATGTTTCAACCAAAAGATCTTTATCAAGATAGTGACAAATAAACATAGATAGACAACTAAGTCGATTGAAGACAATATGTCAGTGACATGGTGGAAACTGACATGTTTTGGAATAAAACACAAGACAAAGAGAGGAGAAAGTGGATATGTATGAGGTTACATCCCATAAAATTTACAGTATATAAGGTAAATGCTAAATTAAAAAGAAAAGTTGAAACAAGGATATTAATAATAATAATAGTCTTAGCCTATTTATTTAATAATAATAAATATCTCAGGAGACTGAGCTGTTAAAGTCAAGAAAAGAATTGCAATGGCGATACTGAAACTTGCGCTAATGAAAAATTTTGGCAAGGTACCAGCAGCAAAGCCAACCTATGTATGATCAGAACATGTGAATTTCCAGGGGCAATATATGGTTGCGAGGTAAGGACATTAAATAAAACAATTGCTATTGAAATGAGTTTCTACAGAAGAATTTTGCGTACACCATGGACAGCTAAAAAGTAGTGTTAAGAACAATAAATGTTGAAGAGGGCTGGCTCCTTAACAACATCCTAACAAGAAAGCTGTGTTATTTTTGGGTCATATAAAGAGACATAACAGCATGGAAAGATTAATAGCTGAAGGCAGAGTTAACGGCAGCAGGGTTTAGAAGGCATCCAATACGACGATGGTGCAGTGATATATCAGATTGCTTAAACATGTCTGTAACTGCAGCAGGTCAACACTTCCAGAATCGTGGAGTAATCAGGGAATCCATAAGGAAGACCACATTCTGGAAAGAATATGTCATAGGAGAGAGTCTTTGCTGGATCTGTTGGTTGTAGATGGTTGTGTAAACTGCCCAGCTAAGAACTCATGGGGCAATAGAAGTAGTAAAAGCAAGAAAGAACAAGAAGTCATATGCCCCAAAATGAAAACAAGTAACAGTGGTTATAAAAAGGGGAGAAAATATGTATAGAACAAAAGAATGTGTGTGTAAGTGTATCTGTGAGATTCATTTTTATAGGAACTTAATTAGGGTATTCTTGACCTATGGGTTTCAGTGCCCCCATAGTATCAGTTATTCAATTCTCAGTCATGAAGTGGCTTCTGTAGTCTGATGTACATGACCAAATGTTAGTGATCGGGGTGTCATAAGCATCACTTTAGTTTGTTGAAATAGGTAGCCACTCCCTGCATCATGTTATCACACCAAATATCACAGAGGTGATGCTGAAAGTGATGACCAAGTCTTTGGTCAGTTTCTTCTATGTATGTAAGGAGAAAGTGGTTACAAATGGTTATTTAAATAACAATTCTAGACTCAACAGGTGAAATTCTCATGGATGGTGAGTGGCCTTAGGGAAGTAAAACTGTTGATTTGAACCACAAACTCACAGATATTACATACTCTGTCATATGGTGCTTTCTCCCTGTGGTTGACTATGTCTACCTTGGGTCTGCTGGTGAATCAAGGGGTCCCTTTCAACAAGGTACACATCTCTTTCAACTAACTGCGGACTTGAGTTTATTGTGGATTAGATCTGGACATATAACCATTTAAAAATATTGTTGGTCAAAGTTCAGGTAAAACTATCACATTGGCCTCTGGAGTTTTAGTATATTTTACTAAATCAGGAAAAGAACTAATTCCTTTATCAGGAAAAGTATATCACCAAATAATGGTCATTAAATGAGAAGGGGAGGTCTGGGACACATTGTGATAGTAGGTCAAATTAAGGGGAACACAGAAGACGGCAGAGAGAGAAAATGTGGGCTATGTCAATATAATAATATGAAAGAAAGTAAAAGTTGAAGCTAATAATGGCTCTAGGAATATGAAATCGTAGAGGTACATGCTTGCGTATCAGCCAGTATCATACATGAAAGAAAGAGGGGAGACTTTTTATTGATTTTGTGGTGAAATGTTGAAAAATGACACTTTTTAAAATGTGATAGTTCATTGAACATTTGATGGCATTTAATGTGTGCAGTTATTGATTAATAACTTGTTTCGTTTTCTGTCATAGAAGACTTATTGCTCAGTAAAAATTTGTTTAGAATGCATCACAAATTTATTCTCTTTATTTTGGTTAGGCTTCATCTATGATTCCTCTATTCTTGTTGTATATGCATAGTTAAATATAAACCATTCACTAAATTATACAGTATGTAAACAAAATATTTTAGGAAGAGAATTTCATCCAAGATTACTCTGTTCTCTGTCATTTTTGTATATGCATAGTTTAGTATAAACCCACTCACTAAATTATACAGTATGTGAAGAATGTACACAAAGTCTTCCAATGGCGTTATTGTGCAAGTGAAGAAGATGATCGTTTTTCATCATAGATTTATTACCAAAATAGTTTCAAATATTTTTTATGTCTATGTGGAAGTGGGAATAAGAATGCAAACTATTTTTCCTTGTTGGGCATATGTAAAATGCAAACTTGAGTCAGCTGGTCAGTTTGAGGCAGTGAACATAGTTATTATATTTTCAAATGTGTAGTTTTTCAAGAATGATTTGCATAACTAGTAAAATAGGTCACTGTATTTTTCTTCATGACCATAGTCTGTAAAAGCAGAATCTGATGGGTAGCAAAGTCAAAACAACTCCTTGTGCCATCCTGAAAGGCAGCAAAAGTTGCTCTACATCTTCTGCTGTCCCTGTGACTCACCTCTGCTCTGGTCCACTACTTTCACCTCCTCTGTGTATTAACCACATAATCCTGGAAAATCCTATCATGTGTTTGCCCCAGTCCATGTCAAGGTAAATGTCATTATATGTTGTATCTAGAAAGTAACTAATATGGAATATTTGCACTTTTGTTGCTTTATCTAACTAGGCTAGATTTCTTGCAGATTTTCAACGGACTTTTTGTTCTCATCAATTGTCATGTTTGAAAAACTGTTTGAGTAAAATCTCTTTTATGTCATATCTCTAACTAAACTCAGTAACACTGATAAGGAGAAATGCTAGTATGCTCATTTAGGGTCTCAAGCAAATATAATGTTACTTACTTTTTACATCAGGAAGTCATGTATATTGTTGGTAGAATATCTTATTCATGATAGAGCGATCAACCAATCATTTTCTGGCTGTAGTGATTTTATAGGCAATATTTGTGATCAGTAGGTTATCATTGCTTTCTAAATGGATTGAAGCACAGTGGTGGAAATTGAACCTGATACCTAGGCTGTTGAAGATGCGTTCTTTAGCTCTACCATGTAGCTGGATATGCATGTACACTACCACATAGATAGACATACATGTACACTACCACACAGCTGGACATACTTGTACACTACCACACAGCTGGACATGCATGTACACTACCACATAACTAGACATACATGTACACTACCACACAGCTGGGCATGTATGTACACTACCACACAGCTAGACATACATGTACACTACCACACAGCTGGACATGCTTGTACACTACCACACAGCTTGACATACTTGTACACTACCACACAGCTGGACATGTATGTACACTACCACATAGCTGGACATGCATGTACACTACCACACAGCTGGACATGCTTGTACACTGCCACACAGCTGGACATGCATGTACACTAATACATAACTGGATATACATGTACACTACCACACAGCTGGGCATGTATGTACACTACCACACAGCTAGACATACATGTACACTACCACACAGCTGGACATGCTTGTACACTACCACACAGCTTGACATACTTGTACACTACCACACAGCTGGACATGTATGTACACTACCACATAGCTGGACATGCATGTACACTACCACACAGCTGGACATGCTTGTACACTACCACACAGCTGGACATGCATGTACACTAATACACAGCTGGACATGCCTGTACACTAACACACAGCTGGACATGCATGTAGACTAATACACAGCTGGACATGCATGTACACTAATACACAGCTGGACATGCTTGTACACTACCACACTGCTGGACATGTATTTACACTAATACACAGATGGACATGCTTGTACACTACCACACAGCTGGACATGCTTGTACACTACCACACAGCTGGACATGTATGTACACTAATACACAGCTGGACATGCATGTACAGTACCACATAGCTGGACATGCATGTACACTACCACACAGCTGGACATGCATGTACAGTACCACATAGCTGGACATACATTACATACATGATCACTGATATAATCATTTTTTCCCCTCTTAGTTATTCCACAAATAATGAGCACAAGTTTACGTGTGATTTGAGCCGGAGATCATATGTTGTGCTGCTAGTTTTACAACAAAGCTGCATTATGTCCCCCTTGTGACACACCCACTTCAGATTATAATGTGATGATATTTCTTTTTCATACATATGTAAGACAAGGAATCAACAGTATGGAACTGGGGATGCTCCTTGAGTAATCTAAGAGCAACACTAGCCCAGTGAAACAGGGCAATGTTAATGAGGGCCACCACCACAGATTCTAGTCTAAGAAAATCAGAATCATAATGCCACAAAATCGCAGCATATGAACATGCAACTTATCATGCCACAGCATATGAACATGCAACTAGTCGTGCCACAGCATATGAACATGCAACTTGTCGTGCCACAGCATATGAACATGCAACTTGTCGTGCCACAGCATATGAACATGCAACTTGTCGTGCCACAGCATATGAACATGCAACTTGTCGTGCCACAACATATGAACATGCAACTTGTAGTGCCACAGCATATGAACATGCAACTTGTCGTTCCACAGCATATGAACATGCAACTTGTCGTGCCACCAACTTGAACTGGACTAAATGAAAAACATATTTTCTTAAGACAACAATTTTTTGCACAGAGTATAAATTACTTATCTTAAAACATAGAAGCATTTTTACAGATGAAGAATGGACAGAGAGATTAAGACAAGAATTCACAAATTCAACTATGTAAATTATGAACATACACCAATAGTGAAACACAAATCTATTCAAATGGAAATCAAAAGGCAAATCATAAATTTAATCTTCATACCAACATTGTTATCAATGTCAAACATGGATATTAACTAATGAATACGAGAGAAGGCTTACTTTGTGTGAAATGAGATGTTTAAGAAAAGCAACAAACAGATTAGGAAGAGATCATTTGAGGAATGAAGAGATTAAAAAACTTTTAGAAAAAACGTCTGTGGCCAAATATATTGAGAAACAGAGACTGAAATTGTTCGTCCACTTAATGAGAATTAACTCATAGTCATATTGGTCAGCAGTATGAGCACACAACATGAAAATGGAAACAGCAAGAAGCAGAGGAAGACCAAGAAGAAGGTGGATTGAAGGAGTTACAGACATTCTGAGATGTTACAATATTACTACATATCAAGTGACGAAAGCTGCCATAACCCGAAAATCTATCATCATTCAGTCCTGCGACACCTTAAAGCAAAAGCAGAGAAAAGACAATAGATTGGTAGAGTTAATAGAAAATGTATAAGTGTGTTGGTCATATATGAACAATGATTACTATTCTTCTTTTCCCAGAGCTGCAAGTTTTCACCCTTGGGCCAGTTTGTAAAATCTGTATGTTTTCAGACTTCCATATAATGTGTTTTGATTATAAGAGCATAATGTTAGTAGTTCTTTATAGCTAGATTGATGTATCCTTGTACACTGAAATAATTTACTATTTATAATATGTTTGAACTAGCATGAGATTGAGATGGTTGTTATCTTTTCATCCAACAGAGCTATAGAACTTAGATCTGCTGCTCATGTTGAACATTCAGTTGTCTAGGAAATATGTACATGACATGGTTTGGTCTGGTGGAGGTAGGCTCTGTATACCATTTCCACAGTCTCTGCTAGTCATAGGTGCATACTATTTGCAGAATGCTTTCATGGAATTTTATTTTCTTGATTTTGGAACCAGCATCATTACACAGAGGGCATTTCCATAAAGACTTTGCTTGTCATTCTGTCAGACATCTAAATTTATATACGCTCAGTGTGTCCCAATCAGATGTTGGTTGTAGGTTCTTCTGGTCTTTCCAGTGAGGACGCACATCCTCCTCTATTCCCTGGTCACTCCCATTTCCGTTATTCCTTAAACATGTACATTATCGCTTTCAGCATCCTCTTCATTGTTTTGTATTGTATCCATGACAGCTCTAATTAACTCAGCCTGGTCTCTTCTAATTCAATGCTATGTTCTCTGTGCTGATGTCACATCATCTGTGTGTTTTTGTGAGTTTGCACCTTTCAAAATTTTCCTTCATAATACTGCATCCACTGAACAATATGTCTAATTTATCAGTGATCTTTCTGGCTCTGTGCAATACTTGCTCTCCGACAGTCTCTTGTCACTACTGGGAAATCATGAGTTTACTTTGAACTTGATTTAGCTTGCTAGGACAGACAGTGGTTTTGCATGGACGTAAGTGAGCTCTGACAGGCTTACGCTTTCAGCCATTTAAATAATATAAACCCAATCTCCATGACAATGGGCTAACCTTGATTGCGGTGAATACTGTAAAAAAGTTCGAACACAGTTAATATTCAAACATGAAGTAGGTTAGTTAATTCCTATTGGACTATATTGTCTATTTGCAAGTTGCTGAAGTTCTTGTGCATTGTATATTGCCCAATATTGATCTTTCACTGATGGTTGTACTGCATAGGGTTGTTTTTGGTTCGACCAATGTTTCTTTTTCCCTCTGCCTTCCACACGAAGGTTTAAACATAAAGTAAGGTAGTTTTACAAAATACAACAAACAGGCTAGACCAGTGTTTCAAACAAAAAGTCTTCATCAACTTCAAGCAAAATTTCTTCTGTATAAAAGTCCACAAACAGCTTGTGAAGACAGCAATATCTGGTCAGCTGTTTATTATCAGAAAAGACTAAATATCAAAACACTAAGTAATCTGACACTTTTATATTTCATTTTTGCTGTATACTTTTTATTACATAGTCAAGGTGACATAGTAATTTGTGCATTGACCTCCTAACCTGATAGTAAATTAAGTAGCAGGAGACCTGCAGTAAAACATATCAATTTCTTAAATGTTAAAACACTGAGCAGCTTAGTTTTACAGATTACAAGATAACAGACTAATGCTGTGTTTCTATCACAAAGCATTTATCAAACAGAAAAAAAAACAAGACAAAATAAGTAAAGTACTAGTAGATAAAAATTGTGTAGTTACAATTATATATGTTAAAAATAGTAAAATAAAAATATAGAGGCCAGAAAAAAAGTTTATGAAAAACCAGTATAGGGATGAGATAGAAAAAAAAAATATAAGGGGAATGAAATAATGCCAAAATGAATTATTTATGTGTAATAATGAATGTATCTCATTGTCAGAAAAGCTGTAGGGTGCCTTACATAGCAATATAATGATTCTCAGAGGAAAGCTGGCTGAATTCTATAATTGGAAGGACATGATTGGATGGTAGTGACTTGAATGTCACAGGCACATGGTGATCCAAGGCTGAGTTTCTTATACAGAATAGGTTTTGCAGTTTATAAAACGGACAAACAAATATATTGGAACAGTTTACAAAATAGACAAACTGACATGAATAAATATAGTTAAAAGTTTACAAAACATAATGAATCATCTTTTGACTATCAAGAAAGAATACTGGATAAACGGAGATAAAAGTAATCATATTTCAGATGGACTAGTCTGCAAAAATTTAATATTACACACAAAAAACCCAAACAGTGTTGAAATATTGTAGAAGAAAGTTAAATTAATGAGAACAAAACAAAACAACTGGGACTGGAAGTAATGGAAGAACAAATCATCAAATCTCGATATATGAATGATTAAGACCAAATGGTTTTAGGGTACCGCACTTCTACATATAGCAATATATTTGTTTCATATCAGTTTATTTTGTGAACTGTAAAACTGTTTACTTTGTGGTTTCTCCTGAATACTTATTGGTAAACAGTTTGCTGCAGTCCTAACAATTATTGATTTCCAATTGAGAGGAATGTCTTCCCATCACAAACAACTCAGATCGATCCAGTCTCAGGAAAAGGAAACCAAAACAATTCTTGGAAACTAAAGCTGGGCTACATGATGCTAAACATATCACCTTAATCTCCAGTTTTAGGAAAACGGTACCATGCCAGAACAATTCGGAGAAACTGAAGCTTGGCTACATGACACTAAACATATCACCTCAAGCGTGCTATTGGTATAAAAAAACAATACTAGCATAGTATTTACTCTATGTTTCAATAGTATGTAAAAGGATTTTACTGTTTTAAAATTAATCCCTTTCATTGTAATATGCCTAGTATTATAACCAGTACATTTTCTAGAATGTTCATTATAGAGATATAAATGCTAACAAAAATGGTTTCTAGAGTCAATATTTTCTGTCAATTTTTGTCAATAAATGGAAGCTGTCACGAATGAGAGAATATGAAATATAACCTGTACAATCAAAATAATTGCATTGTAAATATTTTTATTGTAGTTTTAGTCATAAATTGCATGCAGTTTTGTAACATGTATGTCATTAAAATGTTTGCCAGCTGAATGTATGAATTATCTGGCCAGTCATTTGCAAGTTTGCTAAGAATGTAATATCTTGTAACTTTCTGTCAGTTTTTCTTTGTAACTGTAATTCAGTCTGTAATATACTTGCTAATTTTATTCACTACTTTATGTTGTCCTGTTTTATGTAGCTGTCATACATTGTGTAATATTGTAGTGCCTGTGTGACACTATTTGTTTTTAAATTATTATTACACTAAATTCACTGCGAGAAGCTGCTTTGTGATTTTTATTGGCTAGCGAAACATGAGTAACCTCATTCAGTGAAGTGAACAGTCCGTGTAGTGACCATAGTGGACTAAACCTATTGCACATCCCCATGAAAGACTACTTCGTGCATTTCATTACATGGGAACTTTTTAGGTAGTTATTAGGCGTGTTTCTGTCTATAGTCGTGAATAGGCCTCCAGACAGTGCATGTTTACATTTAGTTGTCTGGCATGCCCTCACTGTGGTGTCTCGATCATTCAGTTCATACTTAAAGTAACTTAAGGATATAATAATATTGTTCATCCATCATAATCAATAATCAGCATTCAATTACAACTTGGTTGTTAATGAAGATGGTCTCTTTGGTGTGCCTGACTCTGACTAATGAGTCCTGTGCACGCCTGGAATTTTCTGCTGCACTCTTAGCATGTGTGGGAGGAGTCTGTGGAATATTGAGCTGCCGTTGCCTTTATTCTAGCTCGTTTTTGTTGTTGAGCATCATGTCTGAGATTCTCTCTGCAGCAGCTGCACCACTCTTGATTCTATGTCTCCCACGAATTTATGCCTATATTGAAGTGAGGCTGTGATGTCTTAAGAGTGTTTTTAAAATGCTATTTTGTCATCCGGTCTTGTGGGAACCAGTCTGGAGTTTCCATATAACAGCTGTTACATACCAGACACTTAAAGCATAAACTCTGAGATAAGTGCATACATAAAATGAGAGTCAATTAATGTAAAATATTAATTAAACATGTGTCTTAATGGGCAGGATGCAGCTAATACTTGGAGATGACTTCATAAATACAGTGTATTTAGCTTCATGTTGTTCAGACAAGGATGTAGATCTTCTCTTTTAACCATGTCCAAACGGTGTCTTGTCTTTGTGAGAAGATGGGATTCACCACTGATTTATGTGGGGAAAAGTGGTGTCCTTTGTGAGAAGATGGGATTCACCACTGATTTATGTGGGGAAAAGTGGTGTCCTTTGTGAGAAGATGGGATTCACCACTGATGTATGTGGGGTAAAGTGGTGTCTTGTTTTTGTGAGAAGCTAGGATTCACCACTGATGTATGTGGGAAAAGTGGTGTCTTGTTTTTGTGAGAAGATGGGATTCACCACTGATGTATGTGGGAAAAAGTGGTGTCCTTTGTGAGAAGATGGGATTCACCACTGATTTATGTGGGGAAAAGTGGTGTCCTTTGTGAGAAGATGGGATTCACCACTAATATATGTGGGGAAAAGTGGTGTCTTGTCTTTGTGAGAAGATGGGATTCACCACTGATGCATGTGGGGGAAAGTAGTGTCTTGTCTTTGTGAGAAGATGGGATTCACCACTGATGTATGTGGGGGAAAGTAGTGTCTTGTCTTTGTGAGAAGATGGGATTCACCACTGATGTATGTGGGAAAATTAATGATGAATAATTTAACTTTCTTCCACAATGTTGGAATTTTTTTTAAATGTCTGATTGTCACCAAAATTCTTGATAAGAATTTCCTATCTTTATCTAAACTCTTCTTCACTTGGTTTTACCTTACTGTACTATCCTGTACTTGGTTTTACCTTACTGTACTATCCTGTACTTGGTTTTACCTTACTGTACTATCCTGTACTTGGTTTTACCTTACTGTACTATCCTGTACTTGGTTTTACCTTACTGTACTATCCTGTACTTGGTTTTACCTTACTGTACTATCCTGTACTTGGTTTTACCTTACTGTACTATCCTGTACTTGGTTTTACCTTACTGTACTATCCTGTACTTGGTTTTACCTTACTGTACTATCCTGTACTTGTTTCTACCTTACTGTACTATCCTGTACTTGGTTTTACCTTACTGTACTATCCTGTACTTGGTTTTACCTTACTGTACTGTCCTAGGCATAGATGGAAAAGACATCAGACTTATTAGAAATATATAATGGGAACAGACAGCATCAGTAAGGTGTGAAAACAACTACTCACCATAGATAGAAATAAGAAGAGGGATAAGACAAGGCTGCACTTGATCATCAAGCCTATTTAATATCTACACAGAGAATATCTTTAAAAATATAGAAGAAATGTCAGGACTCAAGATCAATGGGAAAATAATAAACAACCTTAGATATGCAGATGACACTGTTCTTTTAGCAGATCAATAGATCAAGTCAATAAATCAAGTAATAAATATGGACTGGATATAAATATCCAAAAAACAAAAACCATGATAATCAGCAAGGACTCAGAAGAACAAGATCTAAACATAAACATACAGGGAGAGAAACTACAACAAGTAAAACATTATCAATATCTTGGACACATAGTCACAAATGATGGTAGATGTGAAACAGAAGTTAAAAGGAGAATAGGAATGGCTAAAAGTACCTTCAATGACAAAATATTCACATCTAAACAAATTACAAACAAATTAAAATTGATGATTGTAAAATGCTACATCTATTCTATATTAATGTATGGCTCAGAAACATGGACACTAATTAAACAATTAGAAGACAGAATTGATGCCTTTGAGATGTGGGTATATAGGAGAATAGGGAGAACATCATGTAAAGAGAAGAAAACAAATAAAGAGGTGCTAAAGACACTTAATATGAAGAAGGAACTACTAAGAGAAATAAAGATCAGGCAAAAAAAATATTTTGGACACATTAAAAGACATGACACCTTATTGAAGACCTTACTTAAGGGTAAAGTCAAAGGGAGGCGTGCAAGAGGTACAAGTGGGAGAGTAACATCACAACATGGACAGGTTACAGTCTAGCAGAGTGCACCACTAAAACAAGAGACAGGGGATGTTGGAGATATATTCAGCCAACCTTCGTTGCGGAGACGGCACTACTCTTCTGCGCAGGTTCTATCTTACTGTCTTGTGAATTTTTTTCTACTTAGTTTCGCAACTGGAAACACATTTTGCTTCTTAGATAAGTATGTCTTTATTCATTCCTTTTATATTATTATACCGTGCTCTTTCATTTTATCTTTTTGTGCTTGTCTTCACACTTCTTTCTCTTCTTCCTATCCTGTCTCCTTTATTATTAACTATTGCTTCTCTCTTTCTACCATTCTGTGTAATGTTAATTTTTTGTTGTGCCCTGATGAAGACTTTTTAACCGAAAGGTAGTCTGTTTTTGTGGTTGTTGTTAATATGCTGTTATTGTCTTGTGACGTAGTCTTTCCAGAACGTAGTCTTCCTTATGAATCTCCCGTGATCTCTGGCAAGGTGCCCCTCCTCCTCAAGCATGCATTTCTGAATATTTCGTATCCAATGACGTCTTGTTCGACCTCTGTCTCTTCTGCTTTCTATCGCTTCCTCCACTAACACTCTTTCCATGACATCTAAATTCAAGTAGGAAGCATGAGGATAAATTAAAATAATTCTTACAGCTGACGGGAATTGAACCAGGTCTGTTCTAGCAGCACCGAATCGCTTTGTAACACAAGTAAACAAGTTTTCCGTACTTGACCAACCACATCCCCAAAAAAGATGTGGCGCGGTCAAGACTTTCAGCCTGTGTACTCAAGTCACTGAGAACAGACCAATCGAAACAAGGACTATTACAACATTAACGAACATCCCGTACAAGTATTAAAGTATCCTCAGGAACACAAACACAGAACATGCATATTCATACACAAGGACCTAAAGGCCTTCTTGTAAACATAAATAACAGACAGAACAATGTTGCTTCAAATAATATCTTATACAAATAAATTCAAGTAGGAAGCATGAGGATAAATGAAAATAATTCTTACAGCTGACAGGAATTGAACCAGGTCTGTTCTAGCAGCACCGAATCGTTAAAGCAAACTAATAAAGAGACACTGTGACGGACGACGTTTCGACTAAGAAGTCTTCATGCGGACACAAACAAGCAACAGGCAACGAATATTACAAGTAAAAAAAATATAATGTAAGAGAAGAGCAAATGAAGATGGTAAGAGAGATCAGATGAGAAAGAGAGAGAAAGAACGAGGCAATACGGCAAGAATAGAAGACTGAAAAAGCCACTGAGCACATATAATAAAACAATAGGAGGAAAAATTAGATAGTAGAGAGAGACGTGTCATGGAAGCAAATAATAATAATAATAAAATACAGTGATGATACAGGCAGGTTAGATGAGCTAAATATTAGTAATAAATGGGTAACTTTGGTGATAGTCTTGTCCAATTGAGATGCATGAAGCAAATATGCCAAAATACGCAGGACACATGGTCGAAAATAGACAATGATGGCCAATACCTAAGTATCGAGCGGGACAGGTTGTAAAAGTAGAATGATGAAGTGGGATGAAGATAAATAAAATAAAATAAAAATGTACCTGGCTAGTGATATGCTGATGTCAGCAGTGAATAGGAATGTGGACAAATAAAGTAGACCATAGTGGGGAACGCAGCTTTAATATCCAGCTTAAGACAGGAGCGGAGGGAGCCAGACAAGAGCGTGGTCAAAGCAGGGCAGTGGATGTGATTAAAAAAGGGGTAGTAGACAGATATAAGGGAGAAATTTAGTGGAAAACACCATTTCCAGTTTCATGTTGTTACCCGACACCGAAATTTATGTCTTCTTCGTCAGAGTTCATTCTCAAATTCCTGCTGGATCTTTCTTGTAGCAGGACAATCGCCCTACAGGATTTCCAGCAGGATTTCCAACCAGATAATGGAATGCGATGTGTCGCTGTTTTATTTGCGCAACTGGCCCGACACATCCGTATTCTGCGGTTAATTTATATCTAAAATGGATAGATACTTTACGGGCAGGTATCGTGATAACATAGCAGCCACAATGACAACAAAGTAGCCTATAATAACAGATATAAGAGAGACATTTGGGTTGAGAGCTTGTTTTGCCTCCTTTTCTCTCTTGCATCTGATCTCTCGTACTATCTTCATTTGCTAGTCTCCTACATTATGACTTGTTGATTGTAATATTCATTGCCTGTTGTTTGTCTGTGTCCTAATAAGGACGTCTTAGTCGAAACGTCGCCAATCATTGTTTCTCGTTTGTTAGGTAACTTTTATGGACTTATTTTGGTAACACAAATACCTATTTTTGTTCATATGGTGTTATACCAGCCACCGTTTCCAGTTTCGGGTTGTTACCCGACAATAGCTTTTTTATCTCTTCCCCACACACCATTACAGTCGAATTCATGAGTGTAATAGTCATGAGAGATAAGTCGTTTCATTACCCCCACCCCCTCCCCCGCCATTCTGAGGCCCATAGCACAGAAACGCTTTGAAGAATTATAACTAAATTACTAATTGACGGTAGTTAAACACACTTAACATAGGATTTGTTCGTTTTGTTACAATATCAATGTTAAATTTTTATTTGAAACATTCATTATAGATAACGCTTAACATCGGGTATGGACCAGCTCCGCAAAAATGTCCCTTGACATCATCTAGATCGAGAGTCCACACCAAGGCTCCACCGTACCCTTGGTCCTTAATGTAACGAACCTTCTCCCTCAGACTAGCTTGGTTGTCATAGCCCACCCACTGGTTTCCAGATATTAGATAAGGTACGTGTTGGTCGCTGATAATATATTCAGATCCACCTGCTTTAAGCAGCTCACAAACCTCATAGTAAGCTAGTTCTGCTGACATTCTGGTGTAATTTCCGTTGTTTCCAATAGAAGCTGGAGCACCAACACCGTTCGCTTTACCTGATAAAGTGAATGATCTTCCAAAAAGTGGCAAACCAATAACAATCTTGTTTTTAGGTGCTCCTAACTGTACCCAGTATTTGGCTGCAAAGTCTACACTGGAGTATGTGTTCCTACCTGTAGAGAGTGATACAAATGTATGTTAAAATTGTATATTGAAAAAAAAAATAATCGGTCGCGTATCTTATTCAGAACAAAGTCATCAACCCAGAATTTTCTGGCTACATTGATTTTCTAGACTATATAAATATGTTCAGCAGTTTGCGATTGCTTTCTGAACAGTCCAGATGTACAATTGCCGGTGGTGGGATTCGAACCCTATACCTTGGACGCCACACAATACATAATTATAGTCATACACAAACGTATATTACAATTTCGTTATAAAGTAAGCGATATGAGACATTTTGAAAATAATATTCATATTTTAGTTGGAAAGCAGAACCAATGCCATACGTTCCAGGCATGTTTTCTCTGTCGTCAGCAGCTGGTAAAGTGTGCGCGTGCTAGAGCTGTAGCTGTGGCGGGAGAGTTAAGTCTTTCTAACTTCACGCCTCTTACTCCTTTATGTGTTGCAGGGTCAAAGAAGAGTTCTCTGGAGATGGATTTTGTTTATGCTCGATATATGTATGTTGTCGTTGTCTCTTTTATTTCTGTGATCTATCGTTTGCAAGGTATGTCACTGGTGTGTCTCCATCGTGTTACATATTAATTTGGTTGGGAACTGTCTAATGGTAGTCTGGAAGCATGCAAAAACCACTTAATATTTTGTCTTCTGGTGTAGTTAATTGATTGTTACTCCGAGGAATCTACATAGACATGCCATTTATGTTGTAATAAGTTTTCTTTTGGATTCTGTTGTTTGTGTTCACGTTTGACATTGGTAGCACCGTTTATGAAAATAAGAGACATCTGCCCCAAGATCCGGCATGCTATGTTATATTTATGTTGGATTTCTTTGGTTTTTCCCATTCGATGATATCCTGTTTCCAAGATAAGTGAATTCTTTTACCTGTTTAAGTTGTTGGTCATCGGTTAGAATAGTGGTGTTTTTTAGGCTTTTGCGATTGAGATTACCGTAGTTTTATTCTGCCATAAAAGAGAGTGGTGGTAAGGGTTTGAAGACAACATTAGACAAATTGCAGAATAAATGTTATACTTTGTGCAACAAGAAAAATAACTCGTGAAGAATAAATAATACAAGGAAGCTGCCATTTCACATCAGCTTGTAGCATCATTAAAGGTAGCCTATATGAGCATTCAGTTAGTCTGCAGCAGTTCGCATGTAGTCTAACAAAGATTCTCAAGCCGCAAAACGACACATTCTCAAACTGCCATCTATTTTCAAAGTCGTATATACGATCATGCTGCATGCTAATAGTACCAGTAGCTCATTGATTATATTTTGTATACGTTTCTTCGGTCCTAGTATGGTTTCTCGTCAATTCATACTAGATTGATGCCAGATTTCTTAATGCAAGATTGTATTCTGAAGATTGCCGAGTCATCATTTTCAGTTAGGGCTCACAATCTAAATGATCAAATGCCCTTTCATAAACATGAAAGCTATATGTACTCGTGAATTCCATTGCCCCAGTGTAGTGGAGGCCCAAAAGGGTAGCAATGAATACAGTTCTTGCTACCATCCATGCGTGTCGCAAGAGCTTAAGGAAGGCTTAAGGGGTGTAGTTGGCTGTCATACGCCATAGAAGAACAAAGTGACAAAAATAAAATACACGATAAAGTCGTATATGTCAGACCTAAAGGTGCATATATATCGCAGCTACGCTGTTAACCATGACATATCTCATTCCTTTTTCTGCACTAATACCTGCTAATATGTAGGAGCACGAGAAAGAACAAAGAAGAAGAAGAATTAATTTTATTCTAAACTTTGTTCTACTATTATGCCATATGTGTAGGGTTGCTATCTAGTCCTTACATGGTTGGTGTGTAACATTTAGATTGTGAATGAAATCATGTCTTGCAAGTATGCAAAGGTTGATACAATATATAACATGTTTTACATACACAAGCGAAAGCAATATTGAATCACTAAAACTAGTGACTACCTTTTGGAAGATGTGTACAATAGAAGACCATCAGTCAAAACTGCGAACTTGAGTAAACAAACCGCATAAAAATACGTAATATTAGCTCTTTGTGAACTGTCCATATCTGGGAGTACATATTTGGTCAATATTTATATTTTATTCAACCTTTCCATATATTTTTTCTTTCCATGGATTGGATAGCCAGATACTAGGCATAAGAGCACTTAAAACTAGGAGTGCCAAACAGCGGATCACATTTGATATGCCGGTAAGATATTTACTAGTGATTGATACGACTATCCAAGTCGGGTCGAAAAACATGATTGTTGAGCCTCAGCCTAGAGATAAATACAGACGACAATAGGTTCTAAAGGTTCAGTACGGAATTCACTTCAGTTGTGAGAGTTCGTTGGTACAGTTCAATGGTTAATTAGTCAGTCGAGTTTTCGAGTCTCGTTTCAGAAACAGGCTCTAAACACTTAAACCAAATTGCCGAGTAGCAAGTTCTGTGACCGTCGATGTCATTACTGTTTGTTTTCTATTATATGTTTTGTGTATCAATTGTTGTCTTTATAAATGCCTTTTTCGTCGAAACGTCGAATTGTGTGTGTTATTATGGGTGTCTCCAGTTATTAGCAAAACTTTATTACCTTATTCCTGGATCTAGCAAGTTCTTACCCGACTGTATCACTGAAGTTAATTAAATTTAAATAGTTTGTTCTTGCGGAGGAATGTTCATGAATGGAGTGTCATTAGAATGAAGTCTAAGTCTTTTGTACTTAGTGATCATTCGCTCTGATTCAGAAGTGTTTATTAATGAAGCAGCTTATCCGAATTACTATTGAATTATGAAGTTATAATTCAGAATCAAAGTAGGCAGTTAACTCACTTTAATGGACAGATATCGCTGTTACGTTATGATAGGCGGCGTTATTGTTGGACTCGTTCAGTGAAACTAGTGACTCGTGTAGTAGGAATCAATCAAGTGCCATGCCTACTGGCGTAGTCGATCATGTTTCTCCACGACTCTCTGCCCCCTTTTGCCCCCCTCCCTGCTCTGCATCCCTGCTGCTCCTACAATCTTTACCGTACCCTTATTTCTTCCTGCTCATCTCCTTGATACTGTTGCTCTCTATTGTGGTGTCTCGGCCGGGGCCCCCACCCAGGGTTTGGGGCTACGGTGACATGTCACGTTGCGATTGGTGTGTTGGTGGGTGGTTACGCCATGGGACTGGGACCGGTGCAGCTTCATCCGGGGTGGGTCTGTTGCGGTTTGGTACGTCGGTTTGATGGTTGATCTGTATCCCCTCGCTACCCCACTCTACTCTCTCTCTAAGGGTTGTTTCACCCATGCTTCATCCTCCTCTTCTCCTTTAGATTCTTTGTCATACTCTGTCTACTTTCTCCATTTCCATTGCTTAGGGCTATGTCCGCTCTTTCTCTTGTGCCATTCTCTGTGGCCCGTGGGCGACACCACGTACCTATTATCATATTTCTTCTGGCCACTTTCTTATCAATTGGGGCGGCTACCCATACAGTTACGTAGCATGTGGTATGTGGTGACTGTTTGACGACTGACAAATGTGTGTTTTTTTGTTTTTTAAATAAATAGACTTTGCAGCGCCAACAGGCTTCCTGCTTAACACGACTTGGATGGCTCGGATGCAGTGGTTCCCCCATATATATTTATGGAGCCAGCGTGCAGTACGGGCAACGCCCCCAAACGGGTTGCAACGTACGGTTGGTCTCACACAGATGCGAACCTCGTTTCATCGGACACTTCGCTCCCCACGGTGCATGCCCAAAACCAAGGGATCGTGTATCGTGGCCAGAGTCTCTGTCCTGTGATCGTTGTTCCCATAGATGAGCTAGTGTACAGTGCGAGCAATACCCACATAGGTGTTGCGACGTGCGGCTAACTCATCCCTTTATCATCTTCGGTTTATGCGACCGGTCTCATTTCCCAAAACCTGGCCTACAAGGTACTTGTCGTTGTGGTTGTGACCTTGGTCCATCTTCCGTCACATTTTATTGGAACCTCTGCTACACCGACCTCCTCTTACTACGACACTGTGGACAGATGACCCTTACTTTGTCACCTACGACGCTACGACCCTCCACTTCCTCACATGATTTGGCTGTAACTCCGGGTCTGCCTCCTCCCGCTATGGTCTTCTTTTCCTGTCTCCTTATTCCCTATCTTCTCTGGTGCCCTTATCTCCGGCACCCTCTTCCTATGTCTCGCTATATCAGCCACGATACAAGCCCATCTAGTAACTTTTCTCTTTGTCCACCTCTATCTCTTCTCCCTTTGATCTTCCCAGTGGTTATTAAGTGTTCAAACTGTGTTTTTCTCAGCACATGCCCTAGAAACCGTGACTGTCTGCCTCTAATGCTTGATATGATTGATCTTTTTATGCTGGCGTAAAAAGAAGTAGGAAGCAAGAGGATAAATAAAAATTCCAACTTGAAATTAGTTATATAAGCTAATTATTTGAAGCAACATTGTACTGTCTCTATGTTATTTATATTTACAAGAAGTGATATGATCTCTTGTAGTACGAGTACCGATGCTATATGTTTGTGGTACTAAGAATGCTTCAATACTTTTACGTCGTGTCGTTGGAAGGTTTACGTCGTTACGTTCGTCGTTGTTGTAATAGTCATTGTCTCAATTGGCCCGTTATCAATGACTTGAGTAAACAGTTTGACTGTCCATACAAAATCGCATCGTTTCTTTTAGATGCGGTTAAACAAGTACGGAAAACCCTCTTTACTCGAGTTGCGAGGCGATTCGGTGCCTTTAGAAAGGACGTGGCTCAATTTCAGTTAGTCCCAAGAATAGTTAACAAGAAAGTCTGAGACTTTTACATTTATTATAACTTTCAAATAAATAAACTTATATATTATGTTATGTTCCTCCAGGGCCATAGGCGACGCATAGGGCAGAAACCATAGCTTTCCATTTCTGTCTTTGTGTTGCCAGGTCTTTCAATTGTTGCGTGTTGTTTAGGTTCATTGACATGCCTTCTCTATTAATGGTTCTTCGTAGTTTCTCTAGGTCTCCCTCTTCTTCTTACTCCAGGTGGCACCCAAAATAGTGAATGCTGGGGAATTCTTAGGCTGTTCATTGTGAGAACATGGCCGATGTAATTCCAACGCCTTTGTCTAATGAAGGAAGATATATGGGTTTGTTTGCTTTCCTCTCTTACAGTAGTGTTAGATTTAAAGTCATTCCACTTAACATTCAGAATTGTACGTAGGCATATCTCCATTGTGTTTTTGTTCATTGTGTTTCCAGCAAGGCATAAGACCACACCTGGAAATGGTTCAGCTGCGTGGTGTCCTGCATCAAACACAATATTACAAGATCTAGATAAAGTGCAAAACCAGGCACTTAGAATAATGTTGGGAGCAATGAAATCAACACCCATAGCAGAGATGCAGAAAATGGGAAGAATGCAAACACTTGGCGAACGCAGACACAAAATTACTACTTCAAGCAGAAAAGTTTCAGTGTATGCCAAGTCATCCAATGAAGGAAAGATTCCAAAATCTAGCAATGGGGCGACTGAAAAGAAGCAGCTTTATCCATCAAGCTAAATGACTCCGTAGACAACTTACAGACCTACCTGAAGTTGACAGCCCCTTAAGGTCTATACCAGAACAAACCCCGTGGAGTGAAAGGCATGGAATGCCAATGTACATTCAGACCCATCTGAAAGCGAGGACGAACTGAACAGTGTACATCGGAGGACAGTCACCCTTAGTTTCCTGGATGAGGAATATCCACAAGATATATGGGTCAGAGAATACACAGATGGGTCAGCACAGAATGCTGTGAGGAATAGAGGTGCAGGTGTATATATAGAATATCCACACAAGCCTAGAGATACCATCAGAACGCCGACAGGAAAATTCTGCAATAATTATGATGCAGAAATCCAGGCAATTAGTGTGGCAGATAAAAAAAACTGCTGAACTCCAACTCTGACCTACAGCCTGTGGTATTTCTGCCAGATGCAAGGTCAGTGCTTCAAGCTCGCTATTCTGAAAAACTAACAGACTTGAAAAAACTACTTAGCGAATTGTCTTACCAGTATAGGGTAACCATGCAGTGGATAACCTCTCACTGTGGAATACCAGAAAATAAAAAAAACAGACCAACTGGCTAAGGAAGGTGCTGCCGAAGACCAACCAGATATACCAATCACCTACCATCAGAAAAAATAGATGATCAATTCAATAAGAAAGCCACAAACACTAACACAAGATGACTATCACATTATGAACAGATCAGAACAAGTTATAATTCTATGTCTCAGAACAAGACACAACCGATTCCGCTGTCACATGTATACAAAGTTCAAGATTGGCAACACGGCCATGTGTACATGTGGACAGGCAGCACAGAGTGCCAAACATATACTTCAAGAGCGTTCTGAGCATGAAACGCTGAGGCAGACATATTGGCCAGAGGAAACAACACTGGAATCAAAGCTATATGGGACATTGTATGAACTACAAAAGACAGTGAGTTTTATTAAGGAGACAAAATTACAGATATAGACATGTTTCAAGTGAACGAAAGAAGAAGAAGAAGTACGTAGGCATTTGTTTTCAAAGGACTCCAGTCTCTTATCTGTAGCTTTCCAACTTTCGCATCTATATGATAGAATAGGGATGATGTTGGAGTTAAACAATCTGAATTTTTATGGCGATTCTCAGTGTGTTTGACGTCCAGATGTTACGTATTTTATTGAAAGCACCCGCTGCAAGGGAAATGCTGTGTAAAATTTCTTTTGATAAGTCTCCATCCAGTGCTAGATTGGTGCCTAAAATATGTAAAATTGTTAACTTTTAATAATGGAACATTGTGAATTTTTATGTTGTCGTTGGATCTCGTAAAATCTAGTATATGAGTTTTTGATGTGTTAATGTTCAACCCTATCTGATTTGAGTAGTGTTGGAGATTGTCAAGCTTAGATTGAGCGTCTGTGTTGTTTGCGCTCGAAAGGGCCAGGTCATCTGCGTAGTCAAGATCTTCGAGAACGGTATTATTAATCCATTTTATTTCTGTCAGCTCATTTTCAGTGCTCTTTCTCATGACCCAATCAATAGCGACGCAGAAAAGTAATGGGGACATGATGCATCCCTGTTTAACGCCCGTAACAACTTGGAACCATTCTAACTTCTCAGTGTTTGTTTGAACACAGCAACGTGAGTTGGTATAAAATGCCTTTATAACATTGATTATTTTAGTAGGAAAACCGTATTGCTGTAGAATATTCCATAAAGTACGCCGATGAAGACTATCAGATGCTTTCTCAAAGTCAACAAAGTTGATTATGAGCCGGGATTGAAATTCGATCGATTCTTCAATATGATACGAAGAGAAAATATGTTATCTGTGCAGGAGCAAGCTGATCTAAAGCCTGCTTGTTCTTCTCTGAGTAGTTTATCAACAGCATTCTTTAATCTTTCCAAGATGATGCTTAGGAAGACCTTGCCTATGACTGATAATAGGGTGATACTCCGCCAGTTGTAAATAAACTTATAGCGAAGTACTAAATTACTTTCACAGTTAAGGTCTGCAGCGATACTTTTAGTTGATAGCCAATAAAGACTTTGCTTTAAATGTGATCTAATCATGAGCTGTGATGCTAGAACGTACTGAAACACTCTTTTAATATTGTTTAATTTTCTAAACCACCCACTAAAAGGTAATCTATATACTGGACAATGGCAACTTACTAGAAGTAAGACAAAACTTGCTTAATACTCACACAATTCACTCAATCAGGTTCAAAGTTTGCAAAGAAACTGATAGTTTTCATTGAACTAATTAAATATACTCAAGCTCACTTGTATTGCTAAAATCATCAATTATATCATTATCCATGTTACACAAAATTGGCTTTCGTCGTCTCCAGCGGGGACCTAAAATTTCTGGTATCTCTTTAATGTTGATTATACTTTCTATTGAGAGTCCATCAATAACTTACTGTATGTTGACATTTTTTACTGAGATCAACAACCATTTACTGTATGTTGACATTTTTCACTGAGAGTCCAACAATTATTTACCTAACGTTGACATTTTTTACTGAGAATCCAACAATTATTTACCTAACGTTGACATTTTTTACTGAAAGTCCAACAATTATTTACCTAACCTTGACATTTTATATATTTTTTGATATAAGCATGTGTTAATGGATTTAGGAATTTTGATACAAGCAGATGTTAATAGATTCAGAAAATTTCATATAAGCAAGTATTATTAGATTCAGGAAGTTTGATATAAGCAAGTGTTAATGGAGTGAGGAATTTGATATAGGCAGCTGGATTTGGGAAATTAGTATATGTAGGTGTTACTGGATCCAGGGCGTTTGATATAAGCAGGGTTTCATGGATTTAGGAAATTTGATATAATCATGTGTTATTGTATTTAGGTAGTTTGATATAAGTAGATGTTAATAGATTTAGGAAATTTGGTATATGCAGGTATTACTTGATTCAGGAAATTTGATATAAGCAGGTATTACTTGATTCAGGAAATTTGATATAGAAGGTAATTTTTTATGCAGGAAGTTTGATATAAGCAGGTGTTAATTGATTCAGGAAATTTGGTATAAGCAGGTATTACTTGATTCAGGAAATTTGATATGAGCAGGTGTTAATGGATTTAGGAAATGTGATATAAGAAGATGTTATTGGATTTAGGAAATTTGATATAAGCAGGTGTTAATGGATTCAGGGAGTTTTAAATAAGCAGGTGTTAATGGATTTTGGAATTTTGATACAAGTAGATGTTAATAGATTTAGGAAATTTGGTATAAGCAGGTATTACTTGATTCAGGGAGTTTGATATAAGCAGATATTATTACATTCAGGGAGTTTTAAATAAGCAGGTGTTAATGGATTCAGTGAGTTTTAAATAAGCAAGTGTTATTGAATTTTGGAATTTTGATATAAGCAGATGTCAATGAGTTTAGGAGTTTTGATACAAGCAGATATTAATAGATTTAGCAAATTTCATATAAGCAGGTATAACTTGATTCAGAAACTTTGATATAAGCAGGTATTACTTGATTCTGGCAGTGTAATATATGTATGTGTTATTGGATTCAGTTTCATGCGTTGTCTCTGAGCACAACCGTAGAGTAAAGTAAAGTTAACCCATAACATTTATTAATGACGTAGATGTGTGAGAAGTTAGCGATCTCACATTTTATTGACTCTGCTATATGATGGAGGTAGCAATCTCCTCTACTTCGCATTCTTTACTATCTGGACTGATCAGGTACCAAATTTAACCAATCCGGGAGTCGTTGCAATCTGAAAAGCATTTCTGCCTCAACTATGGAATGAACAATGACCGTAGGTAATATTAAATCTTTAATATCGTCTGTCCATCATCCTATTGATACACTCAGACATAATATTGTTTTCCCCAATATCATCATGTATTCACTCATTTTCAAATATGTAAATAAATGTGTTACTGAACTTAGTGACAATTTAAAAAAAGTAAATATTCACTATTTTTACACCTCTTTCAACCGCGCACATTATTCTAATTTGGTTATATCAGAGCTTTTTGTCATAAAAAATAATGGAGGTTGTGGTACAGAGAACGACAACACCCCCCCCCCAATGTATAATACAACACACAGTTATCTTTACCGTAAAGTGGACTGTTGTGACCAGTCACAGTTTCCCATTCGCCATGAAAGTCATAGCTCATTAAGTTGATAAAGTCCAAATTTTTTACTATGTCAGACACTTCGTAAGCTGCATCTATGGTATCTTTCCAAGCAGCAACAGCAGCAGTCAGCAGTAGTCTATTAGAATCTCTACTGTTGTTGTTAAATGCCTGTCTGAGCTCTGAAACCAGGAGAGAAAACTTATGCTTGTCATCTGCTGGGCTTCCTCGAATGCCGGGATACTTCCATTGAAGGTCAAGACCGTCGAATTTATGAGATCTCAAAAACTGAACGGTGCTTGAGACAAACTCGCTTCTGGAAGCTGCTGTTTTAACTACTGCATGAAACGGCGCAGATCCCATATTCCAGTCACCAACAACTAGAAGCACTTTGAGATCTGGATTATTACGTTTCTGATTAATAACCTGCAGTATACAATAAAAGAACAACGGATGAGAGCTAATATTTAAATAAAATGTATTTAGGTATATTGATCTACATAGTACATGATTATCTCCATTACATAACTTACCTGCATAACGTATGTTTTATATCTACACTAAATCATTCACTGGCAAATCAGAAGGTGGACGGAACATGTAGAGTCTGGGCTGGACGTCCCGCTTACAATCAAAGACTTCGTAAAGCGCTCCACAACCGCCTCTCACAGTTCAGGAGCAGCTGATTGCTGCGGAAGCTACTGTGCGGCTGATACTAAAATTCTTGCATCAAAGGCATCATGCACAAACTCGCCTATAGCAACACCTTCACGAGGTAACCCTGTTTCAAACAAAGCTTGCTATGGTAGTGATTCAGTGCTTGGCGGTATACCCAGGTCTCTCCTTCTTTCTTTTTTCTTGTCTATCACACCTTCTTATCTAGTCTCGACCTCCTCAGCAAGGATCCTGAATGGTGAGAGGAATATCTCTACATTGAATTGATCCGAGCCCTGCCTAATGTCCCAGCTGCAGAGAGAGAGAGTGTATTGCAAAATGACATTGCGTTCACAGTCAGAATATGTCCTAATCGTGATATACTGGAAGCAGGGTAAAGAACAAATCATGGAAATCTGGAAACTCAATGCTTGGGAGAATCTTGAAGGCATAGCATGCAGGACGTGACACGGTCATAGCAATTACTTGGATAGGACACAGAATGAACAATCAAGGTCTGCCTCTCGAGTGCTTGTAACCAACTTGGAATGCATCTCTGTGAACCCCACCTGAATCCCCAAATGCAAAGATTTGATGAGGACAATTGACCACATGACCAGTTTCTGATAGAGAAAGACATTTCCATGTCATTCTTTGAGATGGACATGTCTGAGGCAACTAACCAAACCTACAATGCCAGTCAGACAAAATCTACTATACGAGCTTGGGCGTTACGAAGACCTGCGAAAGAGAGATAATTCCCCTGCTCTTTGCGAAAAGTCATCGAGACAGGACCTAAACATCCTACAACTAAACATAGCAGGCATACAAATAAGATCTCAGAAGTAATAAAAACACTACAAGAACATAATGTACAAGTAGACTTCTTCAGGAAACGCTACCACCACGGAAATACATTAACTTCGCGGGCTATACACAAAACAAATGTAAATGTCTGAAGTTTCAGGGCATTATGACACTAATTAGAAATTATGTCCTAGCCACCATAATCGACAGTCCTGAGGGATACATAGACCACAAGAGAATAAAAGTATGGGACAAAAACAACACCTTCTATACACTACACAATGTCCGACTGTTCCCCAACATCATCCTGTCCCCCTGTCCGCTAACATCATCCACAAGTCTTCAAGAGTTTTAACCCACAGTAAGAAGTACCATCAGATCTGGCGATTTTAGTGCACCTTGGCTACAAGCGTCATAACAACAGAGGACTAGAGATCGAAGATATGCTCAAATGTAGTCCTACTATATACCTGGAGACTCCATCAACACTCTTATACAGGGCACAGAATTTGACCAGCCGACTCGATCTGACATTTCTGTCATCTGACATAGCAGACAACGGCGTCATCATAATCCTAGAAGAAATGGGCAGTGATCATCGACCAATCCTAACAACGGTCTCCACACCACAGATGACACAGATCACGATAAAGCCAACTTGGAACTTTAAGAAAGCAAACTGTGTTAGGTGCAGCCAAGTAACTGATGCTGAGTTTAGTGACATTTGTAGAAAAGCTAACAGGAACGTAACATACAGTAAAATCTGCACCATAATTCTAGCAGCTGCTAAAAAGTGTATCCCAAGGGAAAAGGTCAAGAAATACAAACACTATTGGACACCTGAACTGGCTGAAGCAGTCAATGAGAGGAGAAAGACCAGGAAGAAGGCAGAGAAACATTCTAGCACCTTACACAAAACAGAATACAACAGATAGACAGCAAAAAATAAGATAAATCACAAAGAAAAACAAGTGACTGACCAAGAGAGAAAAATATAGCAAACTTAATCTAAAAAAGGGAAGGAAATAAAGCATGGAGACTTGCATAATTTCGAGGTAAAAGGCTAATCCAACACTCATAGTAGATATTTGTGGCAATGAAATAACAGCACCCAACAAGAAAGGAGATACATTCAACAATTTCTATGTAAATTATCCAGTACACTATCCCGGAAAAGAACACTGAAGAAGGGATTGCCTCAAGGCTCATCTCTAAGCTGCACACTCTTCCTTATTTTTTATTTATGATCTAGAGAAACATCTCAGTGTGTCAAAAGCATTGTTTACTGACGGCATCTAGACCACTGACAAATATCCCATACTGACAAAAGCAAAGATCAACAGAGCCCTCCTCACAATCTCGGTATACTGTGAATTGTGGAAACTAAAAATTAATGCACAGAAAACTGCTTACACTTTTTTCTCACAAAATAGCTAAATGATATGTCAGCATCAAAATGAGTGGGAAATATTAACAAAGGAAGAAATCACTGTTTACCTTTGAGTAAGATTAGATGGTCAACTAAAACTAAAAGATCACATAGAAAATCTATGGGAAAAAAAATAAGGAAACTCTTAAACCTAATTAATAGACTAATTAGTACAAACTAGGGGGGACACAACAGACTCTCCACCGACTGTATCCTGGCTATTTGAAATCAGTGATGGACTATAGACTATAGGCTAAAAGTGGTCAACATGTTCCCTGAAACTCAGGCTTCTGTCAAAAAACACACCCAGATATCGCATTGTGCAAGTTCTTTCTAAACTTTTCCCGGACAACAAAACTTGTGGCATTGGTGTCTTTTCCATGTGATTGTTCAAGGAAAACCACGTCACGAATGCCTTCGAGGGATTAACCACTGCTGCCGTATCTCGACACCAATTTGTCAGTCTGTCCAGCTCTTTCTGTAGTTCCACGACGCACTCTTCTCGATTTCTGCCCTGTCTATACACCAGGATATCATCGGCATATGACATCGTTCTGCCAACACCTGTGATTTGATTGCCAGCGATATGTACTTTGTATACATTGAAAAGTACAAGAGATAGAGGCGATCCCTGTGGCAGACTAGGGCTAATAGCCGTTGGTGTAGATATCAAGTTACCATACTTAAGAACTACTATCCTGAAGGATTTACGACAAAAGGATTTACTGCAAGATTTAACAGCTGGTCCATCAAGATATCCGCCAACGACACCCTATTGTACGCATCCTCAAGGTCTATTGCGACCGCACATGTCTCCATGCGCGAATCGAACCCCTCTAAAACATCCTGCGCAAATATGGCTGCATTCTGCCATGTCTTCTTTCCTGGGCGATACCCTCCTAACAATGTTGGTAAACACTTATTTCTTTCAAGATAAAACGATACCTTCCAGGCCACAATTTTTTCCAAAAGCTTGCCTAGGGTATTCTGCACTGTTATTGTTCTGTTGCCTTGTATCCTAGTGTGGTCCTTCCCCGGTTTGGGTAGTGGAACTAAATAGCTGTGCAACCAGTCTTCTTTCACTGTGCCCTTAAGAGGGCTATTATTGAACATTACCGCCAACTCTCCCAACTCATCATCCGTTCTCCGACTAATGACATCGTATCTAATGCCATCTGGCCCTGGTGCTGTGTGTTTGTTCTTTTCAGCGCCTTCCTGATCTCTTCAACTGTGATTATCATATGGTTTTCCACGCTCAAGTTCTTACACGTGTCTGTAATCGTTTTCCTGATTTCTTGATATGCCTCCACATTTGTCTTACCAATTTGTCCAATGTACTGTGTCAGCAACGCCACACCTTTTGTCTCTTCTGTCCTCTTCCAGACGGTATCGTCGCTCTGGAAATCGGCAATAGTCACGCGTCTTGTCAGACAATTCATTGATTTATGTAAACGCCAGAACAATTTTAGTGACTTTTCGCGAGTGATCTCCTTGCAAAATTCGTCCCATTTTGACGCCTTTGCTGACTTTGCAATATCTTTGAATGTTTGGACTAAGATATCTTTCTTCCGTTTCCATTGTGCGACTTCCATGTGCTGAGACACAACACGTTCCCTTGCTGTTTACCATAGTGCTACTGCTTTCCGTTTCTCGCTCTATGCCCTTCGCACCTCTTCGTTCCACCAGGGGGGGGGGCCTTATCCCACACCTGATTTCCCACTTCTTGAGCCTTACGTTTGTCTTGTCGAATTCTGCTCACAACATCCACACCTCTGTGATCATACTTAAAGGATCTTACCTTTGGCCTTATCTGCTTACTTTTGTCATTTCTCAAGAGAACAACACATGGGAGGTGGTCACTGCCATGATGCCACAGCACGTCCCATTTGCAGATAGCCACATAAGCCGATGACACCAATGCCAGGTCGATAGCGCTATCATCATCACCATCCCTGCTTGCCATCCTTGTTATACGATCATCCTTAAGGCACACCAGGTCCGTATCTGTCAGGGCCTCCTCAAGCTCTCTTCCCTGTTTGTTCGAAGCACTATTGCCCCATGATGTACCTTTCGCATTGAAGTCACCACAGAAGAGGATCTGCTTTTCCTGTTCCATTATCTCCCCTAGGATTTTCAGAGAGATGGATATCCACAGAAAGCAGTATACGAGCACCCAGGAGCTTTCAAATACAGCAGCATTTATTAAGTAAACCGGACTTGCTATGTAGACATGACAAATTTTGAACGAGAAGAAGAAAAATAAATGATTCTGCTAGTCCTTCATGTGAAAGATTAACAGTTCTTGTAATCTCTTCATTCCTCATATGATCTCTTCAGGTTCTGTTTGTTGTTTTTCTTAGACACTTCATGTCACACGTAGTAAGCTTCCTCTCTTGTTCTTTTGTTAGTGTTCATGTCTGACATTGATAACACGGTGTTGGTATCAAGATTGCATTTATGATTTGTCTTTTAGTTTCCATTAAGATAGATTTGTGTTTCAAAATTGGTTTCTAGGAATGTGTTGTCCATAAATTACATTAACGATGTTTTCCAATTTTTGACTCCACGTTCTTATTAACATACTTTCAGGAATTCAGGGACCCCCCTGCTTAATTAGGACAAAATTTTAATCCCAGCCCCCACCCCCTCCTCCAATAATTTGGGTCAGAATATTTAGAAAAAAAACATACGTGATTTATTTTCAGAATTTTGAAAACAATTCACAATTCAATTCGTATATAAAAACAGTGTTGTTGACGTAAATTCTTCCCTTTCAATAACTGTTAAACTTCTCCTCCCTAATTGTTAACATAATTTATAGATAGCACTTGATTTTCCATTACCAAAATTAAATTGTATCTACTGCCCTGATGTGTTTTATCACGACGTTCTAGTCTTTCTTCAATGCATATTTTCAATAAGGCTGACATTATCTGCATGTTTTATTATTCATATTGACTAACTCTACGTTCTTTGATATCACTGTATGAAATTCTTAAATACATAAGCTCATTACAGGTTTATATAGTTTGTTCATACCTTCTCATAGTTTCCAACAGATGAATTAGTTGACTCGTCATTCAATTGAGTTGCAGCAAGTTTGTTTCCAACGAGTTTTGCAAATGAATACATGATGTGTGTGCAAAGGTTTGCATCAATGTCATCAGGAGTGTATCTGGTTTCAGGAGTAGGTCTGTATTGAGACCAGTTCGTGTAATAGCAGACTTGACGCTGGCAGACTCCATTAACAGAATGCGTAGTCAAGCCTAGCGCCAGCGACAACACAAATAGAGGAAAATCCTGAAAATGAATGAAAATTGGAAAGTATTGATAATAATATATATTATATAACACTGGCCAGTACACATTTTGGAGCATTCAAAGTTAGATACATTTCTGTGTATATTTAACCTGCAATTTTCGTAATATAGGCCCTTTGAGTAAAAATATACACATATATATATTTAAAAAAAGTAAAGTAACCCATATAATTTATTAATGTCGTAGGGGTGCGAGATGTTAGCGATCTCACATTTCAGAGGCTCTGCAAATGAGGGCGGTAGCCATCTCCTCTCCCTCGCAGTGTTTACTTCCCGGATTAATCCGATGCCCATTTAAGGCATGGTCGAACCGGAAGCCGTTGCGATCTGAAAAAAAACATTTCCACATCAACTGGGGAATGAACCCAGGACCACTCATATGCAAAGCCAGTGCGTATTTTGCGCTAACACGGCTAACAAATATATATGTATGCATGTATATCAAAAACTAAATCTCGTATGAAAAAACATTACCATATTTGGAATCAATAGGACATGTTGTCCTAGTCACTAATGCCGTCGGCACTAAATCTTCTTTTTAATTCCAAATTAATCAGCAGTGGGAAGACACACACACACACACACACACACACACACACATACACACACACAAAAGCACGCACGCACGCACGTACACACACACCACACCCACCCACCTACCCACATCCACATCCACACACTCAAACACAAACACACACACAAACAAACAAAACACGAACAAACACAAACAAACAAAAAATCAAAAGAAATAAGTAATTCTTTATACATCGAAGCAGATCTAAAAATCACAAGGCATAAAAGTATTTGTTGATTTTGCCTGTGTAATAATAACTAAGGCATTCATGTATATACCATAGGTAGGGCCGTAGATAAGTCTCTTAGATACTGGGGGGGGGGGTACATGTTAAAAAAACAGAATTCATTCGATTATTTTATTTCGCAAATCCGTTATTTTTCAAAAGTAAATATATAACCATTTTTGAAAATCGTTGTGAAGTTGAGGTGGTGGGTGAACCTGTTTTTTTTTTTTGCTTAACTCCCATTACTAAAGTCATGTTCTGATTTTCTAAGATGGGTACCTCCTATACGCAGTGTTTCTCAGATCTCGGGAAACGGAGCTGTAGCTCCTGCTGTGGTAATAGGTGAGGCTTATGGAGGTCAGACTTAGCTAGGCGACGCCTTGCCAGGCGATGCCTTGTCCATCCCGCCCCATTCCTTCTTTTGTCTTACCATTTATTTTACCACGCAAACAAATTACTAATTTTCTTTCCCACTTGTGGTGCGTGGATATGTTTGTGGCAATGATGCGGAACCTCTATCTGCGTGGAAAGAAATGGTACGAATGAGCATAAGATAACTTTGAGCGGTGTATCACTTGGCTTGTGCGCCGATGAAGAGTGCAGCCATCTGCGTGAATTGATATGAATTGCAGAACACATTGAACATCGAAACCTGTTGTTCGTCCATTACAAGTGATGATGACCAGAGTTATGTCCTTGATTATGGGTTTGTAGATGGCTAATGAGCCATATTCGAGCTGTAAATGGCCTTCGACAGTTCGGGCATCGAATGACCACTGTAGACGGACCTTGGTCTATCCGTGACTTTCTAGCTACTCTCCACTGTTGAGCTGCTGAATTTCTTCTCTTTTCACAAGATGATGCGCTCTTTTTTATTGTAGAACGTCATGTAGATCTATTTTGTGCAAGTTCTTCCCATGTATCTTGGTCTATTTTATAGGCTTTCAGTGAGGTCTTTAACGAGTCCTTGTAGCGCTTCTTTTTGCCACCTTGAGATCGTGTGCCTTTCTCCAGCTCACAATAGATAAGTATCTTCGGCAGACGATTGTCTGGCATACGCACCAAATGACCTGCCCAACGAATCTGTGTCTGCATAGGATAGTGTCAATGTTGGGGATAGCAACTCTATCAAGGACAGTGGAATCTGGAATCATGTCTTTCCATCTGATGTGTGAAAATGACTTGCACTGGGTATTTTGATTAAAGTGAGATGGAGTTGTGACACATTGATACCGTGAACGCATATGGCGGTCTCGGGCTCATCCAAGGCCACGTCCGTCTGATGTTCGGCTAGTAAAAAGCAATTCCTTCTCTAGCCTGGTCGAGTGGGGCACCGGTAGCGGCACAATCTTATTCTTTGCTCGACGGAATGTGATCATGTGAATAATGTTTTTCAGACCGCATCGGCTCCTAGGTCGACCCAGCCTTAATTTGGTACCGAATAATCCGGGAAGTAGCTACGAAGAAGAGAAGATGGCTACAGTTCTCATTTACAGAGCAACATTTTACACCACCATTTAGGCGTTAATAAATTCTAAGGGTTAACGTTTTACTACGACTGAACATACACAACATGTTTTCCTTTCATAGATACAAGTCAGCTTCGGTGATTGAGATTAGTGAAACAGTATCATAGTCCCAACTCGCTGGAGCTAGTTCGAGGTTCGACTTGCTATAAAAGTCAAGCAAGTCTCATTGCACTATCAGTGAGATTTCACGTATATTTGGTGCTTAAAAATTCAACAATAGCTTGAAAATTAATGTCTTTCACATTATAGGTCTATGCTTCAATTATGATTTAAAAAACAAAATTCACTAGAAAAACGGTAGAACGAACACTATATTAAAATTACATAATACTACAGAGGAATACTTTCTTTTATTTGCTGCATTGATACAAAAATAGTCATGGCTGCATACTTCTACATCATTTATAATATTGACATTTTTATTTGTTATGTGCCTGAATACATTTTAATATTGTTATCAAATTTTTTTCTCCATACATTATCATTATCATTATTCGTCACTGCATGTCCTGTCTGAATTTCTTACATTTGTCTTTTGTTGCACTTATTCATCCGCTACCTTAAAGGTTACCACATGAGTGCCTTGTGCGACGGGAGCAAAGCCCTACAGAAAATCCGGAGAGGAGACCATAACACAGTCCAAGGTGTATTAATTATCTTGTGGCATCTACTGCAGTTTTTCTTGTCTCCAGGTTACTAACGTTGTCCTTCCCTTGGATCTAATAACCATGGCGAGAAGGAGTTAATATAAATGGCCAAGACACTTTTTCCATAATGCATGCCATGGCAAGTAACTGTGTGGAATTTTGAGGGTTTCATATTTCATTTGAAATTTTATACTGCTCTGCTTCCTAAACGGATGTAAAGACGCAAACGGCCATTGCTATTATTATTGTAATGTTATTGTTCATGACGAAGATATTTGACGGAAACGTTAATTTGTATTGTCAATACTCTTTGTTAGTATTTCTTCTACTTCTTACTATATAACAAAAATCAATCATGTACATGTCATGTCTACTGCTACTGTAAAGCGGCGTTTATTTCCACTGCCTATAAAAACTCACCATATGAATACTTTCTACTTAATCCAAACTAACAAATTTAACACGAAATCCGTATTTAACAAACAAAATCGTATCAGTATCAGTGGAAATTAATTTTATTATAACATATTCACGCTTTCGTGATTATTATCTATTAACATAATTCTATTGTGAATTATGGGGAGCTATTCTGAAAAAAAAAACAACGACGCAAAATATGCCAGGATTCAGTAGCATATAATAAATGTGTATTGAATGCAAATATTTACCATATTATTCTAGATGTTCCTACTGATACAGTGATGTGTATTATTTTTAATCTCCGCGCATTAGTATCGCATCCACATCTTTTTTTTTAAAGTCGTCTATACATGCAACCAATCAGAACATGGCTTACATATAATCACATTTTGTCTGTCTTTATTTCGTTTGTTGTTGGTACAACGTTCATGATGAAGCCACGTTTAATTGTCATTCATGTTAGTAATAACACTTTTCTATTGTGCTTTATACAATGGTTGAGACACGCCTCCTTCATATACATATAACAATAACTACAGTCGAAATACAAAAAAAAGGAGTAAAGCCATACAATGGTATTCAACAATACGATATTCAACGATGGTTGTTCATTGCATAAACATAGATTTGTCAGTTAAACAAGAATCTCATACAACAGAAGGAAGTCTATAATCACTCCATCCTTCCGCTAGCGTATTTCTCATTCGAGAACAGCACGATAGACATTCTTGGTATTCCCAAATATGAACCAGACATTATACTTTTGCTAACATATCACATCACCATTGTCTACCTATTCTGCGGCCACTCTTTGTTTCTCCATATCCTCTTACTGTCCTTCTAATTGTTTGCCCCATCACTTAATCGTTGTCCCTTATACTTTATACAGTTGGTTCTTATTGTAGCGGCGTAGACTGAGCAGGCATTATGTGTGTGGGATTATGACGATTCGGCTGCATACGATGAATCCGGCGGTGGATGAAAACTCCTAGAGGTTCTGAGAGATTGTGTTGGACGGAGGGGGAACCGTTACTGCTATATGCGCTTTAGAGACATTCCTTTGTTTCCCATGTCATAAATATTCTACATTCTCTTACATGTGGTATATTCCCTTTTGCTTGTCTTTCTACTTTCTCTTACATGTGGTCTATTCCCTTTTATTAATCCTTCTACATTTTCTCTTACATATTATTTTATCCACCCATATCATTACCCATCTATATTCTCTTACATGTGACTTTATCCACCCATTTCTCCCCTATCTCTTTTCTTAATGAACCCTGGTTGTACCGTATGTGTTTTAGCAAACTTCATTTTTAAATGTATAGGGTGACACACAAAAACTGTCATCACCATAAAACGAATATCTTCCAAAATTTTATTTAGATCGACACAAAACATTATCTACATTAGGTCAAGTCGGTGTAGCAGACATCTCTAAAGTTTCAGGTCTGTAGAACAAAAACTCTTTGTTTCACTGGCGCTCCAAAATGTGCTTCAAATGAGCGCCACAGCGCTGCAGGCACATTTGGATCCGGCGGGCAAAGTTCTCGATGACCCTCCTGCATTCCTTCTTTGGGATACAGGTGGAGATCTGCGTTCAAAATTCTCAGCACGGACTCCCCATTGATTCCAAGCACAGACTTGCTTGGGCTGCGGACAACAGTCTCTGACTGCAACAATGTTGTGTGCGTCCTTGATGATTTCTGTCGTCCAGAGTGTGATTGTCTGTTAGTATCTTTACAATTGAGGTGATGCACAGTCCCATGGGTTCTGAACTTGTTGACCCATCTGTAGATCATTGAGTGGACAGGAATTTCTCGACATCTGAACCGTTCTATGGAGCTGAGTGGATATACTGAGTGGACAGTTTTTTGTGTGTCACCCTTGTATTACATCCGGACTTCCGGTTGTGACGTCCTTTGATGGAGGGTGTTTCTCTAATCAAGTCTGGGTCATTCCGTCGATCGTTGGATTAATTAACTAACATTGTAAAGTCCAGACATTTGTGTAACAGAAGTCAGTTCATTCCAACACCCATTGGAGTGAATTCAAATCAAATGATAAAATCAGAGAAGAGACACATCAAAGTTTCATCACAGATGTTATCAGAAAACGCCGTTGTCCTACATCGGCATGTCCTACGCGCAGACACCAACAGAATACACCATCAATCTCTTGAATGGATAACTACAAGCAAAAGAGCAAGTGGTAGACCAAAAGAAACACTCAGAAGAACAATACTTAGAGAAAGTAAAACAACCAATATTCATACTATTCAAGAACTGCAAAGAAAAGCATTGAACAGACAGAATTGGAGAGATCTGACCTCTGCCATATGCGCTAACTTAAACGCAAAAGGAAAATGAATGAATGTATTACATCGATCTTCATTGTTGTTTATTGTCTTTACCCAGGTGAATGATTGTTGATCGCATTCACACTTGCCGTTAAGCGCAGGGGTGGAAGCTTAAGCTGTCGTCCCAAGGCTAGATCTTCATTATATTACGTAAAAATGGCTATGAACGTTCTTATTGTTGTATTATCTTCTTGAGGTGCACTACTGGCCGTGAGAATATATCGTCTGACTGTTTTTAGCCTCGATTGGTTGACTACCACGATAGCTGCCTATGGATCTTGTATGATTGACAGTGACTTTGACTATCGATATTTGTGCCCATTAAGTATTAGCAACACCTACAAGCATTTTATACGGCTTCTAGCGGCAGTTGTCCCTCTTCTGGCTTGCATAAGAGTCTACGTGCAGTACGAGCAATGCTTACCAACGGGTTGCGTCGTATGTTTGTTCTACCATTACCATGAACCTTGATTAGTCGGACATGTCCCTCCCCTCAGTACGTGGCCTACACAAAGAGATTGTGTGGTAGTTTGATATGTTATCTCCTGAATTTATTCCTCATATATGAGCTAGTGCACAGTGTGGAAATACCAAGCAGCGACTTGCGTTGCAGTTCTTTTCTTTTAAAGACCAATTGTACGAAAAAGAATTGTTCTAGTGGAAATAACATACAATTACATAATAGGCGATATAAATAACAGTAGTCGCTAAAGACTTCTTTTTTGTATTTAATTGATTAAGATCCAGTATTTTCAAATGTTGGAATAAATTTATTCTTTGAATAATTTAAAAATTAGCCAATGAAATATGTTATTTATTCAGGTAATTTATTTGTATCCAATCACATTTGAATTTCTACATATCTTAATTATAAGTCTATAAGTACATTTCCATGTAAAACTAATGTAATCTTGTCAGTTGTGAAACGGATTTCTTCTTCTTTCTCATTCTTCTTCTTTCTTATTCTTCTTTCCTTCATGTGAAAAATTTCTATATCTGTAATTCTGTCTCCTAAATAAAACTCACTGTATTTTATAGTTCATACAGTGGCCCATAGAACTTTGATTCCATTGTTGTTTCCTCTGGCCAATGTCTACCTCCGTGTTTCCTACTCAGAACACTCTTGAAGTACATGTTTCGCACTCTGTTCTGCCTGTCCACATGTACACATGGTCGTGTTGCTAATCTTGAACTTTATGTACATGTGACTGCGGAGGTGGTTGTGTCTTGTTCTGAGACGTAGAATTATAACTTGTTCTGATCTGTTCATAATGTGATATTCATCTTGTGTTGGTGTTTGTGGCTTTCTTATTAACTTGATCATTTGGTTTTTGATCATCTGGTTTATCTTCGGCAGCACCTTCCGTAGCCAGTTAAACTGAATTTATTTCCTGGTATTCCACAGTGAGAGGATATCCACTGCATAGTTACCATACGCTGGTAAGATCGTTTGTTCTACTATGGGTTTGTTCTAGTACAGACCTTAATGGACCGTCAACTTCAGGTAGGTCTGTAAGTTGTCTACGGAGTCGTTTAGCTTGGTGGATAAAGCTGCTTCTTTTCAGTTGCTTAATTGCTAGATTTTGGAATCTTTCCTTCATAGGATGACTTAGCATACGCTTAATCTTTTCTGTTTGTATTAGCACCTTTCTGTCTCTGCGTTCGTCTAGTGTTTGCATTCTTCCAATTTTCTGCATCTCTACTATGGGTGTTGATTTCATTGCTACCAAAATTATACTAAGCCCCTGTTTTTGCACTTGGTCTAGATCTTGTAATGCGGTGTTTGATGCAGGACACCACGCAGCTGAACCATACTTCAGTTGTGGTCTTATGCCTTGCTGGTACACTTTACGGAGTGTACTCCTACTGGTTCCCCGTGTGATTCCACTTAGTTTTCTGAGGATAACTAACTTCCTCCTGGCTTTTTTAATGTGTTTCTTCTATGTCATCTTATCATCAAAAGTAACTCCGAGGTATGTGGGTTGTTTGTTTTCTTCCAAAAGCTCTCCATCTTTCTTGATAACACCGGATTTTTGTTTTGGTGAGATGGTAAATAGTGTAGTGCTTCACTTAACTGTGTTAATGCTGACGCATCATCTATTTGCACATAAGGATAAGGCATTAATAGCTTTTTATATTTGGTTAACGGCCACTGTCGTATGCTCTTCTGTGCACCAGATCACTTGGTCATATTTTGCCACTTTGTTCCTGTGTGGTAGTTCTGCAAATAGGTCAGTGATGTAAATCAAGAAAAGTGTGTGTGACAGGACTTCTCCCTGGGAGACTCCATGATACAGTCGGACTTTATTGCTCTTACAACCATCTAATTGTACCCTGGCTCTTCTATTATGCAGGTATGCTTTTACCCATGTGTACATTCTTGAGTTAATCCTGGAATCGAAATTTCCTTACTTCTCAAATCAGGAAAATATGGCAACACAGTCTCCAATTACAGGCCCGTCAGCCTCACAAGCTGTCAATGCAAAACAATGTAGCGAATTATCTCTTAGAATGCAGTAGTATCTTGAAAGTGAAAGCTTTCTGTTATCGCAACAAGGAGGCTTCAGATAGTGCTACTCTACTGAAGATCAGGCAACCTACCTCTACTAAGAGAATGAGGACGCCTTCCAAGAAAAGAAACTGGTACTAGCAGCATGGATAGAGCTCAGGAAAGAATTTGACAAGGTTTGGAAAGAAATGTATAAATGTAAATCTCGCGTAATAACCCAAGACGAAAGTGTAGTTAGATTAAAATCATTCATAGCCACGTAGGATATGCATCACATGTACAAGCTAAAGCTGCCATCAGTAACATTCGCCACAAAGCACTCGCCACTCGTGAAGCACCATGAAATGTTGCTGATTTAATTTCGACGTCAGTAAGTCATACATACATGCATATACACATATGCGCGCGCACGCATGCACACACACGTTCTCACGTACACACACACACACACACACACGCACACGCATTCGAACACACATACATACGAGTACATAAAATACATACATACACAACAATATTTTTCGAAGAAGTGATCGTTCGAAGAACTTACATTCGAATAATGGGTTGTCGAAGAAATTGTTTTCTAAGAACTTGACAAACACCGTATGAAGGGATACGGAAAGGGTTTATTAAGGGAAGAAGTGGCCAGTGAAATATTATGCGCAGTTTCATTCAGCATTCGTGACCTCGTCGTACTCAGATTAAAACGTCGATAGGTCTGCATCAAACTGCGCGCTACGCACTGAAAAACTCCCCCGTCCCATGCCCCCAAAGCTAATCCATGGGGGCAGGGGGGGCTTACAGTGTGTAGCGGGAATAGCGCTAAACCCGCCAGTAGTCTTAGCTATTGTGAAATGCGTCTTTATAGCTTTCTCGTTTCGTTAAATAATGTACGTATTTGTTTTGTTAAAAAGTTGCCACTGCTGCCCGTAATGTACCAAAGAAAGTCATCGGTCTGAGAGTGAAGAAGAGTGCACCACTGAAATATTTATCTGGAGATATCATCACTGATAAAAGGAAGCAGATGGACAGATGAGTTGGGCACTATCTAGAGCTCTATTCTAATGAGATTAAGTCACCATATCCCTTTAGTCATGGGGGCTATATCAACTCTGAACTACCTGGATCAACCATAGCCGAGAACAACAGCGATATTAATTATCTATCTTCTAACAAGGTACCTGACAAGGATATAGTTCCAATTGAGGTTATCAGATATGAGAGAGACATACTTGCATCACAACTCCATCAACTTACAACCACGTGTTGGCTTAAAAGACAGATCCTACAGTATTTTTAACTTTCGAGCATTATAATTATATATACGAATAACGGAGACAGGAGGGAATGTAACAATTATAGACATACGCTGCTTTTATTCATTGTTGGCAAAATACTTGCTGGAATTGTACGGCGAAGACTGCAAGTTCAAGGTGATCGGGTCTATCCTGATTCACAATGCAATTTTATTATAAACCGAACAACCAACAACATGATATTTTCATTACGTTAATTAGAAGAGAAATATTACGAACAAAAAGCAGTCCCTTTATGTTGCTTTCATTGATCTTACAAAGTCATTCGATTTAGAGCGGGGAATAATAATTCACATACAAGTTTAACTAGCTAAATTATACAATTAAAGGAAATATAAAAGTCATTTACACACTGTAAAGTGATTGAATATGCGCGTATCCCTTGATTTATGTTATCCGCAAACTACCATTTCACTTCAAAAAATATGTTTGAATACAAAATATAGGATAATAAGAGGCAATAAATAAACTATAATTTTAAATCATTCACTAAGTAATTGTGCGTTCCTTGACTTTTAAGGGACACTTCCGATAATTATTCAACAGCTGGTTCTATTTTTGTTTTTAAAAAAGTATCAGGTCCCCACTGCCTCTTTTATTTTGTACCTGTAACGTCACTACTCGGTTATATCATTTTGTTTTCGACTAAATATTACGCCGAAGTGTTACAATAAGAAGTTTAGTTTCTTGCACAAGAAGATGATACAAGTATATAATATGGGATTCAAAATGGGTTACGTGCGTTTGTCTCTAAGTCATTTGGAGAATTCATTGAACTCTTATTGTAGACGATGGACTTACGTATTCGATACCCGTGATTGCGATCTTTCATTCTTTTTTTTTCCATATGCCAGGTGGTAGTAGAATCATATCATCTTCAGCTGTGTTGTGTCTGCATAAAGGGTGTTGGTGATGGAAGGGTTTGGTGGTAACAGTTGTTTTCGTAAATCTTGTAGTGCGTGGCATTAAATAAGGTGGTGTTTTACTGTTACCACCTCTTGTCTGTTGCATTGGTTGCAGTATAGAGTATGGATTGCGGTAATCCTTTGTAGATGTTTGTTAATTTGTAGATGTTTTGTTCGCAGCCTAAATATTGTGGTTTGATCTTTGTGGTGTAATCTATTTAATCTGTAGTGTGGATTTGGTTGTGATATGTCTGCACATATTACTCTTCATTTTGTGCCAGAGGTCTAGCGGTCCATCCACTGTTGTTTACAGTTGTTGTGGATAATGTGTTTAGCTGTTCTAATGTAGGTGGAAATTCCTGGTCGGGGCATATGTACTATATTTTGCCATTTTATTAGCACTTTCAGTCCCACTGATACCAGTGTGGACTGGTATTCACTGTAGTGTAGTATTGATGCCATTGGGTGTAAGTCTGTTTGTAGCTTGATCGATGTTGCTTATTGTTTTCTCTGATATTGAATTCCAGTTTTCGAGGGATTGTACTACATACAGAAAGTCTGTGAATTTTACTGAGTACTTTGGACATGTTTCATTTGTTGGTGAAGTATGAGAGTGTTTCTGATAATCTTCACTTCAGCATCATAGTTCTTACAGAACTCTCCACAATGAGCAGAAAACTATTGATTTTATCAGGACACAGCTGTTCAGCACCGTTTGTTTTAGTACTGCTGATTTTATTTAAATTAGGTAAATAGAGACGCGCTTAATTTTTAAGCAATCAAAGTATATGGGGAAATTTGAGAGTGTACTGATAAAATCCAATTTCTAACTCTGAAAGCAACGATAGAAATATCTAGAATTTTGCAGACAAATAGCATAGGCAATGCTTAAAGTAATTTCAATTGTTCGATAAATACATCTATCCCGATGGAAACCAAAAGGCAAATCATAAATTTAATAGTTATCCTAACATTATTTTTTCATTGTCAGACATGGATTCCAACTACAGAACAAGAGAAAAAGTTTAGGCTAATACGTGTAAAATGAGATTTCTAAGAAAAGCAACAAACAGAAAAAGAAGAGATAATGTGAGAAATGAGGAGATTACAAGAAATGTTGAAACAACATCAGTGGTCAAATATTTTGAAAAAACTTAGATTGAAATGGTTCGGCCACCTAATGAGAATGAATCGTTATTGGCTAACGGCAAGCATACAACATGAAAATGGAAACAGCAAGATGCAGAGGAAGACCAAGAAGAAGATGAATTGAAGGAATTACCAACATTCTGACACGACACATCATTACTGCATATCAAGCAACAGACGTGCCATAGCCCGAAAACCGGTCGGCATTACATCCTACGACGCTTAACAGCATAAGCCAATAACAGACAATAGATAGATAGATAGATATAATTGTTAGAACTAATATAAAACAATTACATATGCGTACTATTTTTTGTAGATGCACCCAACTGCAGAACTAAGCGATCATGCCTGTCAACTCTACCAAGAAGAGAGGGAGAAAATATGCCCTAATGAGGCGGCAATATTTCCAGACCTGAAGAGTTCCATGGATGAACTGAAGCGAATCGCACAATTCATTGAAGCTATTAGCGGTGTAACCTGATATCTGACTGAAGGATGAAGAAGGAGAAGAACAGAGAAAAATAAAGATAGAGCGAGAAAGAGAGAGAGAGAGAGAAATACTGGGATTGAGAGTAATGCTGAAATAAGTTAATGATGGAATAAAGATAATGACAACACACAAATATATAACAATTCTAGAATGAAGCTGTTACAGATTTGATTTTATCTCGAGTATATATTTATCTCCAGGTTAACCATTATACCAAATTCAAATTAAGTTGCAGGCAGCTCTGCAATAGGACATTTCGGAGCATAATGGCAACATACTGAACATAATATATTACATAATATATTCACTACAGCTAAAAACGTTTTCACTTGATCTTATGTCTTAAACATTTTTACTATTTGTAATATGTGTATTAACATGTGTTAACGCCGCTATTTTGTCAGGGTCTGAAAGTGAGAAAAAGAATGGAAACACAATGTAACCTCCATGCATGTCGCAATGGGCGACTAATTAGGTAATGGGGTGATGTTGGTTGTACCATCCTATATAGTGTCAATCTGACCCAGAAGTCATGCTGAATTCGGATGAGTGAGGACGAAAGACACATATATTAGGGTAAAGATGTAAACGATGACACAATGCAGTCTGTTTTCCAGACTGCTTCCTGCTATCTGCAGTCAGATCCTTCGATCAGGAGTGCAATTACCTTCCAGCTGACATAACTGTTGGTCGAAATCTTCTACCAGGAATTAAACTACCTGACAGGATTTGGCATATCTGTTGGACGGATCCTTCTACCAGGTATTCAGTTACCTTTCCACGCCAGATTTAAAATAGAAATAAAAATGCTAAAGTGTTTCCTTTTGATCTCGGCACTAAAAGTTCATTTGAGAAAAAACTCGTGTATATCTAAACTAAAACTGAAACCCTTGTGTTGAGTTGAATGGCTACCCACTTCACAATTCTCATTCTACTTTTCACCCTTATCTTTCTATTTTATAGCTTTATAAAAAATTATTTACATTGTCATTATTATGTTTCGTTTGATTCGTCTTTACTTTTTCTATTCTGATTTTCATCATGAATATTCCTATTCTCATTTACTCAAGTCAGGTGTGAGTTCTGCACAATGTTCTAATATCACACCTTGAAGTAACTCAAGTCAGGTGTGAGTTCTGCACAATATTCTAATATCACAACTTGAAGTAAACTCAAGTCAGGTGTGAGTTCTGCACAATGTTCTAATATCACAACTTGAAGTAACTCAAGTCAGGTGTGAGTTCTGCACAATATTCTAATATCACAACTTGAAGTAAAGTCAAAGGTGTGAGTTCTGCACAATGTTCTAATATCACAACTCGAAGTAAACTCAAGTCAGGTGTGAGTTCTGCACAATATTCTAATATCACAACTTGAAGTAAACTCAAGTCAGGTGTGAGTTCTGCACAATGTTCTAATATCACAACTTGAAGTAAACTCAAGTCTTCATCAGAAACGCTACCGCTAATTTTACTATGAATTTTTCTTAACAAATAGTTTTATACTCGAATATGTGTGTGTTTTATTTTAGCAATAAAATTGCTGTTAGTTTTTTATTTGAATATGGTTTCTTGTGTTTCTCTTGTTCTTATTTTGTTTGCGTTCTAAAATAACCAGCAATAATTTTATTGTGATGTCCGCTAGAGCAGATACAGTATGTTGTACTATGGTTTAAGTCGCGCCATATAAACCTAACAAATCCGTTTTCAGAGTTTCCTTAAGTTTAGTGGTCTTCCCTAGCCCGTGGCAGCCTTCTAATCTGTCCCTGATTCGACTAGTGTCTAACAGCACTTAGCCATTTAGCCATGCTGGTTTATTACCCGGTCTGAGCTTCAACTTAGAAGGCCCAAATTTGTAGGTCTACTTTTACATTTATGTGTAAACCATACTTTTTTATGTCAGATATGGAAACTCAGAATATGGACGGAAGAATGTAAAAGTCAGTATACATACTCTTGTTACAGAAACTCTTGCCACCTTCAACTATAAAACAGTAGCACTAATTAGTCAAGCCATCATAATACTATTACAGATCGTAATGGAAAGAATGCAGCACAAAATATACACAGAAATTCATGAAGTTCAAGCCGGGTTTTGAACACGAAGAGGAACAAGAGACCACATATTCAACATGAGAAACATAATTGAGAAATGTATAGAGCACAACTTAGACCTACAAATGTGTTTCATAGACTACACCAAGTCGTTTGATTATATTAAACATCGCCAACTATGGTTCATCATGGGCCTTCCCAAACACCTATCTTATTCAAACACTATATCACGAAAAACAAGCAGCAGTGAGAGTGGAGGGAGAAAAATCTAAATAATTCGCAGTTCAATGCGGAGTGAGACAGGGATGCACTCTATCCCCTTATCTTTTTAACACCTATGCATAGAATATATTGAGAAATGTAAGAGAAAAACTAGAGGAAAATGAGTTTCATCCATTAAATATCGAAGAAGAACAACGCTAGGTGCAAAGCAATTGGCCAGATACAATCTCGACATTGCAGCACTGAGAGAAACGAGATTACTGGATGAAGTCATACTTACAGAAAGTGGTGGAGAGTGCACATTTTTATCTGAAGTGGTCGCAAAAGCCAAGAGCGTCGAGAATCAGGAGTTGGATTTGTAGTTTGAGTCGACTATGTACAAAGACTCCCAGTCTTCCTCAGGGACTAAGCAACCATCTCATGGCACTACGCATACAGGTAGGAAAGAAGTTTACAACCCCAATTAGCGCCTATGCTCCGACAATGACAAACCAAGATCAAGAAAAACACAAATTCTATGAGAAATTGATGTATTGATATCATCTACGCCAAAATCAGACAAACGTATAGTTCTGGGTGATTTCAACGCAAGAGTTGGAAATGATCATCAGTCCTGTAGTGGAGTTCTTTTAAAACATGGGATCGATAAATGCTACAGCAATGGGCTACGTCTCTTAAGACTGTGTTCCAGTCATGACTTCACTATCATCAACTCAGTCTTTGGAATGCCTACACGCAAGAGGACATCATGGATGCATCTACGCTCTAAACATAGGCACCTGAAATTTTATATTATCACCATGAGGAGGGACATGAGAGACCTACGTATAACTAAAGCCATGTGTGATGCAGAATGCTGGACTGACCACAGACTGATAGTGTCCGAATTCAACTTTCACATTATGCGACAGAGGCGTCCATAAGGATGTACAGTAATGAAACGCTTGGACACTGAACAATTAAAAAAAATTTCAGCTCAGTAACGATCCTCTCCCTGGACATAGTCACAAAACTAAAGGACTTGAACCTTGAAGATGTTATTGTTGAGGAAGAATGGGCATCCATCTAAAACATCCTTTATGATACGGCTATGGAACATTTAGGTCTGAAGATGCACACAAACCACGACTGGTTCGATGACAATGACGTATAACTTATCACTCTGCTAGAGGAAAAGAACAGTGCCTTCATAAATCTTCAAGTTGATCTCGCTTCACCTAAAACAAAGAAAATACATTAGAGCCCGCAGTACATGCCAACTGATACTAAGTGAATTGCTTGATAGGCGATTGCAACAAAAAGCCAAGGCGACCCAAAATTTCGCGGACAGTAGGTACTACAAGCGATTCTACGATGCATTGAAAATAATAAACGGTCCAAGTTCATCAGGATTACCACCCTTGCTTAACGCAGATGAGTCAGCTCTGCTTACAGAAAAAACAAGATCATAAACCGATGGGCACAACATTTGGGAGCAATTTTATAAGCCATCAGTCTACAGTGAAGAAGCAATAGATCGCATGCCACAACATAACATAACATAAGAGAAGTTCTTGTCATACCACCAACAAATACAGAAGTAAAGACTGCCATTGGATAAAACCACATGGAAAAGCTCCTGATATGGATACTACACCAAGCTTACCTAGGTCTTTGTTACGTGCTGAAGCTCAGGAACCTTGCCTCAAATCCTGAAAGATTCCTCATTTATCACCCTATATAAAGGAAAGGGAAATAATTGTCCTGGGACAACCACCGAGTGATATCGTTGCTGCCCACTGCTAGTAAAATATTAGCTCGTGTAATGCTGAACCAATTTATAAAGAAACTCACAGGTGATCTTCTGCCTGAAAGTTAGTGTAGATTTCGTGCTAGTCGCGGAAGAGTGGACACGATCTTTTCTGCCCTTCAACTTCAAGAACACCAAATTGAACTTTCCACAAAATTTGTAGACCTCACAAAGACATTAAACACTGTGAAGTGAACAGAGATACACTGTGGAAAGTGCTAGCAAAATTTGGCTGCACCCCTAAATTTATCAACATGTGCGATTTTGATGACAGCATGATGACCGTTGTTATCAGTGACGGATATGTCATCACTAGTATTTTCTGTAACAAATGGGTCAAACAAAACTTGGTTCTAGCTCTAACACTGTTCAGCATGATCATTTCTGCCATGCTGACTTACGCCTCTAGATAAAATGACGTAACAGGAATACAAATAAAATACAGAACTGTCGGTCTCCATAAGATCGTTAATAAAAACAGTGTTCATGTCGAAACTGTGTTACCATTGTCAGACCTGGACCCTGACAGAGAAACTACCACACAAAAAAACAACTCGCCGTATTAGAACAACAGCTCCCCAAGACGCCTAGCAGTCCAAATTGATAAGACAAGACAGTTAGTAAACCTTTCAATCATCGAAGTTTGCAGGTCAAAACTAAGGTAGGAGGCACACTGGTCAGGGAACTCCTCTATTCAGATGACTGCGTGATGTAAGCTGAATCTGCAGTCAATATGCAGGTCACCCTAAACTATTTTGCCGAAGCCTGCGACAACTTTGGTTTCACCTTCAATACCAAAAAAAAACAGAGGTCATGTTTAAACCCACACCAAACAAAACACAATTAAATCCCAATATAAGGATCAAAGAAGAAGAGCTTCAAACAGTTAATAATTTCACCTGCCTGGGCAGCTCTCTCTTACACGATGTAAACATCGAAACTGAGGTAAACAACAGAATAGTGAAAGATAGTGCCACATTTGAAAGACTGCGAAAAAACGCATGGGAAAGAAGGTGAATAATAATTACCTCCAAACTCATAGTTAACCAAACATCAGTAATATCATCACTCCTTTATGCCTGTGAAACATTGACAGTATATGTCAGATACACTTGAAGACTCAACCACTTCCACCTAAGCTGTCTGTGTAAGATACTCAACAACCATTGGTGGGATAAAATACCAGACAGTGAAGTACTGATGAAATCTAAGTCTGTAAGTAGTATACATACAATGTTGATAAAGGCGCAGACACACTGGGCAGGACACATGGCATGAAAAATCATCGTCTGCCAAAAACGTTCTTTTATGGAGGACTCTAGACTGGCTCAGGGGGCGGGGGGGGGGGCAGAAGTGGCGTTTTAAAGACACTAATAAGACATAACAGACCCACTTCAAAATATACACGCATTCATTGTAGAATCTTGCACATAACAGATCTGACTGGCGTCGCTGAATCAAAAATAGTGCAGCAGCTGCAGAGAACCTCAGACATCAAGCAGCGCAACACAAATGCGATAGAAGAAAGACTAACGCTTTTCAAGGTCCCACATACACTCCTCCCACACATGCCCAGTGTATGGTAGATAATTCCAAGCACGCATATAACTCATTAGTCACAGTCGGGCACACCGCAGACATCATCATCATCCAAGCTGAGCTGAATGGTAATCGTTGACTTCGACAGAAGAACAGCAGGGCTCAATGCAATGATCTTTTTCAAGTCGAAATGATTGTCAGTCAATGTCATTGTAGGGATCAATGAAATGAGTCTTCTTCTCTGGTGAGAACTTTGTCATGTGGCATGTCTTTCTTGCAAGTCCTTTTCCAGGAAGGTAATGTGCGCTGATTCTAAATAGTGTCAGGAATCTTGACTAATGTTACTGATAATTTGTCTCCGTTGTAGTCCACAGGGAACAGATCAGACAGCTAAAGGTAAATGTTCGCTCTCGGGGGGCTTTTTGTGATCTATCAACAGAAAGACGTCACCGAATAACCTAAAGTGTCGCCATCTAATGGAAATCGCATAGTAGTCTCTCGTCATTACCAGGCTCCAGTAAAGACCTGTTTGCAGATGACCCAGAAGGCTGGTTTTCCGGTGTTGTGATTGTTTCTGTGTCTTTCATTGGTCGACGTTGGCTATTTTTGGCTAGCTACTCCAAGTATATAAATAGTGACAATAAAATAGCGAGATAATAATCAAAGACCTCACGCTTATTTACTTCTGCACTTGGTCTTCTAAGCTGCCAGCGGTCTCGCCCTCGTGGTGACGTGTGATAGATTAGTTCGTAATATAGGCTACACGGATTGTTTTATCTTATGAAAAGATGTTCTTAAATAAATATTTATTATGCATTTTTCATTTTTATTATTATATGTTCGTTGAGACTAAAATATTTGATCGAAACCTCACACGTGTTTCTGTATATTTATACTATTATCATTGTTTTTAAATACATTTTTAATAGCGGTAGGCATTTGAAACACATTTTTAATTATTCACTATTTATCGTACGATAAGTTACACAGCTTGAGACCAGCTTTGATTGGGCTATTCTGGAGATATTCATGGTGTATTACAACCTCGAGGCATTCTACAGATTAACATATTTTATTTTCTCCTCAATAGATAAAACGTGAGCCTTCAGCAGGAATCAAATTCAACAGAAATATGAATTCATGTTTCCAAAATAAGTCGATAAAGCAAACAAACAAAGAGACACTGTGATGGGCGACGTTTCGACTAAAATGTCTTCATCGGGACACAAGCAAGCAACAGGCAACGAATATTACAAGTAACAAAATATAATGTAAGAGAAGAGCAAATGAAGATAGTAAGAGAGATCAGATGAGAAAGAGAGAAAGAACTAGGCAATAGAAACATGAAAAAAACACAGAGCACATATAATAAAACAATAGGAAGGAAAATTAGATAGTAGAGAGAGACGTGTCATGGAAGCAAATAATAATAATAATAAAATACAGTGATGATACAGGCAGGTTAGATGAGCTAAATATTAGTAATAAATGGGTAACTTTGGTGATATGTCAAGAAATACAAAAATAGGTAGGTGTGTTACCAAAATGAAACATAAAACAACTTAACAACGCTGTTAAGTTGTTTTATGTTTCATTTTGGTAACACACCTACCTATTTTTGTATTTCTTGACATTTTGCCCTGTGTTACCCCAGCCACCTACTTCCTGTTTAGGGTTGTTACCCTACACTGGTTGATTTATCCCTTAACTTTGGTGATAGTCTTGTCCAATTGAGATGCATGAAGCAAATATGCCAAAATACGCAGAACACATGGTCGAAAATAGACAATGATGGCCAATACCTAAGTATCGAGCGGGACAGGTTGTAAAAGTAGAATGATGAAGTGGGATGAAGATAAAAAAAATAAAATAAAAATGTACCTGGCTAGTGATATGCTGATGTCAGCAGTGAATAGGAATGTGGACAAATAAAGTAGACCATAGTGGGGAACGCAGCTTCAATATCCAGCTTAAGACAGGAGCGGAGGGAGCCAGACAAGAGCGTGGTCAAAGCAGGGCAGTGGATGTGATTAAAAAAGGGGTAGTAGATAGATATAAGGGAGAAATTTAGTGGAAAACACCATTTCCAGTTTCATGTTACCCGACACCGAAATTTATGTCTTCTTCTTCAGAGTTCATTCTCAAATTCCTGCTGGATCTTTCTTGTAGCAGGACAATCGCCCTACAGGATTTCCAGCAGGATTTCCAACCAGATAATGGAATGCGATGTGTCGCTGTTTTATTTGCGCCACTGGCCCGACACATCCTTCTTCTGCGGTGAATTTATATCTAAAATGGATAGATACCTTACGGGCAGGTATCGTGATAACATAGCAGCCACAATGACAGCAAAGTGGCCTATAATAACAGATATAAGAGAGACATTTGGGTTGAGAGCTTGTTTTGTCTCCTTTTCTCTCTTGCATCTGATCTGTCGTACTATCTTTATTTGATATTCTCTTACATTATGACTTTTTGATTGTAATATTCATTGCCTGTTGTTTGTCTGTGTCCTGATGATGACTTCTTAGTCGGAACGTCACCCATCACAGTTTCTCGTTTGTTAAGTAACTTTTATGGACTTATTTTGGTAACACAAATACTTATTTTTGTTCATCTTGATATTTCTCTTGTGTTATACCAGCCACCGTTTCCAGTTTCGTGTTGTTACCCGACATTGGAACTTTTATCTCTTCCCCACACACCATTACAGTCGAATTCATGAGTGTAATAGTTATGAGAGATAAGTCGTTTCATTACTCCCCCCCCCCCCCAGCTGTTTCGAGGAACGTAGCACAGAAACACTTTGAAGAATTATAACTAAATTACTAATTGACTGTAGATAAACGCACTTAACATAGGATTTGTTCATTTTGTTACAATATCAATGTGAATATTTTATTTGAAACATTCATTATTGATAACGCTTAACAACGGGTACGGACCAGCTCCGCAAAAATGTCCCTTGACATCATCTAGATCGAGAGTCCACACCAAGGCTCCACCATACCCTTGGTCCTTAATGTAATGAACCTTCTCCCTCAGACTATCTTGGTTGTCATAGCCCACCCACTGGTTTCCAGATATTAGATAAGGTACGTGTTGGTCGCTGATAATATATTCAGAAGCACCTGCTTTAAGCAGCTCACAGACCTCATAATAAGCCAGATATCCTTCTCCTCTGGTGTAATTTCCACTTTTTCCAATAGAAGCTGGAGCACCAACACCATTCGCTTTACCTGATAAAGTGAATGATGTTCCATAAAGCGGCAAACCAATAACAATCTTGTTTTTAGGTGCTCCTAGCTGTACCCAGTATTTGGCTGCAAAGTCTACACTGGAGTATGTGTTCCTACCTGTAGAGAGTGATACAAATGTATGTTAAAATTGTATGTTGAAAAAAAAAATCATTCGCGTATCCCATTCAGGACAAAGTCATCAACCCAGAATTTTCTGGCTACATTGATTTTCTAGACTATATAAATATGTTCAGCAGTTTGCGATTGCTTTCTGAACAGTCCAGATGTACAATTGCCGGTGGTGGGATTCGAACCCGGTTCCTTGGCCGCCACACAATACATAATCATAGTCATACAACATCGTATATTACAATTTCGTTATAACGTAAGAGAGCGATATGAGACATTTAAAAAATAATATTCATATTTTAGTTGGAAAGCAGAACCAATGCAATAAGTTCCAGGCATGTTTTCTCTTTCGTCAGCAGCTGGTAAAGTGTGCGCATGCTAGAGCTGTAGCTTGGGCGGGAGAGTTAGGTCTTTCTATCTTCACTCTTTTTACTGCTTTATGTGTTGCAGGGTCAAAGAAGAGTTCTCTGGAGATGGATTTTGTTTATGTTCGATATATGTATGTTGTCGTTGTCTCTTTTATTTCTGTGATCTATCGTTTGCAAGGTATGTCACTGGCGTGTATCCATCGTGTTTGTATAGTAATGTTTTTTTTTTATGGGAACTGTTTAATGGTAGTCTGGAAGCATGCAAAAATCACTTAATATTTTGTCTTCTAGTGTAATCCGGGATTGACATTGTGTTTGTCAGTCTTCTGATGTTTCGTTTCTGATTCTAGCTCTGATTGTTACTCCGAGGAATCTACATAGACATGTCATTTATGTTGTAATAAGTTTTCTTTTGGATTCTGTTGTTAGTGTTCACGTTTGACATTGGTAGTACAGTTTATAAAAATAAGAGACATCTGCCCCAAGATCCGACACGCTATGTTATATCTATGTTGGATTTCTTTGGTTTTTCCCCATTCGATATCCTGTATCCAAGATAAGTGAATTATTTAACCTGTTTAAGTTGTTGGTCATCGGTTAGAATAGTAGTGTTTTTTTATTTATTTTTTTAGGTTTATGCGATTGAGATTACCCTAGTTTTATTCCGCCATAAAAGAGAGTGGGGTAAGGGTTTGAAGACAACATTAGGTAAATTGCAGAATAAATGTTATACTTTGTGCAACAAGAAAAATAACGCGTGAAGTAAAAATAATACAAGGAAGTTGCCACTTCACATCAGCTTGTAGCATCATTAAAGGTAGCCTATATCAGCATTCAGTTAGTCTGCAGCAGTTCGCATGTAGTCTAACAAAGGTTCTCAAGCCGCATAGCGACACATTCTCAAACTGCCAACCCCCTCCCTCTATTTACAAAGTCGTATATACGATCATGCTGCATGCTGATAGTACCAGTAGCTCATTGATTATATTTTGTATACGTTTCTTCGGTCCTAGTATGGCTTCTCGTCAATTCATGCTAGATTGATGCCTGATTTCTGATTGCAAGATTGTATTCTGACGATTGCCGAGTCATTTTCAGTTGGGGCTCTCAAACTAAATTATCAAATGCCCTTTCACAGACATAAAACCTATATGTACTCGTGAATTACTTTGCCCCAGTGTAGTGGAGGCCCAAAAGGGGAGCAATGAATACAGTTCTTGCTACCATCCATTCGTGTCGCAAGAGCTTAAGGAAAACTTAAGGAGGTGTAGTTGGCTGTCATTCGCCATAGAAAAACAAAGTGACCAAAAATAAAATACATGATAAAGTCGGATATGTCAGACCTAAAGGTGCATATATCGCAGCCAAGCTGTTAACAATGACACATCGCATTCCTTTTTCTGCACTAATACCTGCTAATATGTAGGAGCACGGGAAAGAACACAGAAGAAGAAGAATTAATTTTATTCTAAACTTTGTTCTACTATTATGCCATATGTGTAGGGTTGCTATCTAGTCCTTACATGGTTGGTGTGTAACATTTAGATTGTGAATGAAATCATGTCTTGCAAGTATGCAAAGGTTGGTACAATATATAACATGTTTTACATACACAAGCGAAAGCAATATTGAATCACTAAAACTAGTGACTACCTTTTGCAAGATGTGTACAATAGAAGACCATCAGTCAAAACTGCGAACTTGAGTAAACAAACCGCATAAAAATACGTAATATTAGCTCTTTGTGAACTGTCCATATCTGGGAGTACATATTTGGTCAATATTTATATTTTATTTCACCTATCCATATATTGTTTTCTTTCCATAGATTGGAAATAGCCAGTTACTAGGCATAAGAGCACTTAAAACTAGGCGTGTCAAGCAGCGCACCACCTTTGATATGCCGGTCAGATATTTACTAGTGATTGATACGAGACTATCCAAGACGGGTCGAAACACATGATTGTTGAGCCCCAGCCTAGAGATAAATACAGACGACAATAGGTTCGCAAGGTTCAGTACGGAATTCACTTTAGTTGTCAGAGTTCGTTGGTACAGTTCAATGGTTAAGTAGTCAGTAGTGTTTTTGAGTCTCGTTTCAGCTAACAGGTTGTAAACTCTTAGATCAAATTGCGAGTAGCAAGTTCTGTGACCGTCGATGTCATTACTGTTTGTTTTCTGTTATATATGTATGTATCAATTGTTGTCTTTATAAATGCCTTTTTCATCGAAACGTCGAATTGTGTGTGTTATTATGGGTGTCTCCAGTTATTAGCACAACTTTATTACCTTATTCCTGGATCTAGAAAATTCTTATCCGACTGTATCACTGAAGTGTATTAAATTAAGATAGTTTGTTTTTGCGGAGGAACGTTCATGAATGGAGTGTCATTAGAATGAAGTCTAAGTCTTTTGTACTTAGTGATCATTCGCTCTGATTCAGAAGTGTTTATTAATGAAGTAGCTTAACCGAATTACTATTGAATTATGAAGTTATAATTCAGAATCAAGGTAGGCAGTTAACTCACTTTAATGGACAGATATAGCTGTTACGTTATGATACGCGGCGTTATTGTTGGACTCGTACAGTGAAACTCGTGAAGTAGGAAGCAAGAGGATAAATAAAAATTCCAACTTGAATTTACTTATATAAGCTAATTATTTGAAGCAACATTGTACTGTCTCTATGTTATTTATGTTTACAAGAAGTGATATGATCTCTTGTAGTACGAGTACCGCTGCTATATGTTTGTGTTGCTAAGAATACTTCAATACATTAACGGGATGTTCGTCGTTGTTGTAATAGTCCTTGTCTCGATTGGCCCGTTATCAATGACTTGAGTAAACAGTTTGACTGTCCAGACAAAATCGCATCGTTTCTTTTTTTAGATGAGGTTAATCATGTACGGCAAACCCTGTTTACTCGAGTTGCGAGGCGATTCGGTGCCTTTAGAAAGGACGTGGCTCAATTTCAGTTAGTCCCAAGAATAGTTAACAGGAAAGTCTGAGACTTTTACATTTATTATAACTTTTAAATAAATAAACTTATATATTATGTTATGTTCCTCCAGGGCCATAGGCGGCGCATAGGGCAGAAACCATAGCTTTTCATTTCTGTCTTTGTGTTGCCAGGTCTTTCAATTGTTGCGTGTTGTTTAGGTTCATTGACATGCCTTCTCTATTAATGGTTCTTCGTAGAGTTTCTCTAGGTCTTCCTCTTCTTCTTACTCCAGGTGGCACCCAATATAGTGACTGCTGGGGAATTCTTAGGCTGTTCAATCTGAGAACATGGTCGATATAAGTCCAACGCCTTTGTCTAATGAAGGAAGATATATAGGTTTGTTTGCTTTCCTCTCTTATAGTAGTGTTAGATTTAAAGTCATTCCACTTAACATTCAGAATTGTACGTAGGCATTTGTTTTCAAAGGGGTCGAGTCTCTTATCTGTGGCTTTTGTGGCTTTCCAACTTTCGCATCCATATGATAGAATAGGGATGATGTTGGAGTTAAACAATCTTGAGTTTTGTGGTGTTTCTTAGTGTATTTGACGTCCAGATGTTACGTAGTTTATTGAAAGCACCCGCTGCTAGGGCAATACGGTGTAAAATTTCTTTTGATGAGTATCCATCCAGTGCTAGATTGGTGCCTAAATATGTTAAATTGTTGACTTTTAATAATGGAGCATTTTGAATTTTTATGTTGTCGTTGGATCTCGTAAAATCTAGTATATGAGTTTTTTATGTGTTGATTTTCAACCCTATCTAATTTGAGTAATGTTGGAGATTGTCAAGCTTAGATTGAGCATCTGTTTGGTTTTTTTCGCTCAAAAGGGCCAGGTCATCTGCGTAGTCAAGATCTTCGACAACGGTATTATAATCCATTTTATTCCTGTAAGCTCATTTTCAGTGCTCTTTCTCATGACCCAATCAATAGCGACGCAGAAAAGTAATGGGGACATGATGCATTCCTGTTTACCGCCCGTAACAACTTGGAACCATTCTGACTTCTCAATGTTTGTTTGAACACAGCAATGTGAGTTGGTGTAAAATGCATTTATAACATTGATTATTTTAGTACGAAAACCGTATTGTTGTAGAATATTTCATAACGTAGGTCGATGAAGACTATCAGATGCTTTCTCAAAGTCAACAAAGTTGATTATGAGCGGGGATTGAAATTCGAGTGATTCTTCAATGATGATGCGAAGAGAAAATATGTTATCTGTGCAGGAGCGAGCTGCTCTAAAGCCTTCTTGTTCTTCTCTGAGTGGTTTATCAACAGCATTCTTTAATCTTTCCAAGATGATGCGTAGGAAGACCTTGCCTATGACTGATAATAGGGTGATGCCCCGCCAGTTGTAAATAAACTTATAGAGAAGCACTAAATTCCTTTCACAGTTAAAGTCTGCAGCGATACTTTTAGTTGATAGCCAATAAAGACTTTGCTTTAAATGTGATCTGATCATGAGCTGTGATGCTAGAATGTACTGAAACACTCTTTGAATATTGTTTAATTTTCTAAACCACCCACTAAAAGGTAATCTATATACTGGACAATGGCAACTTACTAGAAGTAAGACAAAACTTGCTTAATACTCACACAATTCACTCAAGCAGGTTCAAAGTTTGCAAAGAAACTGATAGTTTTCATTGAACTAATTAAATATACTCAAGCTCACTTGTATCGCTAAAATCATCAATTATATCATTATCCATGTTACACAAAATTGGCTTTCGTCGTCTCCAGCGGGGACCTAAAATTTCTGGTATCTCTTTAATGTTGATTATACTTTCTATTGAGAGTCCATCAATAACTTACTGTATGTTGACATTTTTTACTGAGATCAACAACCATTTACTGTATGTTGACATTTTTTCACTGAGAGTCCAACAATTATTTACCTAACGTTGACATTTTTTACTGAAAGTCCAACAATTATTTACCTAACCTTGACATTTTATATATTTTTTGATATAAGCATGTGTTAATGGATTTAGGAATTTTGATACAAGCAGATGTTAATAGATTCAGAAAATTTCATATAAGCAAGTATTATTAGATTCAGGAAGTTTGATATAAGCAAGTGTTAATGGAGTGAGGAATTTGATATAGGCAGCTGGATTTGGGAAATTAGTATATGTAGGTGTTACTAGATCCAGGGCGTTTGATATAAGCAGGGTTTCATGGATTTAGGAAATTTGATATAATCATGTGTTATTGTATTTAGGTAGTTTGATATAAGTAGATGTTAATAGATTTAGGAAATTTGGTATATGCAGGTATTACTTGATTCAGGAAATTTGATATAAGCAGGTATTACTTGATTCAGGAAATTTGATATAGAAGGTAATTTTTTATGCAGGAAGTTTGATATAAGCAGGTGTTAATTGATTCAGGAAATTTGGTATAAGCAGGTATTACTTGATTCAGGAAATTTGATATGAGCAGGTGTTAATGGATTTAGGAAATGTGATATAAGAAGATGTTATTGGATTTAGGAAATTTGATATAAGCAGGTGTTAATGGATTCAGGGAGTTTTAAATAAGCAGGTGTTAATGGATTTTGGAATTTTGATACAAGTAGATGTTAATAGATTTAGGAAATTTGGTATAAGCAGGTATTACTTGATTCAGGGAGTTTGATATAAGCAGATATTATTACATTCAGGGAGTTTTAAATAAGCAGGTGTTAATGGATTCAGTGAGTTTTAAATAAGCAAGTGTTATTGAATTTTGGAATTTTGATATAAGCAGATGTCAATGAGTTTAGGAGTTTTGATACAAGCAGATATTAATAGATTTAGCAAATTTCATATAAGCAGGTATAACTTGATTCAGAAACTTTGATATAAGCAGGTATTACTTGATTCTGGCAGTGTAATATATGTATGTGTTATTGGATTCAGTTTCATGCGTTGTCTCTGAGCACAACCGTAGAGTAAAGTAAAGTTAACCCATAACATTTATTAATGACGTAGATGTGTGAGAAGTTAGCGATCTCACATTTTATTGACTCTGCTATATGATGGAGGTAGCAATCTCCTCTACTTCGCATTCTTTACTATCTGGACTGATCAGGTACCAAATTTAACCAATCCGGGAGTCGTTGCAATCTGAAAAGCATTTCTGCCTCAACTATGGAATGAACAATGACCGTAGGTAATATTAAATCTTTAATATCGTCTGTCCATCATCCTATTGATACACTCAGACATAATATTGTTTTCCCCAATATCATCATGTATTCACTCATTTTCAAATATGTAAATAAATGTGTTACTGAACTTAGTGACAATTTAAAAAAAGTAAATATTCACTATTTTTACACCTCTTTCAACCGCGCACATTATTCTAATTTGGTTATATCAGAGCTTTTTGTCATAAAAAATAATGGAGGTTGTGGTACAGAGAACGACAACACCCCCCCCCCCAATGTATAATACAACACACAGTTATCTTTACCGTAAAGTGGACTGTTGTGACCAGTCACAGTTTCCCATTCGCCATGAAAGTCATAGCTCATTAAGTTGATAAAGTCCAAATTTTTTACTATGTCAGACACTTCGTAAGCTGCATCTATGGTATCTTTCCAAGCAGCAACAGCAGCAGTCAGCAGTAGTCTATTAGAATCTCTACTGTTGTTGTTAAATGCCTGTCTGAGCTCTGAAACCAGGAGAGAAAACTTATGCTTGTCATCTGCTGGGCTTCCTCGAATGCCGGGATACTTCCATTGAAGGTCAAGACCGTCGAATTTATGAGATCTCAAAAACTGAACGGTGCTTGAGACAAACTCGCTTCTGGAAGCTGCTGTTTTAACTACTGCATGAAACGGCGCAGATCCCATATTCCAGTCACCAACAACTAGAAGCACTTTGAGATCTGGATTATTACGTTTCTGATTAATAACCTGCAGTATACAATAAAAGAACAACGGATGAGAGCTAATATTTAAATAAAATGTATTTAGGTATATTGATCTACATAGTACATGATTATCTCCATTACATAACTTACCTGCATAACGTATGTTTTATATCTACACTAAATCATTCACTGGCAAATCAGAAGGTGGACGGAACATGTAGAGTCTGGGCTGGACGTCCCGCTTACAATCAAAGACTTCGTAAAGCGCTCCACAACCGCCTCTCACAGTTCAGGAGCAGCTGATTGCTGCGGAAGCTACTGTGCGGCTGATACTAAAATTCTTGCATCAAAAGCATCATGCACAAACTCGCCTTTAGCAACACCTTCACGAGGTAACCCTGTTTCAAACAAAGCTTGCTATGGTAGTGATTCAGTGCTTGGCGGTATACCCAGGTCTCTCCTTCTTTCTTTTTTCTTGTCTATCACACCTTCTTATCTAGTCTCGACCTCCTCAGCAAGGATCCTGAATGGTGAGAGGAATATCTCTACATTGAATTGATCCGAGCCCTGCCTAATGTCCCAGCTGCAGAGAGAGAGAGTGTATTGCAAAATGACATTGCGTTCACAGTCAGAATATGTCCTAATCGTGATATACTGGAAGCAGGGTAAAGAACAAATCATGGAAATCTGGAAACTCAATGCTTGGGAGAATCTTGAAGGCATAGCATGCAGGACGTGACACGGTCATAGCAATTACTTGGATAGGACACAGAATGAACAATCAAGGTCTGCCTCTCGAGTGCTTGTAACCAACTTGGAATGCATCTCTGTGAACCCCACCTGAATCCCCAAATGCAAAGATTTGATGAGGACAATTGACCACATGACCAGTTTCTGATAGAGAAAGACATTTCCATGTCATTCTTTGAGATGGACATGTCTGAGGCAACTAACCAAACCTACAATGCCAGTCAGACAAAATCTACTATACGAGCTTGGGCGTTACGAAGACCTGCGAAAGAGAGATAATTCCCCTGCTCTTTGCGAAAAGTCATCGAGACAGGACCTAAACATCCTACAACTAAACATAGCAGGCATACAAATAAGATCTCAGAAGTAATAAAAACACTACAAGAACATAATGTACAAGTAGACTTCTTCAGGAAACGCTACCACCACGGAAATACATTAACTTCGCGGGCTATACACAAAACAAATGTAAATGTCTGAAGTTTCAGGGCATTATGACACTAATTAGAAATTATGTCCTAGCCACCATAATCGACAGTCCTGAGGGATACATAGACCACAAGAGAATAAAAGTATGGGACAAAAACAACACCTTCTATACACTACACAATGTCCGACTGTTCCCCAACATCATCCTGTCCCCCTGTCCGCTAACATCATCCACAAGTCTTCAAGAGTTTTAACCCACAGTAAGAAGTACCATCAGATCTGGCGATTTTAGTGCACCTTGGCTACAAGCGTCATAACAACAGAGGACTAGAGATCGTAGATATGCTCAAATGTAGTCCTACTATATACCTGGAGACTCCATCAACACTCTTATACAGGGCACAGAATTTGACCAGCCGACTCGATCTGACATTTCTGTCATCTGACATAGCAGACAACGGCGTCATCATAATCCTAGAAGAAATGGGCAGTGATCATCGACCAATCCTAACAACGGTCTCCACACCACAGATGACACAGATCACGATAAAGCCAACTTGGAACTTTAAGAAAGCAAACTGTGTTAGGTGCAGCCAAGTAACTGATGCTGAGTTTAGTGACATTTGTAGAAAAGCTAACAGGAACGTAACATACAGTAAAATCTGCACCATAATTCTAGCAGCTGCTAAAAAGTGTATCCCAAGGGAAAAGGTCAAGAAATACAAACACTATTGGACACCTGAACTGGCTGAAGCAGTCAATGAGAGGAGAAAGACCAGGAAGAAGGCAGAGAAACATTCTAGCACCTTACACAAAACAGAATACAACAGATAGACAGCAAAAAATAAGATAAATCACAAAGAAAAACAAGTAACTGACCAAGAGAGAAAAATATAGCAAACTTAATCTAAAAAAGGGAAGGAAATAAAGCATGGAGACTTGCATAATTTCGAGGTAAAAGGCTAATCCAACACTCATAGTAGATATTTGTGGCAATGAAATAACAGCACCCAACAAGAAAGGAGATACATTCAACAATTTCTATGTAAATTATCCAGTACACTATCCCGGAAAAGAACACTGAAGAAGGGATTGCCTCAAGGCTCATCTCTAAGCTGCACACTCTTCCTTATTTTTTATTTATGATCTAGAGAAACATCTCAGTGTGTCAAAAGCATTGTTTACTGACGGCAATTAGACCACTGACAAATATCCCATACTGACAAAAGCAAAGATCAACAGAGCCCTCCTCACAATCTCGGTATACTGTGAATTGTGGAAACTAAAAATTAATGCACAGAAAACTGCTTACACTTTTTTCTCACAAAATAGCTAAATGATATGTCAGCATCAAAATGAGTGGGAAATATTAACAAAGGAAGAAATCACTGTTTACCTTTGAGTAAGATTAGATGGTCAACTAAAACTAAAAGATCACATAGAAAATCTATGGGAAAAAAAATAAGGAAACTCTTAAACCTAATTAATAGACTAATTAGTACAAACTAGGGGGGACACAACAGACTCTCCACCGACTGTATCCTGGCTATTTGAAATCAGTGATGGACTATAGACTATAGGCTAAAAGTGGTCAACATGTTCCCTGAAACTCAGGCTTCTGTCAAAAAACACACCCAGATATCGCATTGTGCAAGTTCTTTCTAAACTTTTCCCGGACAACAAAACTTGTGGCATTGGTGTCTTTTCCATGTGATTGTTCAAGGAAAACCACGTCACGAATGCCTTCGAGGGATTAACCACTGCTGCCGTATCTCGACACCAATTTGTCAGTCTGTCCAGCTCTTTCTGTAGTTCCACGACGCACTCTTCTCGATTTCTGCCCTGTCTATACACCAGGATATCATCGGCATATGACATCGTTCTGCCAACACCTGTGATTTGATTGCCAGCGATATGTACTTTGTATACATTGAAAAGTACAAGAGATAGAGGCGATCCCTGTGGCAGACTAGGGCTAATAGCCGTTGGTGTAGATATCAAGTTACCATACTTAAGAACTACTATCCTGAAGGATTTACGACAAAAGGATTTACTGCAAGATTTAACAGCTGGTCCATCAAGATATCCGCCAACGACACCCTATTGTACGCATCCTCAAGGTCTATTGCGACCGCACATGTCTCCATGCGCGAATCGAACCCCTCTAAAACATCCTGCGCAAATATGGCTGCATTCTGCCATGTCTTCTTTCCTGGGCGATACCCTCCTAACAATGTTGGTAAACACTTATTTCTTTCAAGATAAAACGATACCTTCCAGGCCACAATTTTTTCCAAAAGCTTGCCTAGGGTATTCTGCACTGTTATTGTTCTGTTGCCTTGTATCCTAGTGTGGTCCTTCCCCGGTTTGGGTAGTGGAACTAAATAGCTGTGCAACCAGTCTTCTTTCACTGTGCCCTTAAGAGGGCTATTATTGAACATTACCGCCAACTCTCCCAACTCATCATCCGTTCTCCGACTAATGACATCGTATCTAATGCCATCTGGCCCTGGTGCTGTGTGTTTGTTCTTTTCAGCGCCTTCCTGATCTCTTCAACTGTGATTATCATATGGTTTTCCACGCTCAAGTTCTTACACGTGTCTGTAATCGTTTTCCTGATTTCTTGATATGCCTCCACATTTGTCTTACCAATTTGTCCAATGTACTGTGTCAGCAACGCCACACCTTTTGTCTCTTCTGTCCTCTTCCAGACGGTATCGTCGCTCTGGAAATCGGCAATAGTCACGCGTCTTGTCAGACAATTCATTGATTTATGTAAACGCCAGAACAATTTTAGTGACTTTTCGCGAGTGATCTCCTTGCAAAATTCGTCCCATTTTGACGCCTTTGCTGACTTTGCAATATCTTTGAATGTTTGGACTAAGATATCTTTCTTCCGTTTCCATTGTGCGACTTCCATGTGCTGAGACACAACACGTTCCCTTGCTGTTTACCATAGTGCTACTGCTTTCCGTTTCTCGCTCTATGCCCTTCGCACCTCTTCGTTCCACCAGAGGGGGGGCCTTATCCCACACCTGATTTCCCACTTCTTGAGCCTTACGTTTGTCTTGTCGAATTCTGCTCACAACATCCACACCTCTGTGATCATACTTAAAGGATCTTACCTTTGGCCTTATCTGCTTACTTTTGTCATTTCTCAAGAGAACAACACATGGGAGGTGGTCACTGCCATGATGCCACAGCACGTCCCATTTGCAGATAGCCACATAAGCCGATGACACCAATGCCAGGTCGATAGCGCTATCATCATCACCATCCCTGCTTGCCATCCTTGTTATACGATCATCCTTAAGGCACACCAGGTCCGTATCTGTCAGGGCCTCCTCAAGCTCTCTTCCCTGTTTGTTCGAAGCACTATTGCCCCATGATGTACCTTTCGCATTGAAGTCACCACAGAAGAGGATCTGCTTTTCCTGTTCCATTATCTCCCCTAGGATTTTCAGAGAGATGGATATCCACAGAAAGCAGTATACGAGCACCCAGGAGCTTTCAAATACGGCAGCATTTATTAAGTAAACCGGACTTGCTATGTAGACATGACAAATTTTGAACGAGAAGAAGAAAAATAAATGATTCTGCTAGTCCTTCATGTGAAAGATTAACAGTTCTTGTAATCTCTTCATTCCTCATATGATCTCTTCAGGTTCTGTTTGTTGTTTTTCTTAGACACTTCATGTCACACGTAGTAAGCTTCCTCTCTTGTTCTTTTGTTAGTGTTCATGTCTGACATTGATAACACGGTGTTGGTATCAAGATTGCATTTATGATTTGTCTTTTAGTTTCCATTAAGATAGATTTGTGTTTCAAAATTGGTTTCTAGGAATGTGTTGTCCATAAATTACATTAACGATGTTTTCCAATTTTTGACTCCACGTTCTTATTAACATACTTTCAGGAATTCAGGGACCCCCCTGCTTAATTAGGACAAAATTTTAATCCCAGCCCCCACCCCCTCCTCCAATAATTTGGGTCAGAATATTTAGAAAAAAAACATACGTGATTTATTTTCAGAATTTTGAAAACAATTCACAATTCAATTCGTATATAAAAACAGTGTTGTTGACGTAAATTCTTCCCTTTCAATAACTGTTAAACTTCTCCTCCCTAATTGTTAACATAATTTATAGATAGCACTTGATTTTCCATTACCAAAATTAAATTGTATCTACTGCCCTGATGTGTTTTATCACGACGTTCTAGTCTTTCTTCAATGCATATTTTCAATAAGGCTGACATTATCTGCATGTTTTATTATTCATATTGACTAACTCTACGTTCTTTGATATCACTGTATGAAATTCTTAAATACATAAGCTCATTACAGGTTTATATAGTTTGTTCATACCTTCTCATAGTTTCCAACAGATGAATTAGTTGACTCGTCATTCAATTGAGTTGCAGCAAGTTTGTTTCCAACGAGTTTTGCAAATGAATACATGATGTGTGTGCAAAGGTTTGCATCAATGTCATCAGGAGTGTATCTGGTTTCAGGAGTAGGTCTGTATTGAGACCAGTTCGTGTAATAGCAGACTTGACGCTGGCAGACTCCATTAACAGAATGCGTAGTCAAGCCTAGCGCCAGCGACAACACAAATAGAGGAAAATCCTGAAAATGAATGAAAATTGGAAAGTATTGATAATAATATATATTATATAACACTGGCCAGTACACATTTTGGAGCATTCAAAGTTAGATACATTTCTGTGTATATTTAACCTGCAATTTTCGTAATATAGGCCCTTTGAGTAAAAATATACACATATATATATTTAAAAAAAGTAAAGTAACCCATATAATTTATTAATGTCGTAGGGGTGCGAGATGTTAGCGATCTCACATTTCAGAGGCTCTGCAAATGAGGGCGGTAGCCATCTCCTCTCCCTCGCAGTGTTTACTTCCCGGATTAATCCGATGCCCATTTAAGGCATGGTCGAACCGGAAGCCGTTGCGATCTGAAAAAAAACATTTCCACATCAACTGGGGAATGAACCCAGGACCACTCATATGCAAAGCCAGTGCGTATTTTGCGCTAACGCGGCTAACAAATATATATGTATGCATGTATATCAAAAACTAAATCTCGTATGAAAAAACATTACCATATTTGGAATCAATAGGACATGTTGTCCTAGTCACTAATGCCGTCGGCACTAAATCTTCTTTTTAATTCCAAATTAATCAGCAGTGGGAAGACACACACACACACACACACACACAAACACACACACATACACACACACAAAAGCACGCACGCACGCACGTACACACACACCACACCCACCCACCTACCCACATCCACATCCACACACTCAAACACAAACACACACACAAACAAACAAAACACGAACAAACACAAACAAACAAAAAATCAAAAGAAATAAGTAATTCTTTATACATCGAAGCAGATCTAAAAATCACAAGGCATAAAAGTATTTGTTGATTTTGCCTGTGTAATAATAACTAAGGCATTCATGTATATACCATAGGTAGGGCCGTAGATAAGTCTCTTAGATACTGGGGGGGGGGGGGGTACATGTTAAAAAAACAGAATTCATTCGATTATTTTATTTCGCAAATCCGTTATTTTTCAAAAGTAAATATATAACCATTTTTGAAAATCGTTGTGAAGTTGAGGTGGTGGGTGAACCTGTTTTTTTTTTTTGCTTAACTCCCATTACTAAAGTCATGTTCTGATTTTCTAAGATGGGTACCTCCTATACGCAGTGTTTCTCAGATCTCGGGAAACGGAGCTGTAGCTCCTGCTGTGGTAATAGGTGAGGCTTATGGAGGTCAGACTTAGCTAGGCGACGCCTTGCCAGGCGATGCCTTGTCCATCCCGCCCCATTCCTTCTTTTGTCTTACCATTTATTTTACCACGCAAACAAATTACTAATTTTCTTTCCCACTTGTGGTGCGTGGATATGTTTGTGGCAATGATGCGGAACCTCTATCTGCGTGGAAAGAAATGGTACGAATGAGCATAAGATAACTTTGAGCGGTGTATCACTTGGCTTGTGCGCCGATGAAGAGTGCAGCCATCTGCGTGAATTGATATGAATTGCAGAACACATTGAACATCGAAACCTGTTGTTCGTCCATTACAAGTGATGATGACCAGAGTTATGTCCTTGATTATGGGTTTGTAGATGGCTAATGAGCCATATTCGAGCTGTAAATGGCCTTCGACAGTTCGGGCATCGAATGACCACTGTAGACGGACCTTGGTCTATCCGTGACTTTCTAGCTACTCTCCACTGTTGAGCTGCTGAATTTCTTCTCTTTTCACAAGATGATGCGCTCTTTTTTATTGTAGAACGTCATGTAGATCTATTTTGTGCAAGTTCTTCCCATGTATCTTGGTCTATTTTATAGGCTTTCAGTGAGGTCTTTAACGAGTCCTTGTAGCGCTTCTTTTTGCCACCTTGAGATCGTGTGCCTTTCTCCAGCTCACAATAGATAAGTATCTTTGGCAGACGATTGTCTGGCATACGCACCACATGACCTGCCCAACGAATCTGTGTCTGCATAGGATAGTGTCAATGTTGGGGATAGCAACTCTATCAAGGACAGTGGAATCTGGAATCATGTCTTTCCATCTGATGTGTGAAAATGACTTGCACTGGGTATTTTGATTAAAGTGAGATGGAGTTGTGACATATTGATACTGTGAACGCATATGGCGGTCTCGGGCTCATCCAAGGCCACGTCCGTCTGATGTTCGGCTAGTAAAAAGCAATTCCTTCTCTAGCCTGGTCGATGGGGCACCGGTAGCGGCACAATCTTATTCTTTGCTCGACGGAATGTGATCATGTGAATAATGTTTTTCAGACCGCATCGGCTCCTAGGTCGACCCAGCCTTAATTTGGTACCGAATAATCCGGGAAGTAGCTACGAAGAAGAGAAGATGGCTACAGTTCTCATTTACAGAGCAACATTTTACACCACCATTTAGGCGTTAATAAATTCTAAGGGTTAACGTTTTACTACGACTGAACATACACAACATGTTTTCCTTTCATAGATACAAGTCAGCTTCGGTGATTGAGATTAGTGAAACAGTATCATAGTCCCAACTCGCTGGAGCTAGTTCGAGGTTCGACTTGCTATAAAAGTCAAGCAAGTCTCATTGCACTATCAGTGAGATTTCACGTATATTTGGTGCTTAAAAATTCAACAATAGCTTGAAAATTAATGTCTTTCACATTATAGGTCTATGCTTCAATTATGATTTAAAAAACAAAATTCACTAGAAAAACGGTAGAACGAACACTCTATTAAAATTACATAATACTACAGAGGAATACTTTCTTTTATTTGCTGCATTGATACAAAAATAGTCATGGCTGCATACTTCTACATCATTTATAATATTGACATTTTTATTTGTTATGTGCCTGAATACATTTTAATATTGTTATCAAATTTTTTTCTCCATACATTATCATTATCATTATTCGTCACTGCATGTCCTGTCTGAATTTCTTACATTTGTCTTTTGTTGCACTTATTCATCCGCTACCTTAAAGGTTACCACATGAGTGCCTTGTGCGACGGGAGCAAAGCCCTACAGAAAATCCGGAGAGGAGACCATAACACAGTCCAAGGTGTATTAATTATCTTGTGGCATCTACTGCAGTTTTTCTTGTCTCCAGGTTACTAACGTTGTCCTTCCCTTGGATCTAATAACCATGGCGAGAAGGAGTTAATATAAATGGCCAAGACACTTTTTCCATAATGCATGCCATGGCAAGTAACTGTGTGGAATTTTGAGGGTTTCATATTTCATTTGAAATTTTATACTGCTCTGCTTCCTAAACGGATGTAAAGACGCAAACGGCCATTGCTATTATTATTGTAATGTTATTGTTCATGACGAAGATATTTGACGGAAACGTTAATTTGTATTGTCAATACTCTTTGTTAGTATTTCTTCTACTTCTTACTATATAACAAAAATCAATCATGTACATGTCATGTCTACTGCTACTGTAAAGCGGCGTTTATTTCCACTGCCTATAAAAACTCACCATATGAATACTTTCTACTTAATCCAAACTAACAAATTTAACACGAAATCCGTATTTAACAAACAAAATCGTATCAGTATCAGTGGAAATTAATTTTATTATAACATATTCACGCTTTCGTGATTATTATCTATTAACATAATTCTATTGTGAATTATGGGGAGCTATTCTGAAAAAAAAAACAACGACGCAAAATATGCCAGGATTCAGTAGCATATAATAAATGTGTATTGAATGCAAATATTTACCATATTATTCTAGATGTTCCTACTGATACAGTGATGTGTATTATTTTTAATCTCCGCCCATTAGTATCGCATCCACATCTTTTTTTTAAAAGTCGTCTATACATGCAACCAATCAGAACATGGCTTACATATAATCACATTTTGTCTGTCTTTATTTCGTTTGTTGTTGGTACAACGTTCATGATGAAGCCACGTTTAATTGTCATTCATGTTAGTAATAACACTTTTCTATTGTGCTTTATACAATGGTTGAGACACGCCTCCTTCATATACATATAACAATAACTACAGTCGAAATACAAAAAAAGGAGTAAAGCCATACAATGGTATTCAACAATACGATATTCAACGATGGTTGTTCATTGCATAAACATAGATTTGTCAGTTAAACAAGAATCTCATACAACAGAAGGAAGTCTATAATCACTCCATCCTTCCGCTAGCGTATTTCTCATTCGAGAACAGCACGATAGACATTCTTGGTATTCCCAAATATGAACCAGACATTATACTTTTGCTAACATATCACATCACCATTGTCTACCTATTCTGCGGCCACTCTTTGTTTCTCCATATCCTCTTACTGTCCTTCTAATTGTTTGCCCCATCACTTAATCGTTGTCCCTTATACTTTATACAGTTGGTTCTTATTGTAGCGGCGTAGACTGAGCAGGCATTATGTGTGTGGGATTATGACGATTCGGCTGCATACGATGAACCCGGCGGTGGATGAAAACTCCTAGAGGTTCTGAGAGATTGTGTTGGACGGAGGGGGAACCGTTACTGCTATATGCGCTTTAGAGACATTCCTTTGTTTCCCATGTCATAAATATTCTACATTCTCTTACATGTGGTATATTCCCTTTTATTTGTCTTTCTACTTTCTCTTACATGTGGTCTATTCCCTTTTATTAATCCTTCTACATTTTCTCTTACATATTATTTTATCCACCCATATCATTATCCATCTATATTCTCTTACATGTGACTTTATCCACCCATTTCTCCCCTATCTCTTTTCTTAATGAACCCTGGTTGTACCGTATGTGTTTTAGCAAACTTCATTTTTAAATGTATAGGGTGACACACAAAAAACTGTCATCACCATAAAACGAATATCTTCCAAAATTTTATTTAGATCGACACAAAACATTATCTACATTAGGTCAAGTCGGTGTAGCAGACATCTCTAAAGTTTCAGGTCTGTAGAACAAAAACTCTTTGTTTCACTGGCGCTCCAAAATGTGCTTCAAATGAGCGCCACAGCGCTGCAGGCACATTTGGATCCGGCGGGCAAAGTTCTCGATGACCCTCCCGCATTCCTTCTTTGGGATACAGGTGGAGATCTGCGTTCAAAATTCTCAGCACGGACTCCCCATTGATTCCAAGCACAGACTTGCTTGGGCTGCGGACAACAGTCTCTGACTGCAACAATGTTGTGTGCGTCCTTGATGATTTCTGTCGTCCAGAGTGTGATTGTCTGTTAGTATCTTTACAATTGAGGTGATGCACAGTCCCATATGTTCTGAACTTGTTGACCCAGCTGTAGATCATTGAGTGGACAGGAAATTCTCGACATCTGAACCGTTCTTTGAATTGCAATTGAGCTGAGTGGATATACTGAGTGGACAGTTTTTTGTGTGTCACCCTTGTATTACATCCGGACTTCCGGTTGTGACGTCCTTTGATGGAGGGTGTTTATCTAATCAAGTCTGGGTCATTCCGTCGATCGTTGGATTAATTAACTAACATTGTAAAGTCCAGACATTTGTGTAACAGAAGTCAGTTCATTCCAACACCCATTGGAGTGAATTCAAATCAAATGATAAAATCAGAGAAGAGACACATCAAAGTTTCATCACAGATGTTATCAGAAAACGCCGTTGTCCTACATCGGCATGTCCTACGCGCAGACACCAACAGAATACACCATCAATCTCTTGAATGGATAACTACAAGCAAAAGAGCAAGTGGTAGACCAAAAGAAACACTCAGAAGAACAATACTTAGAGAAAGTAAAACAACCAATATTCATACTATTCAAGAACTGCAAAGAAAAGCATTGAACAGACAGAATTGGAGAGATCTGACCTCTGCCATATGCGCTAACTTCAACGCAAAAGGAAAATGAATGAATGTATTACATCGATCTTCATTGTTGTTTATTGTCTTTACCCAGGTGAATGATTGTTGATCGCATTCACACTTGCCGTTAAGCGCATGGGTGGAAGCTTAAGCTGTCGTCCCAAGGCTAGATCTTCATTATATTACGTAAAAATGGCTATGAACGTTCTTATTGTTGTATTATCTTCTTGAGGTGCACTACTGGCCGTGAGAATATATCGTCTGACTGTTTTTAGCCTCGATTGGTTGACTACCACGATAGCTGCCTATGGATCTTGTATGATTGACAGTGACTTTGACTATCGATATTTGTGCCCATTAAGTATTAGCAACACCTACAAGCATTTTATACGGCTTCTAGCGGCAGTTGTCCCTCTTCTGGCTTGCATAAGAGTCTACGTGCAGTACGAGCAATGCTTACCAACGGGTTGCGTCGTATGTTTGTTCTACCATTACCATGAACCTTGATTAGTCGGACATGTCCCTCCCCTCAGTACGTGGCCTACACAAAGAGATTGTGTGGTAGTTTGATGTGTTATCTACTGATCGTTATTCCTCATATATGAGCTAGTGCACAGTGTGGAAATACCAAGCAGCGACTTGCGTTGCAGTTCTTTTCTTTTAAAGACCAATTGTACGAAAAATAATTGTTCTAGTGGAAATAACATACAATTACATAATAGGCGATATAAATAACAGTAGTCGCTAAAGACTTCTTTTTTTGTATTTAATTGATTAAGATCCAGTATTTTCAAATGTTGGAATAAATTTATTCTTTGAATAATTTAAAAATTAGCCAATGAAATATGTTATTTATTCAGGTAATTTATTTGTATCCAATCACATTTGAATTTCTACATATCTTAATTATAAGTCTATAAGTACATTTCCATGTAAAACTAATGTAATCTTGTCAGTTGTGAAACGGATTTCTTCTTCTTTCTCATTCTTCTTCTTTCTTATTCTTCTTTCCTTCATGTGAAAAATTTCTATATCTGTAATTCTGTCTCCTAAATAAAACTCACTGTATTTTATAGTTCATACAGTGGCCCATAGAACTTTGATTCCATTGTTGTTTCCTCTGGCCAATGTCTACCTCCGTGTTTCCTACTCAGAACACTCTTGAAGTACATGTTTCGCACTCTGTGCTGCCTGTCCACATGTACACATGGTCGTGTTGCTAATCTTGAACTTTATGTACATGTGACTGCGGAGGTGGTTGTGTCTTGTTCTGAGACGTAGAATTATAACTTGTTCTGATCTGTTCATAATGTGATATTCATCTTGTGTTGGTGTTTGTGGCTTTCTTATTAACTTGATCATTTGTTTTTTGATCATCTGGTTTATCTTCGGCAGCACCTTCCGTAGCCAGTTAAACTGAATTTATTTCCTGGTATTCCACAGTGAGAGGATATCCACTGCATAGTTACCATACGCTGGTAAGATCGTTTGTTCTACTATGGGTTTGTTCTAGTACAGACCTTAATGGACCGTCAACTTCAGGTAGGTCTGTAAGTTGTCTACGGAGTCGTTTAGCTTGGTGGATAAAGCTGCTTCTTTTCAGTTGCTTAATTGCTAGATTTTGGAATCTTTCCTTCATAGGATGACTTAGCATACGCTTAATCTTTTCTGTTTGTATTAGCACCTTTCTGTCTCTGCGTTCGTCTAGTGTTTGCATTCTTCCAATTTTCTGCATCTCTACTATGGGTGTTGATTTCATTGCTACCAAAATTATACTAAGCCCCTGTTTTTGCACTTGGTCTAGATCTTGTAATGCGGTGTTTGATGCAGGACACCACGCAACTGAACCATACTTCAGTTGTGGTCTTATGCCTTGCTGGTACACTTTACGGAGTGTACTCCTACTGGTTCCCCGTGTGATTCCACTTAGTTTTCTGAGGATAACTAACTTCCTCCTGGCTTTTTTAATGTGTTTCTTCTATGTCATCTTATCATCAAAAGTAACTCCGAGGTATGTGGGTTGTTTGTCTTCTTCCAAAAGCTCTCCATCTTTCTTGATAACACCGGATTTTTGTTTTGGTGAGATGGTAAATAGTGTAGTGCTTCACTTAACTGTGTTAATGCTGACGCATCATCTATTTGCACATAAGGATAAGGCATTAATAGCTTTTTATATTTGGTTAACGGCCACTGTCGTATGCTCTTCTGTGCACCAGATCACTTGGTCATCAGCATATTTTGCCACTTTGTTCCTGTGTGGTAGTTCTGCAAATAGGTCAGTGATGTAAATCAAGAAAAGTGTGTGTGACAGGACTTCTCCCTGGGAGACTCCATGATACAGTCGGACTTTATTGCTCTTACAACCATCTAATTGTACCCTGGCTCTTCTATTATGCAGGTATGCTTTTACCCATGTGTACATTCTTGAGTTAATCCTGGAATCGAAATTTCCTTACTTCTCAAATCAGGAAAATATGGCAACACAGTCTCCAATTACAGGCCCGTCAGCCTCACAAGCTGTCAATGCAAAACAATGTAGCGAATTATCTCTTAGAATGCAGTAGTATCTTGAAAGTGAAAGCTTTCTGTTATCGCAACAAGGAGGCTTCAGATAGTGCTACTCTACTGAAGATCAGGCAACCTACCTCTACTAAGAGAATGAGGACGCCTTCCAAGAAAAGAAACTGGTACTAGCAGCATGGATAGAGCTCAGGAAAGAATTTGACAAGGTTTGGAAAGAAATGTATAAATGTAAATCTCGCGTAATAACCCAAGACGAAAGTGTAGTTAGATTAAAATCATTCATAGCCACGTAGGATATGCATCACATGTACAAGCTAAAGCTGCCATCAGTAACATTCGCCACAAAGCACTCGCCACTCGTGAAGCACCATGAAATGTTGCTGATTTAATTTCGACGTCAGTAAGTCATACATACATGCATATACACATATGCGCGCGCACGCATGCACACACACGTTCTCACGTACACACACACACACACGCATTCGAACACACATACATACGAGTACATAAAATACATACATACACAACAATATTTTTCGAAGAAGTGATCGTTCGAAGAACTTACATTCGAATAATGGGTTGTCGAAGAAATTGTTTTCTAAGAACTTGACAAACACCGTATGAAGGGATACGGAAAGGGTTTATTAAGGGAAGAAGTGGCCAGTGAAATATTATGCGCAGTTTCATTCAGCATTCGTGACCTCGTCGTACTCAGATTAAAACGTCGATAGGTCTGCATCAAACTGCGCGCTACGCACTGAAAAACTCCCCCGTCCCATGCCCCCAAAGCTAATCCATGGGGGCAGGGGGGGCTTACAGTGTGTAGCGGGAATAGCGCTAAACCCGCCAGAGTCTTAGCTACTGTGAAATGCGTCTTTATAGCTTTCTCGTTTCGTTAAATAATGTACGTATTTGTTTTGTTAAAAAGTTGCCACTGCTGCCCGTAATGTACCAAAGAAAGTCATCGGTCTGAGAGTGAAGAAGAGTGCACCACTGAAATATTTATCTGGAGATATCATCACTGATAAAAGGAAGCAGATGGACAGATGAGTTGGGCACTATCTAGAGCTCTATTCTAATGAGATTAAGTCACCATATCCCTTTAGTCATGGGGGCTATATCAACTCTGAACTACCTGGATCAACCATAGCCGAGAACAACAGCGATATTAATTATCTATCTTCTAACAAGGTACCTGACAAGGATATAGTTCCAATTGAGGTTATCAGATATGAGAGAGACATACTTGCATCACAACTCCATCAACTTACAACCACGTGTTGGCTTAAAAGACAGATCCTACAGTATTTTTAACTTTCGAGCATTATAATTATATATACGAATAACGGAGACAGGAGGGAATGTAACAATTATAGACATACGCTGCTTTTATTCATTGTTGGCAAAATACTTGCTGGAATTGTACGGCGAAGACTGCAAGTTCAAGGTGATCGGGTCTATCCTGATTCACAATGCAATTTTATTATAAACCGAACAACCAACAACATGATATTTTCATTACGTTAATTAGAAGAGAAATATTACGAACAAAAAGCAGTCCCTTTATGTTGCTTTCATTGATCTTACAAAGTCATTCGATTTAGAGCGGGGAATAATAATTCACATACAAGTTTAACTAGCTAAATTATACAATTAAAGGAAATATAAAAGTCATTTACACACTGTAAAGTGATTGAATATGCGCGAATCCCTTGATTTATGTTATCCGCAAACTACCATTTCACTTCAAAAAATATGTTTGAATACAAAATATAGGATAATAAGAGGCAATAAATAAACTATAATTTTAAATCATTCACTAAGTAATTGTGCGTTCCCTGACTTTTAAGGGACACTTCCGATAATTATTCAACAGCTGGTTCTATTTTTGTTTTTAAAAAAGTATCAGGTCCCCACTGCCTCTTTTATTTTGTACCTGTAACGTCACTACTCGGTTATATCATTTTGTTTTCGACTAAATATTACGCCATGTGTTACAATAAGAAGTTTAGTTTCTTGCACAAGAAGATGATACAAGTATATAATATGGGATTCAAAATGGGTTACGTGCGTTTGTCTCTAAGTCATTTGGAGAATTCATTGAACTCTTATTGTAGACGATGGACTTACGTATTCGATACCCGTGATTGCGATCTTTCATTCTTTTTTTTTTCATATGCCAGGTGGTAGTAGAATCATATCATCTTCAGCTGTGTTGTGTCTGCATAAAGGGTGTTGGTGATGGAAGGGTTTGGTGGTAACAGTTGTTTTCGTAAATCTTGTAGTGCGTGGCATTAAATAAGGTGGTGTTTTACTGTTACCACCTCTTGTCTGTTGCATTGGTTGCAGTATAGAGTATGGATTGCGGTAATCCTTTGTAGATGTTTGTTAATTTGTAGATGTTTTGTTCGCAGCCTAAATATTGTGGTTTGATCTTTGTGGTGTAATCTATTTAATCTGTAGTGTGGATTTGGTTGTGATATGTCTGCACATATTACTCTTCATTTTGTGCCAGAGGTCTAGCGGTCCATCCACTGTTGTTTACAGTTGTTGTGGATAATGTGTTTAGCTGTTCTAATGTAGGTGGAAATTCCTGGTCGGGGCATATGTACTATATTTTGCCATTTTATTAGCACTTTCAGTCCCACTGATACCAGTGTGGACTGGTATTCACTGTAGTGTAGTATTGATGCCATTGGGTGTAAGTCTGTAGCTTGATCGATGTTGCTTATTGTTTTCTCTGATATTGAATTCCAGTTTTCGAGGGATTGTACTACATACAGAAAGTCTGTGAATTTTACTGAGTACTTTGGACATGTTTCATTTGTTGGTGAAGTATGAGAGTGTTTCTGATAATCTTCACTTCAGCATCATAGTTCTTACAGAACTCTCCACAATGAGCAGAAAACTATTGATTTTATCAGGACACAGCTGTTCAGCACCGTTTGTTTTAGTACTGCTGATTTTATTTAAATTAGGTAAATAGAGACGCGCTTAATTTTTAAGCAATCAAAGTATATGGGGAAATTTGAGAGTGTACTGATAAAATCCAATTTCTAACTCTGAAAGCAACGATAGAAATATCTAGAATTTTGCAGACAAATAGCATAGGCAATGCTTAAAGTAATTTCAATTGTTCGATAAATACATCTATCCCGATGGAAACCAAAAGGCAAATCATAAATTTAATAGTTATCCTAACATTATTTTTTCATTGTCAGACATGGATTCCAACTACAGAACAAGAGAAAAAGTTTAGGCTAATACGTGTAAAATGAGATTTCTAAGAAAAGCAACAAACAGAAAAAGAAGAGATAATGTGAGAAATGAGGAGATTACAAGAAATGTTGAAACAACATCAGTGGTCAAATATTTTGAAAAAACTTAGATTGAAATGGTTCGGCCACCTAATGAGAATGAATCGTTATTGGCTAACGGCAAGCATACAACATGAAAATGGAAACAGCAAGATGCAGAGGAAGACCAAGAAGAAGATGAATTGAAGGAATTACCAACATTCTGACACGACACATCATTACTGCATATCAAGCAACAGACGTGCCATAGCCCGAAAACCGGTCGGCATTACATCCTACGACGCTTAACAGCATAAGCCAATAACAGACAATAGATAGATAGATAGATATAATTGTTAGAACTAATATAAAACAATTACATATGCGTACTATTTTTTGTAGATGCACCCAACTGCAGAACTAAGCGATCATGCCTGTCAACTCTACCAAGAAGAGAGGGAGAAAATATGCCCTAATGAGGCGGCAATATTTCCAGACCTGAAGAGTTCCATGGATGAACTGAAGCGAATCGCACAATTCATTGAAGCTATTAGCGGTGTAACCTGATATCTGACTGAAGGATGAAGAAGGAGAAGAACAGAGAAAAATAAAGATAGAGCGAGAAAGAGAGAGAGAGAGAGAAATACTGGGATTGAGAGTAATGCTGAAATAAGTTAATGATGGAATAAAGATAATGACAACACACAAATATATAACAATTCTAGAATGAAGCTGTTACAGATTTGATTTTATCTCGAGTATATATTTATCTCCAGGTTAACCATTATACCAAATTCAAATTAAGTTGCAGGCAGCTCTGCAATAGGACATTTCGGAGCATAATGGCAACATACTGAACATAATATATTACATAATATATTCACTACAGCTAAAAACGTTTTCACTTGATCTTATGTCTTAAACATTTTTACTATTTGTAATATGTGTATTAACATGTGTTAACGCCGCTATTTTGTCAGGGTCTGAAAGTGAGAAAAAGAATGGAAACACAATGTAACCTCCATGCATGTCGCAATGGGCGACTAATTAGGTAATGGGGTGATGTTGGTTGTACCATCCTATATAGTGTCAATCTGACCCAGAAGTCATGCTGAATTCGGATGAGTGAGGACGAAAGACACATATATTAGGGTAAAGATGTAAACGATGACACAATGCAGTCTGTTTTCCAGACTGCTTCCTGCTATCTGCAGTCAGATCCTTCGATCAGGAGTGCAATTACCTTCCAGCTGACATAACTGTTGGTCGAAATCTTCTACCAGGAATTAAACTACCTGACAGGATTTGGCATATCTGTTGGACGGATCCTTCTACCAGGTATTCAGTTACCTTTCCACGCCAGATTTAAAATAGAAATAAAAATGCTAAAGTGTTTCCTTTTGATCTCGGCACTAAAAGTTCATTTGAGAAAAAACTCGTGTATATCTAAACTAAAACTGAAACCCTTGTGTTGAGTTGAATGGCTACCCACTTCACAATTCTCATTCTACTTTTCACCCTTATCTTTCTATTTTATAGCTTTATAAAAAATTATTTACATTGTCATTATTATGTTTCGTTTGATTCGTCTTTACTTTTTCTATTCTGATTTTCATCATGAATATTCCTATTCTCATTTACTCAAGTCAGGTGTGAGTTCTGCACAATGTTCTAATATCACACCTTGAAGTAACTCAAGTCAGGTGTGAGTTCTGCACAATATTCTAATATCACAACTTGAAGTAAACTCAAGTCAGGTGTGAGTTCTGCACAATGTTCTAATATCACAACTTGAAGTAACTCAAGTCAGGTGTGAGTTCTGCACAATATTCTAATATCACAACTTGAAGTAAAGTCAAAGGTGTGAGTTCTGCACAATGTTCTAATATCACAACTCGAAGTAAACTCAAGTCAGGTGTGAGTTCTGCACAATATTCTAATATCACAACTTGAAGTAAACTCAAGTCAGGTGTGAGTTCTGCACAATGTTCTAATATCACAACTTGAAGTAAACTCAAGTCTTCATCAGAAACGCTACCGCTAATTTTACTATGAATTTTTCTTAACAAATAGTTTTATACTCGAATATGTGTGTGTTTTATTTTAGCAATAAAATTGCTGTTAGTTTTTTATTTGAATATGGTTTCTTGTGTTTCTCTTGTTCTTATTTTGTTTGCGTTCTAAAATAACCAGCAATAATTTTATTGTGATGTCCGCTAGAGCAGATACAGTATGTTGTACTATGGTTTAAGTCGCGCCATATAAACCTAACAAATCCGTTTTCAGAGTTTCCTTAAGTTTAGTGGTCTTCCCTAGCCCGTGGCAGCCTTCTAATCTGTCCCTGATTCGACTAGTGTCTAACAGCACTTAGCCATTTAGCCATGCTGGTTTATTACCCGGTCTGAGCTTCAACTTAGAAGGCCCAAATTTGTAGGTCTACTTTTACATTTATGTGTAAACCATACTTTTTTATGTCAGATATGGAAACTCAGAATATGGACGGAAGAATGTAAAAGTCAGTATACATACTCTTGTTACAGAAACTCTTGCCACCTTCAACTATAAAACAGTAGCACTAATTAGTCAAGCCATCATAATACTATTACAGATCGTAATGGAAAGAATGCAGCACAAAATATACACAGAAATTCATGAAGTTCAAGCCGGGTTTTGAACACGAAGAGGAACAAGAGACCACATATTCAACATGAGAAACATAATTGAGAAATGTATAGAGCACAACTTAGACCTACAAATGTGTTTCATAGACTACACCAAGTCGTTTGATTATATTAAACATCGCCAACTATGGTTCATCATGGGCCTTCCCAAACACCTATCTTATTCAAACACTATATCACGAAAAACAAGCAGCAGTGAGAGTGGAGGGAGAAAAATCTAAATAATTCGCAGTTCAATGCGGAGTGAGACAGGGATGCACTCTATCCCCTTATCTTTTTAACACCTATGCATAGAATATATTGAGAAATGTAAGAGAAAAACTAGAGGAAAATGAGTTTCATCCATTAAATATCGAAGAAGAACAACGCTAGGTGCAAAGCAATTGGCCAGATACAATCTCGACATTGCAGCACTGAGAGAAACGAGATTACTGGATGAAGTCATACTTACAGAAAGTGGTGGAGAGTGCACATTTTTATCTGAAGTGGTCGCAAAAGCCAAGAGCGTCGAGAATCAGGAGTTGGATTTGTAGTTTGAGTCGACTATGTACAAAGACTCCCAGTCTTCCTCAGGGACTAAGCAACCATCTCATGGCACTACGCATACAGGTAGGAAAGAAGTTTACAACCCCAATTAGCGCCTATGCTCCGACAATGACAAACCAAGATCAAGAAAAACACAAATTCTATGAGAAATTGATGTATTGATATCATCTACGCCAAAATCAGACAAACGTATAGTTCTGGGTGATTTCAACGCAAGAGTTGGAAATGATCATCAGTCCTGTAGTGGAGTTCTTTTAAAACATGGGATCGATAAATGCTACAGCAATGGGCTACGTCTCTTAAGACTGTGTTCCAGTCATGACTTCACTATCATCAACTCAGTCTTTGGAATGCCTACACGCAAGAGGACATCATGGATGCATCTACGCTCTAAACATAGGCACCTGAAATTTTATATTATCACCATGAGGAGGGACATGAGAGACCTACGTATAACTAAAGCCATGTGTGATGCAGAATGCTGGACTGACCACAGACTGATAGTGTCCGAATTCAACTTTCACATTATGCGACAGAGGCGTCCATAAGGATGTACAGTAATGAAACGCTTGGACACTGAACAATTAAAAAAAATTTCAGCTCAGTAACGATCCTCTCCCTGGACATAGTCACAAAACTAAAGGACTTGAACCTTGAAGATGTTATTGTTGAGGAAGAATGGGCATCCATCTAAAACATCCTTTATGATACGGCTATGGAACATTTAGGTCTGAAGATGCACACAAACCACGACTGGTTCGATGACAATGACGTATAACTTATCACTCTGCTAGAGGAAAAGAACAGTGCCTTCATAAATCTTCAAGTTGATCTCGCTTCACCTAAAACAAAGAAAATACATTAGAGCCCGCAGTACATGCCAACTGATACTAAGTGAATTGCTTGATAGGCGATTGCAACAAAAAGCCAAGGCGACCCAAAATTTCGCGGACAGTAGGTACTACAAGCGATTCTACGATGCATTGAAAATAATAAACGGTCCAAGTTCATCAGGATTACCACCCTTGCTTAACGCAGATGAGTCAGCTCTGCTTACAGAAAAAACAAGATCATAAACCGATGGGCACAACATTTGGGAGCAATTTTATAAGCCATCAGTCTACAGTGAAGAAGCAATAGATCGCATGCCACAACATAACATAACATAAGAGAAGTTCTTGTCATACCACCAACAAATACAGAAGTAAAGACTGCCATTGGATAAAACCACATGGAAAAGCTCCTGATATGGATACTACACCAAGCTTACCTAGGTCTTTGTTACGTGCTGAAGCTCAGGAACCTTGCCTCAAATCCTGAAAGATTCCTCATTTATCACCCTATATAAAGGAAAGGGAAATAATTGTCCTGGGACAACCACCGAGTGATATCGTTGCTGCCCACTGCTAGTAAAATATTAGCTCGTGTAATGCTGAACCAATTTATAAAGAAACTCACAGGTGATCTTCTGCCTGAAAGTTAGTGTAGATTTCGTGCTAGTCGCGGAAGAGTGGACACGATCTTTTCTGCCCTTCAACTTCAAGAACACCAAATTGAACTTTCCACAAAATTTGTAGACCTCACAAAGACATTAAACACTGTGAAGTGAACAGAGATACACTGTGGAAAGTGCTAGCAAAATTTGGCTGCACCCCTAAATTTATCAACATGTGCGATTTTGATGACAGCATGATGACCGTTGTTATCAGTGACGGATATGTCATCACTAGTATTTTCTGTAACAAATGGGTCAAACAAAACTTGGTTCTAGCTCTAACACTGTTCAGCATGATCATTTCTGCCATGCTGACTTACGCCTCTAGATAAAATGACGTAACAGGAATACAAATAAAATACAGAACTGTCGGTCTCCATAAGATCGTTAATAAAAACAGTGTTCATGTCGAAACTGTGTTACCATTGTCAGACCTGGACCCTGACAGAGAAACTACCACACAAAAAAACAACTCGCCGTATTAGAACAACAGCTCCCCAAGACGCCTAGCAGTCCAAATTGATAAGACAAGACAGTTAGTAAACCTTTCAATCATCGAAGTTTGCAGGTCAAAACTAAGGTAGGAGGCACACTGGTCAGGGAACTCCTCTATTCAGATGACTGCGTGATGTAAGCTGAATCTGCAGTCAATATGCAGGTCACCCTAAACTATTTTGCCGAAGCCTGCGACAACTTTGGTTTCACCTTCAATACCAAAAAAAAACAGAGGTCATGTTTAAACCCACACCAAACAAAACACAATTAAATCCCAATATAAGGATCAAAGAAGAAGAGCTTCAAACAGTTAATAATTTCACCTGCCTGGGCAGCTCTCTCTTACACGATGTAAACATCGAAACTGAGGTAAACAACAGAATAGTGAAAGATAGTGCCACATTTGAAAGACTGCGAAAAAACGCATGGGAAAGAAGGTGAATAATAATTACCTCCAAACTCATAGTTAACCAAACATCAGTAATATCATCACTCCTTTATGCCTGTGAAACATTGACAGTATATGTCAGATACACTTGAAGACTCAACCACTTCCACCTAAGCTGTCTGTGTAAGATACTCAACAACCATTGGTGGGATAAAATACCAGACAGTGAAGTACTGATGAAATCTAAGTCTGTAAGTAGTATACATACAATATTGATAAAGGCGCAGACACACTGGGCAGGACACATGGCATGAAAAATCATCGTCTGCCAAAAACGTTCTTTTATGGAGGACTCTAGACTGGCTCAGGGGGCGGGGGGGGGGGGCAGAAGTGGCGTTTTAAAGACACTAATAAGACATAACAGACCCACTTCAAAATATACACGCATTCATTGTAGAATCTTGCACATAACAGATCTGACTGGCGTCGCTGAATCAAAAATAGTGCAGCAGCTGCAGAGAACCTCAGACATCAAGCAGCGCAACACAAATGCGATAGAAGAAAGACTAACGCTTTTCAAGGTCCCACATACACTCCTCCCACACATGCCCAGTGTATGGTAGATAATTCCAAGCACGCATATAACTCATTAGTCACAGTCGGGCACACCGCAGACATCATCATCATCCAAGCTGAGCTGAATGGTAATCGTTGACTTCGACAGAAGAACAGCAGGGCTCAATGCAATGATCTTTTTCAAGTCGAAATGATTGTCAGTCAATGTCATTGTAGGGATCAATGAAATGAGTCTTCTTCTCTGGTGAGAACTTTGTCATGTGGCATGTCTTTCTTGCAAGTCCTTTTCCAGGAAGGTAATGTGCGCTGATTCTAAATAGTGTCAGGAATCTTGACTAATGTTACTGATAATTTGTCTCCGTTGTAGTCCACAGGGAACAGATCAGACAGCTAAAGGTAAATGTTCGCTCTCGGGGGGCTTTTTGTGATCTATCAACAGAAAGACGTCACCGAATAACCTAAAGTGTCGCCATCTAATGGAAATCGCATAGTAGTCTCTCGTCATTACCAGGCTCCAGTAAAGACCTGTTTGCAGATGACCCAGAAGGCTGGTTTTCCGGTGTTGTGATTGTTTCTGTGTCTTTCATTGGTCGACGTTGGCTATTTTTGGCTAGCTACTCCAAGTATATAAATAGTGACAATAAAATAGCGAGATAATAATCAAAGACCTCACGCTTATTTACTTCTGCACTTGGTCTTCTAAGCTGCCAGCGGTCTCGCCCTCGTGGTGACGTGTGATAGATTAGTTCGTAATATAGGCTACACGGATTGTTTTATCTTATGAAAAGATGTTCTTAAATAAATATTTATTATGCATTTTTCATTTTTATTATTATATGTTCGTTGAGACTAAAATATTTGATCGAAACCTCACACGTGTTTCTGTATATTTATACTATTATCATTGTTTTTAAATACATTTTTAATAGCGGTAGGCATTTGAAACACATTTTTAATTATTCACTATTTATCGTACGATAAGTTACACAGCTTGAGACCAGCTTTGATTGGGCTATTCTGGAGATATTCATGGTGTATTACAACCTCGAGGCATTCTACAGATTAACATATTTTATTTTCTCCTCAATAGATAAAACGTGAGCCTTCAGCAGGAATCAAATTCAACAGAAATATGAATTCATGTTTCCAAAATAAGTCGATAAAGCAAACAAACAAAGAGACACTGTGATGGGCGACGTTTCGACTAAAATGTCTTCATCGGGACACAAGCAAGCAACAGGCAACGAATATTACAAGTAACAAAATATAATGTAAGAGAAGAGCAAATGAAGATAGTAAGAGAGATCAGATGAGAAAGAGAGAAAGAACTAGGCAATAGAAACATGAAAAAAACACAGAGCACATATAATAAAACAATAGGAAGGAAAATTAGATAGTAGAGAGAGACGTGTCATGGAAGCAAATAATAATAATAATAAAATACAGTGATGATACAGGCAGGTTAGATGAGCTAAATATTAGTAATAAATGGGTAACTTTGGTGATATGTCAAGAAATACAAAAATAGGTAGGTGTGTTACCAAAATGAAACATAAAACAACTTAACAACGCTGTTAAGTTGTTTTATGTTTCATTTTGGTAACACACCTACCTATTTTTGTATTTCTTGACATTTTGCCCTGTGTTACCCCAGCCACCTACTTCCTGTTTAGGGTTGTTACCCTACACTGGTTGATTTATCCCTTAACTTTGGTGATAGTCTTGTCCAATTGAGATGCATGAAGCAAATATGCCAAAATACGCAGAACACATGGTCGAAAATAGACAATGATGGCCAATACCTAAGTATCGAGCGGGACAGGTTGTAAAAGTAGAATGATGAAGTGGGATGAAGATAAAAAAAATAAAATAAAAATGTACTGGCTAGTGATATGCTGATGTCAGCAGTGAATAGGAATGTGGACAAATAAAGTAGACCATAGTGGGGAACGCAGCTTCAATATCCAGCTTAAGACAGGAGCGGAGGGAGCCAGACAAGAGCGTGGTCAAAGCAGGGCAGTGGATGTGATTAAAAAAGGGGTAGTAGACAGATATAAGGGAGAAATTTAGTGGAAAACACCATTTCCAGTTTCATGTTACCCGACACCGAAATTTATGTCTTCTTCTTCAGAGTTCATTCTCAAATTCCTGCTGGATCTTTCTTGTAGCAGGACAATCGCCCTACAGGATTTCCAGCAGGATTTCCAACCAGATAATGGAATGCGATGTGTCGCTGTTTTATTTGCGCCACTGGCCCGACACATCCTTCTTCTGCGGTGAATTTATATCTAAAATGGATAGATACCTTACGGGCAGGTATCGTGATAACATAGCAGCCACAATGACAGCAAAGTGGCCTATAATAACAGATATAAGAGAGACATTTGGGTTGAGAGCTTGTTTTGTCTCCTTTTCTCTCTTGCATCTGATCTGTCGTACTATCTTTATTTGATATTCTCTTACATTATGACTTTTTGATTGTAATATTCATTGCCTGTTGTTTGTCTGTGTCCTGATGATGACTTCTTAGTCGGAACGTCACCCATCACAGTTTCTCGTTTGTTAAGTAACTTTTATGGACTTATTTTGGTAACACAAATACTTATTTTTGTTCATCTTGATATTTCTCTTGTGTTATACCAGCCACCGTTTCCAGTTTCGTGTTGTTACCCGACATTGGAACTTTTATCTCTTCCCCACACACCATTACAGTCGAATTCATGAGTGTAATAGTTATGAGAGATAAGTCGTTTCATTACTCCCCCCCCCAGCTGTTTCGAGGAACGTAGCACAGAAACACTTTGAAGAATTATAACTAAATTACTAATTGACTGTAGATAAACGCACTTAACATAGGATTTGTTCATTTTGTTACAATATCAATGTGAATATTTTATTTGAAACATTCATTATTGATAACGCTTAACAACGGGTACGGACCAGCTCCGCAAAAATGTCCCTTGACATCATCTAGATCGAGAGTCCACACCAAGGCTCCACCATACCCTTGGTCCTTAATGTAATGAACCTTCTCCCTCAGACTATCTTGGTTGTCATAGCCCACCCACTGGTTTCCAGATATTAGATAAGGTACGTGTTGGTCGCTGATAATATATTCAGAAGCACCTGCTTTAAGCAGCTCACAGACCTCATAATAAGCCAGATATCCTTCTCCTCTGGTGTAATTTCCACTTTTTCCAATAGAAGCTGGAGCACCAACACCATTCGCTTTACCTGATAAAGTGAATGATGTTCCATAAAGCGGCAAACCAATAACAATCTTGTTTTTAGGTGCTCCTAGCTGTACCCAGTATTTGGCTGCAAAGTCTACACTGGAGTATGTGTTCCTACCTGTAGAGAGTGATACAAATGTATGTTAAAATTGTATGTTGAAAAAAAAAATCATTCGCGTATCCCATTCAGGACAAAGTCATCAACCCAGAATTTTCTGGCTACATTGATTTTCTAGACTATATAAATATGTTCAGCAGTTTGCGATTGCTTTCTGAACAGTCCAGATGTACAATTGCCGGTGGTGGGATTCGAACCCGGTTCCTTGGCCGCCACACAATACATAATCATAGTCATACAACATCGTATATTACAATTTCGTTATAACGTAAGAGAGCGATATGAGACATTTAAAAAATAATATTCATATTTTAGTTGGAAAGCAGAACCAATGCAATAAGTTCCAGGCATGTTTTCTCTTTCGTCAGCAGCTGGTAAAGTGTGCGCATGCTAGAGCTGTAGCTTGGGCGGGAGAGTTAGGTCTTTCTATCTTCACTCTTTTTACTGCTTTATGTGTTGCAGGGTCAAAGAAGAGTTCTCTGGAGATGGATTTTGTTTATGTTCGATATATGTATGTTGTCGTTGTCTCTTTTATTTCTGTGATCTATCGTTTGCAAGGTATGTCACTGGCGTGTATCCATCGTGTTTGTATAGTAATGTTTTTTTTTTATGGGAACTGTTTAATGGTAGTCTGGAAGCATGCAAAAATCACTTAATATTTTGTCTTCTAGTGTAATCCGGGATTGACATTGTGTTTGTCAGTCTTCTGATGTTTCGTTTCTGATTCTAGCTCTGATTGTTACTCCGAGGAATCTACATAGACATGTCATTTATGTTGTAATAAGTTTTCTTTTGGATTCTGTTGTTAGTGTTCACGTTTGACATTGGTAGTACAGTTTATAAAAATAAGAGACATCTGCCCCAAGATCCGACACGCTATGTTATATCTATGTTGGATTTCTTTGGTTTTTCCCCATTCGATATCCTGTATCCAAGATAAGTGAATTATTTAACCTGTTTAAGTTGTTGGTCATCGGTTAGAATAGTAGTGTTTTTTTATTTATTTTTTTAGGTTTATGCGATTGAGATTACCCTAGTTTTATTCCGCCATAAAAGAGAGTGGGGTAAGGGTTTGAAGACAACATTAGGTAAATTGCAGAATAAATGTTATACTTTGTGCAACAAGAAAAATAACGCGTGAAGTAAAAATAATACAAGGAAGTTGCCACTTCACATCAGCTTGTAGCATCATTAAAGGTAGCCTATATCAGCATTCAGTTAGTCTGCAGCAGTTCGCATGTAGTCTAACAAAGGTTCTCAAGCCGCATAGCGACACATTCTCAAACTGCCAACCCCCTCCCTCTATTTACAAAGTCGTATATACGATCATGCTGCATGCTGATAGTACCAGTAGCTCATTGATTATATTTTGTATACGTTTCTTCGGTCCTAGTATGGCTTCTCGTCAATTCATGCTAGATTGATGCCTGATTTCTGATTGCAAGATTGTATTCTGACGATTGCCGAGTCATTTTCAGTTGGGGCTCTCAAACTAAATTATCAAATGCCCTTTCACAGACATAAAACCTATATGTACTCGTGAATTACTTTGCCCCAGTGTAGTGGAGGCCCAAAAGGGGAGCAATGAATACAGTTCTTGCTACCATCCATTCGTGTCGCAAGAGCTTAAGGAAAACTTAAGGAGGTGTAGTTGGCTGTCATTCGCCATAGAAAAACAAAGTGACCAAAAATAAAATACATGATAAAGTCGGATATGTCAGACCTAAAGGTGCATATATCGCAGCCAAGCTGTTAACAATGACACATCGCATTCCTTTTTCTGCACTAATACCTGCTAATATGTAGGAGCACGGGAAAGAACACAGAAGAAGAAGAATTAATTTTATTCTAAACTTTGTTCTACTATTATGCCATATGTGTAGGGTTGCTATCTAGTCCTTACATGGTTGGTGTGTAACATTTAGATTGTGAATGAAATCATGTCTTGCAAGTATGCAAAGGTTGGTACAATATATAACATGTTTTACATACACAAGCGAAAGCAATATTGAATCACTAAAACTAGTGACTACCTTTTGCAAGATGTGTACAATAGAAGACCATCAGTCAAAACTGCGAACTTGAGTAAACAAACCGCATAAAAATACGTAATATTAGCTCTTTGTGAACTGTCCATATCTGGGAGTACATATTTGGTCAATATTTATATTTTATTTCACCTATCCATATATTGTTTTCTTTCCATAGATTGGAAATAGCCAGTTACTAGGCATAAGAGCACTTAAAACTAGGCGTGTCAAGCAGCGCACCACCTTTGATATGCCGGTCAGATATTTACTAGTGATTGATACGAGACTATCCAAGACGGGTCGAAACACATGATTGTTGAGCCCCAGCCTAGAGATAAATACAGACGACAATAGGTTCGCAAGGTTCAGTACGGAATTCACTTTAGTTGTCAGAGTTCGTTGGTACAGTTCAATGGTTAAGTAGTCAGTAGTGTTTTTGAGTCTCGTTTCAGCTAACAGGTTGTAAACTCTTAGATCAAATTGCGAGTAGCAAGTTCTGTGACCGTCGATGTCATTACTGTTTGTTTTCTGTTATATATGTATGTATCAATTGTTGTCTTTATAAATGCCTTTTTCATCGAAACGTCGAATTGTGTGTGTTATTATGGGTGTCTCCAGTTATTAGCACAACTTTATTACCTTATTCCTGGATCTAGAAAATTCTTATCCGACTGTATCACTGAAGTGTATTAAATTAAGATAGTTTGTTTTTGCGGAGGAACGTTCATGAATGGAGTGTCATTAGAATGAAGTCTAAGTCTTTTGTACTTAGTGATCATTCGCTCTGATTCAGAAGTGTTTATTAATGAAGTAGCTTAACCGAATTACTATTGAATTATGAAGTTATAATTCAGAATCAAGGTAGGCAGTTAACTCACTTTAATGGACAGATATAGCTGTTACGTTATGATACGCGGCGTTATTGTTGGACTCGTACAGTGAAACTCGTGAAGTAGGAAGCAAGAGGATAAATAAAAATTCCAACTTGAATTTACTTATATAAGCTAATTATTTGAAGCAACATTGTACTGTCTCTATGTTATTTATGTTTACAAGAAGTGATATGATCTCTTGTAGTACGAGTACCGATGCTATATGTTTGTGTTGCTAAGAATACTTCAATACATTAACGGGATGTTCGTCGTTGTTGTAATAGTCCTTGTCTCGATTGGCCCGTTATCAATGACTTGAGTAAACAGTTTGACTGTCCAGACAAAATCGCATCGTTTCTTTTTTTAGATGAGGTTAATCATGTACGGCAAACCCTGTTTACTCGAGTTGCGAGGCGATTCGGTGCCTTTAGAACGGACATGGCTCAATTCCGGTTAGTCCCAAGAATAGTTAACAAGAAAGTCTGAGACTTTTACATTTATTATAACTTTCAAATAAATAAACTTATATATTATGTTATGTTCCTCCAGGGCCATAGGCGGCGCATAGGGCAGAAACCATAGCTTTTCATTTCTGTCTTTGTGTTGCCAGGTCTTTCAATTGTTGCGTGTTGTTTAGGTTCATTGACATGCCTTCTCTATTAATGGTTCTTCGTAGAGTTTCTCTAGGTCTTCCTCTTCTTCTTACTCCAGGTGGCACCCAATATAGTGACTGCTGGGGAATTCTTAGGCTGTTCAATCTGAGAACATGGTCGATATAAGTCCAACGCCTTTGTCTAATGAAGGAAGATATATAGGTTTGTTTGCTTTCCTCTCTTATAGTAGTGTTAGATTTAAAGTCATTCCACTTAACATTCAGAATTGTACGTAGGCATTTGTTTTCAAAGGGGTCGAGTCTCTTATCTGTGGCTTTTGTGGCTTTCCAACTTTCGCATCCATATGATAGAATAGGGATGATGTTGGAGTTAAACAATCTTGAGTTTTGTGGTGTTTCTTAGTGTATTTGACGTCCAGATGTTACGTAGTTTATTGAAAGCACCCGCTGCTAGGGCAATACGGTGTAAAATTTCTTTTGATGAGTATCCATCCAGTGCTAGATTGGTGCCTAAATATGTTAAATTGTTGACTTTTAATAATGGAGCATTTTGAATTTTTATGTTGTCGTTGGATCTCGTAAAATCTAGTATATGAGTTTTTTATGTGTTGATTTTCAACCCTATCTAATTTGAGTAATGTTGGAGATTGTCAAGCTTAGATTGAGCATCTGTTTGGTTTTTTTCGCTCAAAAGGGCCAGGTCATCTGCGTAGTCAAGATCTTCGACAACGGTATTATAATCCATTTTATTCCTGTAAGCTCATTTTCAGTGCTCTTTCTCATGACCCAATCAATAGCGACGCAGAAAAGTAATGGGGACATGATGCATTCCTGTTTACCGCCCGTAACAACTTGGAACCATTCTGACTTCTCAATGTTTGTTTGAACACAGCAATGTGAGTTGGTGTAAAATGCATTTATAACATTGATTATTTTAGTACGAAAACCGTATTGTTGTAGAATATTTCATAACGTAGGTCGATGAAGACTATCAGATGCTTTCTCAAAGTCAACAAAGTTGATTATGAGCGGGGATTGAAATTCGAGTGATTCTTCAATGATGATGCGAAGAGAAAATATGTTATCTGTGCAGGAGCGAGCTGCTCTAAAGCCTTCTTGTTCTTCTCTGAGTGGTTTATCAACAGCATTCTTTAATCTTTCCAAGATGATGCGTAGGAAGACCTTGCCTATGACTGATAATAGGGTGATGCCCCGCCAGTTGTAAATAAACTTATAGAGAAGCACTAAATTCCTTTCACAGTTAAAGTCTGCAGCGATACTTTTAGTTGATAGCCAATAAAGACTTTGCTTTAAATGTGATCTGATCATGAGCTGTGATGCTAGAATGTACTGAAACACTCTTTGAATATTGTTTAATTTTCTAAACCACCCACTAAAAGGTAATCTATATACTGGACAATGGCAACTTACTAGAAGTAAGACAAAACTTGCTTAATTCTCACACAATTCACTCAAGCAGGTTCAAAGTTTGCAAAGAAACTGATAGTTTTCATTGAACTAATTAAATATACTCAAGCTCACTTGTATCGCTAAAATCATCAATTATATCATTATCCATGTTACACAAAATTGGCTTTCGTCGTCTCCAGCGGGGACCTAAAATTTCTGGTATCTCTTTAATGTTGATTATACTTTCTATTGAGAGTCCATCAATAACTTACTGTATGTTGACATTTTTTACTGAGATCAACAACCATTTACTGTATGTTGACATTTTTTCACTGAGAGTCCAACAATTATTTACCTAACGTTGACATTTTATATATTTTTGAAATAAGCAAGTGTTATTGGATTTAGGAAATTTAATATAGGCAGGTGTTAGTGAGTTTAGGAATTTTCATACAAGCAGATGTTAATAGATTCCGAAAATTTCATATACGCAGGTATTATTTGATTCAGGAAGTTTGATATAACCAGGTATTACTTGATTCGGGGAGTTTGATATAAGCAGGTATTTCTTGATTCGGGAAGTTTGATATAAGCAGGTATTTCTTGATTCGGGAAGTTTGATATAAGTAGGTATTACTGAATTCTGGAAGTGTAATATATGTATGTGTTATTGGATTCAGTTTCATGAAAAGTCGACACTTTTTTTGTCACTTCAGAATATGCGTTGTCTCTGAACACAACTGTAGAGTAAAGTAAAGTTAACCCATAACATTTATTTATGACGTAGATGTGTGAGAAGTTAGCGATCTCACATTTCATTGACTCTGCTATATGAGGGAGGTAGCAATCTCCTCTCCTTCACAGTCTTTACTATCTGGACTAATCAGGTACCCAATTAAGGCCGTTTCGATCCGGGAGTCGTTGCGATCTGAAAAGCATTTCCGCCTCAACTATTGAATGAACAATGACCGTAGATAATATTAAATCCTTAATATCGTCTGTCTGTCATTCTATTAGTACACTCAGACATGATATTGTTTTCCCCAATATCATCATGTATCCACTCATTTTCAAATATATAAATAAATGTGTTACTGAACTTAGTGACAATTTTTTTAAAGTAAATATACCCTTTTTTACACTTCTTTCAACTGGGCACATTATTCTAACTTGGTTATATTATAACTTTTTGTCATAAGAAATAATGGAGGTTGTGGTACAGAGAACAACAACCCCCAATGTATAATACAACATACAGTTATTTTTACCGTAAAGCGGACTGTTGTGACCAGTCACAGTATCCCAAAAGCCATGAAAGTTGTAGCTCATTAAGTTGATAAAGTCCAAATGTTTTACTATATTACACACTTCGTAAGATTTATCTATGTAATCTTTCCTAGCAGCAACAGCAGCAGTAAGCAGTAGTCTATTAGAATCTCTACTGTTGTTGTTAAATGCCTGTCTGAGCTCTGAAACCAGGAGAGAAAACTTATGTTTGTCAGATACTGGGCTTGCTCGACTGCCCGGAGCCAGCCAGTGAAGGTCAAGACCGTCAAATTTATGAGATCTCAAAAACTGAACGCTGCTTAAGACAAACTCGCTTCTGGAAGCTGCTGTATCAGCTACTGCATGGAGCAGTGCAGATCCCGGAGTCCAGTCAGCAACAACTAGAAGTACTTTGAGATCTGGATTATTCCGTTTCTTATTAATAACCTGCAGTATACAATAAAAGAACAACGGATGAGAGCTAATATTTAAATAAAATGTATTTATGTATATTGTCCTACAAAGTACATGATTATCTCCATTAGATAACTTACCTGCATAACGTATGTTTTATATCTACACTAAATCATTCACAGGCAAATCAGAAGGTGGACGGAACATGTTGAGTCTGGGCTGGACGTCCCGCCTGAAATCAAAGACTTCGTAAAGCGTTCCACAACCGCTTCTCACAGCCCAGGAGCAGCTGATTGCTGCGGAAGCTACTGTGCAGCTGACACTAAAATTCTTGCATCAAGAGCATCATGCACAAACTCACATATAGCAACACCTTCACGAGGTAGTCCTGTTTTAAACAAAACTTGCTATGGTAGCGATTCAGTGCTTCGCGGTATACCCAGGTCTCTCCTTCTTTCTTTTTTCTTGTCTACCACACCTTCTTATCTAGTCTCGACGTCCTCAGCAAGGATCCTGAATAGTGAGAGGAACATCTCTACCTTGACTTGATCCGGGACCTGCCTAATATCCCAGCTGCAGAGAGAGTGTATTGCAAAATGACATTGCGTTCACAGTCAGAATATGTCCTAATCGTGATATACTGGAAGCAGGGTAAAGAACAAATCATGGAAATCTGGAAACTCAATGCTTGGGAGAATCTTGAAGGCATAGCATGCAGGACGTGACACGGTCATATCAAATACATGGATAGGACACAGAATGAACAATCAAGGCCTGCCTCTCGAGTGCTTATAACCAACTTGGAATGCATCTCTGTGAACCCCACCTGAATCCCCAAATGCAAAGATTTGATGAGGACAAGTGACCACATGACCAGTTTCTGATAGAGAAAGAAATTTCCGTGGCATTCTTTTGGATGGACATGTCTGAGGCAACTAACCAAACCCACAATGCCAGTCAGACAAAATCTGCAATACGAGCTAGGGCGTCGCCTCGGTTACAAAGACCTGCGAAAGAGAGAGAATTCCCATGCTCTTTGCGAAAAGTCATCGAGACAGGATCTAAACATCCTACAACTAAACATAGTAGGCATACAAATAAGATCTCAGAAGTAATAAAAACATTACAGGAACCTAATGTACACGTAGCCTTCTTCAGGAAACACTACCACCACGGAAACAAATTAACTTCACGGGCTACACACAGAACAAATGTAAATGTCTGAAGTTTCAGGGCATTATGACACTAATTAGAAAGATGTCCTAGCCACCATAATCAACAGTCCTGAGGGAGACATAGACTACAAGAGAATAAAAGTATGGGACAAAAACAACACCTTCTATACACTACACAATGTCCGACTGTTTCCCATCATCATCCTGTCCCCCTGTCCGCTAACATCATCCACAAGTCTTCAAGAGTTTTAACCCACAGTAAGAAGTACCATCAGATCTGGCGATTTTAGTGCACCTTGGCTACAAGCGTCATAACAACAGAGGACTAGAGATCGAAGATATGCTCAAATGTAGTCCTACTATATACCTGGAGACTCCATTAACACTCTTACACAGGGCACAGAATTTGACCAGCCGTCTCGATCTGACATTTCTGTCATCTGACATAGCATACAACGGCGCCGTCATAATCCTATAAAATGTGGGCAGTGGTAATCGACCAATCCTCACCACTATCTCCACACCACAGATGACACAGATCACGATAAAGCCATCTTGGAACTTTAAGAAAGCAAACTGTGCTAGGTGGAGCCAAGTAACTGATGCTGAATTCAGTGACATTTGCAGAAAAGCTAACAGGAACGTAACATACAGCAAAATCTGCACCATAATTCTAGCAGCTGCTAAAAAGTGTATCCCAAGGGGATAGGTCAAGACATACAATAACTAAACTGGCTGAAGCAGTCAATGAGAGGAGAAAGGCCAGGAAGAAGGCAGAGAAACATTCTAGCACCTTAAAAAAACAGAATACAACAGATAGACAGCAAAAATAAGATACATCGCAAAGAAATACAAGCGACTGACGTGGAGTGAAAATATAGCAAACTTAATCTAAAAAAGGGAAGGAAATAAAGCATGGAGACTTCATAATTTCGAGGTAAAAGGCTAATCCAACAATCATAGTAGATATTTGTGGCAATGAAATAACAGCACCCAACAAGAAAGGAGATACATTCAACAATTTCTATGTAAATATTAACACGTCACAGCAAAGCAAAAAATTTGACAAAATACTTTTATATGTTAAATATGTTTAAATAAATACAGACATTCCTGACAAACAAAACCTTATCTACCAGCTATGTTGGTACACTGTCCCGGAAAAGAACACTGGAGGAGGGATCGCCTCAAGGCTCATCTCTAAGCTGCACACTCTTCCTTATTTTTTATTTATGATCTAGAGAAACATCTCAGTGTGTCAAAAGCATTGTTTACTGACGGCATCTAGACCACTGACAAATATCCCATACTGACAAAAGCAAACATCAACAGAGCACTCCTCACAATCTCGGTATACTGTGAATTGTGGAAACTAAAAATTAATGCACAGAAAACATTTTTACATTTTTTTCTCACAAAATAGCTAAAAGACATGTCAACATCAAAATGAGTGGGGAAATATTGACAAAGGAAGAAATCACTGTTTATCTTAGAGTAAATCTAGACGGATAACTAAAACTAAAAGATCACATAGAAAATCTCAGAAAAAACTAGGAAACTCTGTAACCTCATTAAGAGACTAATTAGTACAAACTGGAGGGGGGGGGGGTAGTTGGGGGGAGACACACAGACTCTCCACCAACTGTATCCTGGCTATGTGAGATCAGTGATGGACTATAGCGTTCCTCTCTACACCATTGTGAGCAATACTACTATCTCATCCCTGAATAGGAAGCAGAACCAAGCTCTTAGACTAATCTATGGAAGGATGCGATCAACACACACAGCAACATGTGAGATATATGCAAATGTAGAACTGTTGGATATCAGACGGAAAAGAGCACTGACGGAAATGGTAGAAAGGTACAGAAGACAAAAAAAATCAGTTATTATTCCCTTACCATACATGTGGAACACTATGATTAATGCAGAAAAATACAAGAGCATGCCAGCACATCCAATGAAGTCCAGATTAGGTGACCTAGCCAGTGGAAGAATGAAGAGGAGCAGTTCTATCCACCGATCCAAGAAACTAAACAGAGAATATAAGGAAGAATTACGAGACATAACAAAAGAAATAATACCACCACTTTTCCTAGTCCCGTGGGAGCAGTATCAAAATCTCACTATCAGAACCACCATAAACAACACTACTATGATAGAACTGAATACTCTGCAAAATGGAACATTAGTATGCAACACGATTGAAGATATATTTCCCAGAGAAGCATGGATACAAGAATATACTGACGGATTAGCAGTCAGAGCAGTGAAGAATAGAGGTGCTGGAGTGTACATAAAATATCAAGAAAAAGAAGTCAATTCACATGTTCACCAACTGGAATTTTCTGCTCCAATTATTCTTCAGAAGTATATGCTCTAAAAATTACTGCAGAAATAATTAAAAGCATAGCAAGGCAATGTCAACAGGTAGTGTTTCTAACTAATGCAATGTCTGTACTACAAGCCCTTTACAGCGACAAGCTCCCAGACCTGAAGGAATCCATATGAGAAGTGAGCATTCAAAGAAGTGTAGTACTACAGTGAATACTATCCCATCGTGGCATACCAGGAAATGAAGAAGTAGATAGGCTGGAAAAGGATGGAGCAAAACAGGAACAAAAGGACCAAGAAATCACCTACCAAGAAAAGAGGACCCTAATCAAAGCTATCAGGAAAGTCGATCACCCAGACGACAACCATCACTATCTCGACAGAGATGACCAGGTTATTATCTTCCTCCTCAGAACAGGACATAACAGACTAAACTACTTAAATAGAGACTGGTTTCATCACATCTGTGTCCATGTTGGCATGCTAGCACAGACCGCTAAACATATCCAACAAGATTGTAATACACTAAACCAGTTAAGGGAAGAACACTAACCCACATCTGCCAGACGGTATCGACGCTCTGGAAATCGGCAATAGTCACACGTCTTGTCAGACTATTCATGGATTTGTGTAAACGCCAGAACAATTTTAGTGACTTTTCGCGTGTGATCTCCTGGCAAAATTCGTCCCATTTTGACGCCTTTGCTGACTTTGCAATATCTTTGAATTTTTGGACTAAGATGTTTCTTCCCTTTCCATTGTGCGACCTCCATGGGCTGAGACACAACACGTTTCCTTGCTCTTTACCGTAGTGCTACTGCTTTCTGTTTCTCGCTCAATGCCCTTTGCACCTCTACGTTCCACCAGGGGGAGCTTATCCCACACCTGATTTCCCACTTCTTGAGCCTTACGTTTGTCTTATCGAATTCTGCTCACAACACCCACTCCTCTGTGATCATACTTAAAGGATCTTACCTTTGGCCTTATCTGCTTACTTTTGTCATTTTTCAAGAGAACAACACATGGGAGGTGGTCACTGCCATGATGCACCAGAACATCCCATTTGCAGATAGACACAGAAGCCGATGACACCAATGCCAGGTCGATAGCACTATCATCATCACCATCCCTGCTTGCCATCCTTGTTATACGGCCATCGTTAAGGCAAACCTAGTCCGTATCTGTCAAGGGCCTCATCAAGCTCTCTTCCCTGTTTGTTTGAAGTACTATTGCCACATGATGTACCTTTCGCATTGAAGTCACCACAGAAGAGGATCTGCTTTTCCTGTTCTATTATATCACCTAGGATTTTCACATAAATGGATATCCACAGAAAGCAGTATGCGAGCACCCAGGAGCTTTCAAATACAGCAGCATTTATGACGAAAACCGTATTTGCTATGTAGTCATGACAAATTTCGAACGAGAAGAAGAAAAATAAGTGATTCTGCTAGTCCTTCATGTGAAAGATTAACAGTTCTTGTAATCTCTTCATTCCTCATATGATCTCTTCTGGTTCTGTTTGTTGTTTTTCTTAGACACTTCATGTCACACGTAGTTGTTGATGTTCGTCCATCACATGATGATGATGACCATTTGCTACATCCACTTTTGAAAATTCAATTTTAATTATGTCCTTGATTATGAGTTCGTAGATGGCTAATGAGCCCTATTCGAGCTGTAAATTTCCTTGGACAGTTTGGACATGGAATGACGACTGTAGACGGATCTTGGTCTATCCGTGACTTTCTAGCTGCTCTCCGCTGTTGAGCTGCTGCATTTCTCTTCTTTTCACAAGATGATGCGCTATTTTTTATTTTAGAACGCCATGTAGATCTATTTTGTGCAAGTTCTTCCCATGTTTCGTGGTCTATTTCAAAGGCTTTTAGTGAGTTCTTTAACGAGTCCTTGTAGCGCTTCCTTTGGCTACCTTGAGATCGTATACCATTCTCTAGCTCACCATAGAGAAGTATCTTTGGCAGACGGTGGTCTGGCATACTCACCAAATGACCTGCCCAACGAATCTGTGACTGCATCAGGATCGTGTCAATGCTAGGGATACCAGCTCAATCAAGGACAGTGGTATCTGGAATCTTGTCTTGCCATCTGATGTTCATAACTTTTCTGAGAGAAATTGTATGAAAATGATTGAGTTTTTTAACATGACGTCTATACACAGTCCATGTTTCACTAGCGTATAGCAGCACTGGAAGTACCACTGCTCTATAAACTTTCAGCTTAGTCTGTAGGTTAATGCCATTTCTACGCCAAACATTTGCGTACAATCACACGTAGTAAGCTTCCTCTCTTGTTCTTGTGTTAGTGTTCATGTCTGACATTGATAACACGGTGTTGGTATCAAGACTGAATTTATGATTTGTCTTTTAGTTTCCATTAAGATAGATTTGTGTTTCAAAATTGGTTTCTAGGAATGTGTTGTCCATAAATTACATTAACGATGTTTTGCCAAATTTTGACTCCATGTTCTTATTAACATACTTTCAGGAATTCAGGAACCCCCTGATTAATTAGGTCAAAATTTAATCCCCAGCCCCACCCCCTCCTCCAATAATTTGGGTCAGAATATTTAGAAAAAAAACATACGTGATTTATTTTCATAATTTTGAAAACAATTCACAATTCAATTCGTATATAAAAACAGTGTTGTTGACGTAAACTCTTCCCTTTCAATAACTGTTAAACTTCCCCTCCCTAATTGTTAACATAATTTATAGATAGCCCTTGATTTTCCTTTACCAAAATTAAATTGTATCTACTGCCCTGATGTTGTTTATCACGACGTTCTAGTCTTTCTTCAATGCATATTTTCAATAAGGCTGACATTGTCTGCATGTTTTATTATTCATATTGACTAATTCTACATTCTTTGATATCACTGTATGAAATTCTTAAATACATAAGCTCATTACAGGTTTATATAGTTTGTTCATACCTTCTCATAGTTTCCAACAGATGAATTAGTTGACTCGTCATCCAAGTACAATGCAACAAGTTTGTTTCCAACGACATTTGCACGTGTATACATGATGTGTGTGCAAAGGTTTGCATCAATGTCATTAGGAGTGTATTTGGTTTCAGGAGTAGGTCTGTATCGAGACCAGTTCGTGTAATAGCAAACTCGACGCTGGCAGCCTCCATTAACAGAATGCGTAGTCAAGCCTAGCGCCAGCGACAACACAAGTAGAAGAAAATCCTGAAAATAAATGAAAACTGTACACATTTTGGTACATCCATAGTTAGATACATTTCTGGGTATATTTTATCCGCAATTTTCGTAATATAGGCCTTATGAGTAAACATATGCACACACACACACACACACACATATATATATATATATATATATATATATATATATATATATATATATATATATATATATATATATATGCATGTATATCAAAAATTAAATCTCGTATGAAAAAACAGTACCACATTTGGAATCAGTCGGACGTCTTGTCCTAGTCACTCTTACCTCGAAGCGTCGGCGCTAAGTCTTCTTTTTAATGCCAAATTAAACAAGCAGGACACACACACACACACACGCACACACACGCACGCACGCACATAAACACACTCACGCACTCACGAACACAAGTCAAAAGACATCAGCATTTCTTTATACATCGAAGCAGATCTAAAAATCACAAGGCATCAAAGTAGTTGTTGATTTTGCCTTTGTAATAATAACTAAGGCATTCATGTATATACCATAGGTAGGGCCGTAGATAAGTCTCTTAGATACTGAGGGGTGGGGCATGTTACAAAAACAGAATTAATTCGATTATTTTCTTTCGCAAATCCTTATTTCTCAAAAGAATATATATAACCTTTTTTGAAAATCGTTGTGAGGTTTGGAGTGGCGGGTGTACCTGTTATTTTTTGTTGTTGCTAAACTCCCATTACTAAAAGTCATGTTCTGATTTCCTAAGATGGGTACCTCCTATACGCAGTGTTTTTCAGATCTCGGGAAACAGCGCTGTAGTTCCTGTTGTGGTAGTAAGTGAGGCTTATGGAGGTCAGACTCGGCTAGGAGATGCCTTGGCCATCCCGCCCCATTCCTTCTCTTATCTTACAATTTATTTTGCCTCACAAACAAATTACAATTTTCTTTCCCATGTGTGGTGCGTGGATGTGTTATGGCAATGGTGCGGAACCTCTATCTGCGTGGACAGAAATGGTACGAATGAGCATAAGATAACTTTGAGCCGTGTATCACTTGGCTCGTGGGTTGATGAAGAGGGCATCCATCTGCGTGAATTGATATGAATTGCAGAACACATTGAACATCGAAACCTGTTGTTCGTCCATTACAAGTGATGATGACCATTTGTTACATCCACTTTTGAAAATTCAATTAGAGTTATGTCCTTGATTATGAGTTCGTAGATGGCTAATGAGCCCAATTTGAGTTGTAAATGTCCATGGACAGTTTGGGCATCGAATGACCACTGTAGACGGACCTTGGTCTATCCGTGACTTTCTAGCTACTCTCCGGTGTTGAGCTGCTGAATTTCTCCTCTTTTCACAAGATGATGCACTCTTTTTTATTGTAGAACGCCATGTAGATCTATTTTGTGTAAGTTCTTCCCACGTATCTTGGTCTATTTTAAAGGCTTTCAGTGAGGTCTTTAACGAGTCCATGTAGCGCTTCTTTTGGCCACCTTAATATCGTGTACCCTTGTCCAGCGCACAATTGAGAAGTATCTTTGGCAGACAATGGTCTGGCATACGCACCAAATGACCTGCCCAACGAATCTGTGTCTGCATCAGGATAGTGTCAATGATAGTGTCTATGGGGATAACAACTCTATCAGGGACAGTGGTATCTGGAATCATGTATTTCCATCTGATGTGTGAAAATTACTTGCTCTGGGGATTTTGATTAAAGTGAGGTGGAGTTCTGACACATTGATACCTTGAACGCATATGACGGTCTCGGGCTCATCCAAGGCCACGTCCCTCTGATGGTCGGCTAGTATAAAGCAATTGCTTCCCTAGCCTGGTCGAGCGGAGTCCCGGTAGCGGCACAATCTTATTCTTTGCTCGAGGGAATGTGATTATGTGAATAATGTTTTTCAGACCGCAGCGGCTCCCAGGTCGACTCGGCCTTAATTTGGTACCGAATAATCCGGGAAGTAGCTACGAGGAAAAGGAGATGGCTACAGCTCTCATCTACAGAGGAACTGAAGTGTGAGTCGCTATCATCTCTATCACTGAAGTCGCTATCATCTCTATCACTGAAGTCGCTATCATTTTACACCTATAAGGCGTTAATCAATTCTAAGGGTTAACTTTTTACTACCACTGAACATACACAACATGTTTTACTTTCATAGATACAAGTCAGATTGGATGATTGAGATTCAGTCTAGATTAGCCCCAACTCGCGCGAGCTAGTTCGAGGTTCGACTTGCTATAAAAGTCAAGCCTCATTGCACTATCAGTGAGATTTCACGTATATTTGGTGCTTAAAAATTCAACAATAGCTTGAAACTTAATGTCTCTCACATTATAGGTCTATGCTTCAATTATGATTTAAAAAACAAAATTCACTAGAAAAACGGTAGAACGAACATTATATTAAAATTACATAATGCTACAGAGGAATACTTTCTTTGATTTGCTGCATTGATACAAAAATAGTCTTGGCTGCATACTTCTACATCATTTATATAGTGACAGTTTTATTTTCTATATGCCTGTACACATTTTAATAATATATTTATCAACTATTTTTTCATACATTATTATTATCATTATTATTATTCGACACTGCATGTCATGTCTGAATTTCTTACTTTTGTCTTTTGTAGCACCTATTCACCCGCTACCGTAAAGGTTAGCACGTGAGTGTCTTGTGCGACGAGTGTAAACACCTACAGAAATTCTGGAGGGAAGACCATTAAGGAAGTCCACGATGTATTAAACCATCTTTTGGCATCTACTGCAGTTTTGCTTGTCTCCAGTTGACTGACATTGTCTTTCCTTGGAACTAATAGCCAGACATCTTGGGAGAGGGAGTTAATATAAATGGGCGAACACATTTTCCATAATGCCTGCCCTGGCAAGTAAACGTGTGATATTTTTAGGGTCTCATAGTTCATTTGAAATTTTAAACTGTTCTGCTTCATAAACGGCTGTAAAGATGCAAACGGCTATTGCTATTATTATTGTAATGTTATTGTACATGACGAAGATATTTGACGGAAACGTTAATTTGTATTGTCTTTACTCTTTTTTATTATTTCTTCTACTTCTTACTACATAACAAAAATCAATCATGTACATGTCATGTCGACTTTTGTGTTTATTTCCACTGCCTATAAAATCTCACCATATGAATACCTTCTACTTAATCCAAAACAAACATTTAACAAGAAATCCATATTTGACAACAAAATCGTATCAGTATCAGTGGAAATTAATTTTGTTATAGCACATTCACGCTTTCGTGCATAACATCTATTTACATAATTCTGCGGTGAATTATGGGGAGCAATTCTGAAAAAAACACCAAAAAACCAAGCACATTGTTTCATGATGCAGTGGCATATAATGAATGTGTATTGAAGGAAAATAATTACCATATTTTTCTAGATGTTCCTACTGCTGCAGTGATCTGTATTATTTTTAATCTCCGCCCATTACTATCGCATCCACATCTTTTTTTAAAAAAAGTCGTCTATACATGCAACCAATCAGAACATGGCTTACATATAATCACATTTTGTCTGTCTTTATTTCGTTTGTTGTTGGTACAACGCTCATTATAAAGCCACGTTTAATTGTCATTCATGTTAGTAATACCACTTTTCTATTGTGCTTTATACAATGGTTGAGACACGCCTCCTTCATATACATATAACAATAACTACATTCGAAATAAAAAAAAAAAGGAGTAAATCCATGCAATGGTATTCAACAATACGATATTCAACGATGGTTGTTCATTACATAAACATAGATTTGTCAGTTAAACAAGAATCTCATACAACAGAAGGAAGTCTATAATCACTCCATCCATCCCCTATATCTTAATGTGTATCAATACGGCTCTGCCATCAATCAAATAATGCGATAGCTTGTGGCAATTTCTCGGAACAGTTGCGTCCCATCTCCATCAATGACTCAACTCCAGTAGCTCTTCACTTCAATAGCCGTTGTCACCTGGCAAACACACGTCAATCAAGTCACTAACTTAGTTTCCTGCTTTTCTGATGATCGCTAGCGTATTTCTCATTCGAGAACAGCGCGATACACATTCTTGGTGTTCCCACATATCAACCAGACATTATACTTTAGCTAACATATCACATCACCTTTGTCTACCTATTCTGCGGCCACTCTTTGTTTCTCCAATTCCTCTTACTGTCCTTCTAATTGTTTGCCCCATCACTTAATCGTTGTCCCTTATACTTTATACAGTTGGTTCTTATTGTAGCAGCGCAGACTGAGCAGGCATTATGTGTGTGGGATTATGACGATTCGGCTATATACGATGAATGTGGCGGTGGGTGAAAACACCTAGAGGTTCTGAGAGATTGTGTTGGACGGAGGGGGAACAGTTACTGCTATATGCGCTTTAGAGACATTCCCTTGTTTCCCATGTCATCAATATTCTACATTCTCTTACATGTGGTCTATTCCCTTTTATTAATCCTTCTACATTTTCTCTTACATGTGGTCTATTCCCTTTTATAAATCCTCTACATTCTCTTACATGTTATTTTATCTACCCATGTCAATACCATTCTACTTTCTCTAACATGTGAGCAACCACCCATGTCATTACCCTTCTACATTCTCTAACATGTGACTATCCACCCATGTCATTACCCACAAATATTCTCTTACATTTGACTTTATCCACCCATGTCTCCCCTATCTCTTCTCTTAATGAACACTGGTTGTACCGCCTGTGTTTTAGCAAACCTTATTTTTAAATGTATAGGGTGAGACACAAAAAACGGTCATCACCATAAAACGAATAACTTCCAAAATTTTATTTACATTGACACAAAACATTATCTACATTAGGTCAAGCCTGTGTAGCAGACATCTCTAAAATTTCAGGTCTGTTCAACAAAAACTCTTTGTTTCACTGGCGCTCCAAAATGTGCTTCAAATGAGCTTCCCGACGCTGCAGGCACATTTGGATCCGGCGGGCATAATTCTCGATGACCCTCCCGCATTCCTTCTTTGGGATACAGGTGGAGATCTGCGTTCAAAATTCTCCGCACGGACTCCCGATTGATTCCAAGCACAGACTTGCTTGGGCTGTGGACAACAGTCTCTGACTGCAACAATGTTGTGTGCGTCCTTGATGATTTCTGTCGTCCAGAGTGTGATTGTCTGTTAGGATCTTTACAATTGAGGTGATGCACAGTCCCATAGGTTCTGAACTTGTTGACCCATCTGTAGATCATTGAGTGGACAGGAATTTCTCGACATCTGAACCGTTCTTTGGAGCTGAGTGGATAGACTTCAACCGAAAATATGCTTCAACTATACATGTCTTTTCCTCAGTAGTCCATGGCATCTCGTAGGTCGAATTTGGTAGATTTTTAAAACATCAATTTTTCGTGATAAATCTGAAAAATAAACGGAATTTATTATCTATTTCAAAAGTTATTCAGTTTAAGTGATGACCGTTTTTTGTGTGTCACCCTTGTATTACATCCGGACTTCCGGTTGTGACATCCGTTGATGGAGGGTGTTTCTCTAATCAAGTCTGTGTCATTCCGTCGATCGTTGGATTAATTAACTAACATTGTAAAGTCCAGACATTTGTGTAACAGAAGTCAGTTCATTCCAACACCCATTGGAGTGAATTCAAATCAAATGATAAAATCAGAGAAGAGACACATCAAAGCTTCATCACAGATGTTATCAGAAAACGCCGTTGGTCCTACATCGGGCATGTCCAACGCGCAGACACCAACAGAATACACCACCAATCTCTTGAATGGATACCTACAGGCAAAAGAGCAAGGGGTAGACCAAAAGAAACACAAGAACAATACTTAGAGAAAGTAAAACAACCAATATTCATACTATTCAAGAACTGCAAAGAAAAGTATTGAACAGACAGAATTGGAGAGATCTTACCTCTGCCCTATGCGCTAACTTCAGCGCAAAAGGAAAATGAATGAATGTATTACATCGATCTTTATTGTTGTTTATTGTCTTTACCCAGGTGAATGATTGTTGATCGCATTCACACTTGCCGTTAAGCGCAGAGGTGGAAGCTTAAGCTGTCGTCCCAAGGGCAGATCTTCATTATATTACGTAAAAATGGCTATGAACGTTCTTATTGTTGTATAATCTTCTTGAGATGCACTACTGGCCGTGAGAATATATCGTCTGACTGTTTTTAGCCTCGATTGGTTGACTACCACGATAGCTGCCTATGGATCGTGTATGATTGACAGTGACTTTGACTATCGATATTTGTGCCCATTAAGTATTAGCAACACCTACAAGCATTTTATACGGCTTCTAGCGGCAGTTGTCCCTCTACTGGCTTGCATAAGAGTCTACTTGCAGTACGAGCCATGCTTACCAACGGGTTGCGTCGTATGTTTGTTCTACCATTGCCATGAACCTTGATTAGTCGGACATGTCCCTCCCCTCAGTACGTGGCCTACACAAAGAGATTGTGTGGTAATTTGATGTGTTATCTACTGATCGTTATTCCTCATATATGAGCCAGTGTACAGTGTGGAAATACCAAGCAGCGACTTGCGTTGCAGTTCTTTTCTTTGAAAGACCAATTGTACGAAAAAAAATTGTTCTAGTGGAAATAACCTACATATACATAATAGGCGAGATAAATAACAGTAGTCGTTAAAGACTTCTTTTTTGTATTTAATTGATTAAGATCCAATATTTTCAAATGTTGGAATAAATTTATTCTTTGAATAATTTAAAAATTAGCCAATGAAATATGTTATTTATTCAGGTAATTTATTTGTATCCATGCACATTTGAATTTTTACATATCTGAATTATAAGTCTATAAGTACATTTCCATGTAAAACTAATGTAATCTTGTCAGTTGTGAAACGGATTTCTTCTTCTTTCTTATTCTTCTTTCCTTCATGTGAACAATTTCTATATATGTAATTCTGTCTCCTAAATAAAACTCACTGTCTTTTATAGTTCATACAGTGGCCCATAGAACTTTGATTCCATTGTTGTTTCCTCTGGCCAATGTCTACCTCAGTGTTTCCTACTCAGAACACTCTTGAAGTACATGTTTCGCACTATGTGCTGCCTGTCCACATGTAAACATGGTCGTGTTGCTAATCTTGAACTTTATGTACATGTGACTGCGGAGTCGGTTGTGTCTTGCTCTGAGACGTAGAATTATAACTTGATCTAATCTGTTCATAATGTGATAGTCATCTTGTGTTGGTGTTTGTGGCTTTCTTAATGAATTTATCTTCTTTTTTTTTCTAATGGTTGGTGATTGGTACATCTGGTTGATCTTCGGCAGCACCTTCCTTAGCCAGTTGGTCTCCTATTTCATTTCCTGGTATTCTACAGTGAGAGGGTATCCAATGCATAGTTACCCTATACTGGTAAGACAGTTCATTAAGTAGTTTTTTCAAGTTTGTTAGTTTTCCAGAATTGCGAGCTTGAGGCACTGACCTTGCATCTGTCAGAAATACCACGGGATGTGGGCCAGGATTGGAGTTCAGCAGTTTTTCCATTTGCAACCATAATTGCTTGGATTTCTGCAGCATAATTATTGCAGAGTTTCCCTCTTGATGTTCTGATAGTATCTCTAGGCTTGTGTGGATATTCTATATATACACCTGCTCATCCATTCCTCACTGCATTCTGTGATAAACCATATGTGCATACTCTGATCCATAAGTCTTGTGGATGTTTCTCTTTCAGGAAACTTATGGTTACTGTATGTCGCTGCACACTATTCTGTTCGCCCTCATTTAGTATTCGTTTTGCGTGGGTCTGAATGTATATTGGTATTCCATGCCTTTCACTTCAATGGGTTTGTTCTGGTACATACCTTAAGGGGCTGTCAACCTCAGGTAGGTCTGTAAGTTGTCTACAGAGTTAGGTGGTGGAAAAAGCTGCTTCTTTTCATTCTAGATTTTGTCATTGCTAGATTTTTAAATATTTCCTTCATTGGATGACTTGACATACACTTGAACTTTTCTTAGTGTATTAGCACCTTTGTGTCTCTGCGTTCGCCAAGTGTTTGCATTCTTCCCATTGTCTGAATCTCTATTATGGGTGTTGATTTCATTGCTCCCAGCATTATTCTGAGTGTCTGGTTTTGCACTTTGTCTAGAACTTATAATGTGGTGTTTGATGCAGGACACCACGCAGCTGAACCAAATGGATTTCGTATGAAAGTAAATTGAAGAAGGAAGCGCGAGAGGATAAATTAAAAATTCTTGAGACCAACCGGAATTGAACCAGTCCGTTCTGATGGCACCAAATCGCCTCGCAACAAGAGTAAACGGGATTTTCCGTGCTTGACTAACAGCACATTCCACACAAAAAAGATGCGATTTTGTCAAGACATTGAAACTATGCATTCGAGTTACTGAGAACGGACCAATCGAGACAAAGACTATTACAACAACAACGAACATCCCGTACAAGTATTGAAGCATGATCAGTAACAACAAACATATAACGTATAACATCTGTATTAGTTCTATAAGGGTCAATAGGTCTTCTTGTAAACATGAATAACATATATACACGGTATAGTTTTGCTTCAAATGATTGCTTATACAAGTAAATTCAAGTAGGAAGCATCTTTTTTTTGGAGATGCGGTTAGTCAAGCACGGAAAACTCGCTTACTCTTGTTGCCAGGCGATTTGGTGCCATCAGAAAGGACTGGTTCAATTCCCGTTGTTCTCAAAGATTTCTTATGAATGTATTGTTCATTTAATTTATATAACCATGGATTTAAAATGTGTCGATAGTAAAAAAGGAAAACAGATGTTATTGTTTAATTGACATTTATTTTATCAAGATAAAAGCAACACGATGAAAATATACTGGAAGCGTGAACAATTTCAAAGTTTTGGATCCTTGTTCTTTCGTTCACTTGAAACATGTCTACATCTGTAATTCTGTCTCCTTAATAAAATTCACCGTCTTTTGTAGTTCATACAGTGTCCCATAGAGCTTCAATTTCAGTGTTGTTTCAAATGGCCAATATTTCTGCCTCAGCGTTTCATACTCAGAACACTCTTGAAGTATATGTTTCGCACTATGTGCTGCTTGTCCACATGTACACATGGCAGTGTTGCCAATATTGAACTTCGTGTACATGTGACTGCCGAGTCGGTTGAGTCCCGTTCTGAGACGTAGAATTACAACTTGTCCAATCTGTTACTAATGTGATAGTCATCTTGAGTTGGTGTTTGTGGCTTTCTTATTAACTTGATCATCTGTTTTTATTCATTGTTGGCAAAATACTTGCTGGAATTGTACGGCGAAGACTGCAAGTTCAAGGTGATCGGGTCTATCCTGAATCACAATGCAATTTTCTTATAAACCGAACAGCCACGAATATGATATTTTCATTACGTTAATTAGAAGAGAAATATTACGAACAAAAAGCAGTCCCTTTATGTTGCTTTCATTGATCTTACAAAGTCATTCGATTTAGAGCGGAGAATAATAATTCACATACAAGTTTAACTGACTAAATTATACAATTAAAGGAAATATAAAAGTCATTTACACACTGTAAAGTGATTGAATATGCGCGTATCCCTTTAATTATGATATCCGCAAACTACCATTTTACGTCAAAAAAATATGTTTGAATACAAAATATAGGATAATAAGAGGCAATAAATAAACTATAATTTTAAATCATTCACTAAGTAATTGTGCGTTCCCTGACTTTTAAGGGACACTTCCGCTAATTATTCAACAGCTGGTTCTATTTTTGTTTTTTAAAAAGTATCAGGTCCCCACTGCCTCTTTTATTTTGTACCTGTAACGTCACTACTCGGTTATATCATTTATTTTTCCACTAAATATTACGCCGAAGTGTTACAATAAGAAGTTTAGTTTCTTGCACAAGAAGATGATACAAGTATATAATATGATATTCAAAATGGGTTACGTGCGTTTGTCTCTAAGTCATTTGGAGAATTCATTGAACTCTTATTGTAGACGATGGACTTACTTATTCGATACCCGTGATTGCGATCTTTCATTCTTTTTTTTTCATATGCCAGGTAGTAGTAGAAACATGTCATCTTCAGCTGTGTTGTGTCTGCATAGAAGGTGTTGGTGATGGAGGGGTTTGGTGGTAACAGTTGTTTTCGTAAATCTTGTAGTGCGTGGCAATAAATAAGGTGGTGTTTTACTGTTACCACCTCTTGTCTGTTGCATTGGTTGCAGTATAGAGTATGGATTGCGGTAATCCTTTGTAGATGTTTGTTAATTTGTAGATGTTTTTTTGTTCGCAGCCTAAATAGTGTGTTTTGATCTTTGTGTTGTAATCTATTTAATCTGTAGTGTGGATTTGGTTGCGATATGTCTACACATATTACTCTTCATTTTGTGCCAGAGGTCTAGCGGTCCATCCACTGTTGTTTACAGTTGTTGTGGATAATGTGTTTAGCTGTTCTAATGTAGGTGGAAATTCCTGGTCGGGGCATATTTACTATATTTTGCCATTTTATTAGCACTTTCAGTCCCACTGATACACTGTAGTGTAGTATTGATGCCATTGGGTGTAAGTCTGTTTGTAGCTTGATCGATGTTGCTTATTGTTTTCTCTGATATTGAATTCCAGTTTTCGAGGGATTGTACTACATACAGGGAGTCTGTGAATTTTACTGAGTTCTTTGGACATGTTTCATTTGTTGGAGAATGAATCCTTTTTGGCTAACGGCAAGCATACAACATGAAAATGGAAACAGCAAGATGCAGAGGAAGACCAAGAAGAAGATGAATTGAAGAAATTACCAACATTCTGACACGACACATCATTACTGCATATCAAGCAACAGACGTGCCATAGCCCGAAAACAGATCGGCATTACATCCTACGACGCTTAACAGCATAAGCCAATAACAGACAATAGATAGATAGATAGATATAATTGTTAGAACTAATATAAAACAATTACATATGCGTACTATTTTTTGTAGATGCACCCAACTGCAGAACCAAGCGATCACTACCATCAAATGTCCCGCAAGGAACAAACCATCATCTTCAGACTACGAATTGGCCACAACAGACTGAGAAGTTACATGTTCCGAAAGCTGAAGATTAGCGAGACAGGCCTGTGCAACTGTGGACTGAGCCCAGAGACTCAGGACATATTCTTCATGCCTGTCAACCCTACCAAGAAGAGAAGGAGAAAATATGTCCTAATGAGGCGGCAATATTTCCAGACCTGAAGAGTTCCATGGATGAACTGAAGCGAATCACACAATTCATTGAAGCTATTAGCGGTGTAACCTGATATCTGACTGAAGGATGAAGAAGGAGAAGAACAGAGAAAAATAAAGATAGAGAGAGAAAGAGAGTGAGAAATACTGGGAATGAGAGTAATGCTGAAATAAGTTAATGATGGAATAAAGATAATGACAACACACAAATATATAACAATTCTAGAATGAAGCTGTTACAGATTTGATTTTATCTCGAGTATATATTTATCCACAGGTTAACCATTATACCAAATTCAAATTAAGTTGCAGGCAGCTCTGCAATAGGACATTTCTGAGCATAATGGAAACATACTGAACATAATATATTACATAATATATTCACTACAGCTAAAAACTTTTTCACTTGATCTTACGTCTTAAACATTTTTACTATTTGTAATATGTGTATTCACATGTGTTAACGCCGCTATTTTGTCAGGGTTTGAAAGTGGGAAAAAGAATGGAAACACAATGTAACCTCCATGCATGTCGCAATGGGCGACTAATTAGGTAATGGGGTGATGTTGGTTGTACCATCCTATATAGTGTCAATCTGACCCAGAAGTCATGCTGAAGTCGGATGAGTGAGGACGAAAGACACATATATTAGTGTAAAGATGTAAACGATGACACAATGCAGTCTGTTTTCCAGACTGCTTCCTGCTATCTGCAGTCAGATCCTTCGATCAAGAGTGCAACTACCTTCCAGCTGACATAACTGTTGGTCGAAATCTTCTACCAGGAATTAAACTACCTGACAGGATTTGGCATATCTGTTGGACGGATCCTTCTACCAGGTATTCAATTACCTTTACACGCCAGATTTAAAATAGAAATAAAAATGCTAAAGTATTTCCTTTTGATCTCGGCACTAAAAGTTCATTTGAGAGAAAAACTCGTGTATATCTAAACTAAAACTGAAACGCTTGTGTTGAGTTGAATGGCTACTCATTTTGTGAGCCACGCCATATTCAACAGTCGACTTTTGACTTTTGTCCACATTTGTTTATAACAGGTCACATGACATTACAGATATTTGAAAGAAGCATGACATTAAAACGTCGGGCATGAGAAACGTTGAACAAAAGAAATAATTACACGGTAATTCCCTTTTACATGCGCGAAGTGTCTAGTTTTATTCAGTTTATTTATTCCGATGAACTATATAATTATTTCTTCACATGATAAAAGTTTTATTTCTTCAAATGATCCATAGCCTTATTTCTTCGCATCACCTATAGGTTTATTTTCTAACAGGACCTACATGTTTATTTCTTCACATGACCTATACGTTTATTTTCAAACATGACTTATATATTTATGTCTTCGCGCACTATTCATACATATACTAATTTTAGTAGTAGTCCCAGATCAGGTCACAATAAGATAAAAAGCGAATACGCCACAAAGGACTCCGGGGTTAGGTTGAAAACGTCGTGCCTCGGCTTAAAGAGACATTAACCCTATACCTAACAAATAAACAATGTATAGTTCTTATTTACAACGAAACTACTATAAGCCCTACCTTTGAAGCGTTTATGGATACAGTTCGATATACCGATAACCAGTTTGAACTACTGTTGAAAGCTGCTTGTCTCACCATAAGAGATACTTGACATCTTTTCCTCGCTGAATGTAGCAGTGAAGTGCTACATAAAACCATATCGGAGGCTGCGGTGCCAGCATTACTTGAACCACGATCTCCGTTATTGTTCTGAACAGAAGCTCTATAATAACCAAAAAAGATTCATGCCTGCGGTTGAAAGTGGCGTACATCACCAAAAGAGGTATACATTCAATGACCAGACAGTAACAGTGACCGTAGCACGAAATGGAATACAAAATCAGGCACGCATTCCTAGTATTTACATATTATATATTATTACGTTATATTGTACAGTGGTATTTCATAGAGAAGCAAAGCTGTTTGTACAGTATTTACAAAATACTGATATATTACATATAATCCATTTCAGCGGTTATTTAAATTTGGTAATACCGCCCCCTCTGACTCTAATGGAGTAATGGCATACTTCAGGAGCCATGCTGGGTCTAGGAGACGATATAGATTTAGGTATGCTGAGCCTAGCACGTGGTATGGAAAAGTATGAGGATACTTGTTAATTGTTAATACAATAAGCTATAAGACGAGTGTCGGACAAAGTATGGACTACCATCTTACCAAAAAAGTAACTTCATGACCGACCAACTTATCAAATTGTTATAACCGATTTTCCCATTCTACTTCTCCCTCTCATCCATAGATAGAAAGAAAGTAAACAATATACTTCTTCCTCTCATCAATTTTCTCATTCTACTTCTCCCTCTCATCCATATTCTTATTCTACATCTTCCTCTCATCCATATTCTCATTCTACTTCTTCCTCTCATCCATACTGTCATTCTACTTCTTCCTCTCATCCATACTGTCATTCTACTTCTTCCTCTCATCCATACTGTCATTCTACTTGTTCTTCTCATCCATATTCTCATTCTACTTCTTCCTCTCATCCATACTGTCATTCTACTTGTTCTTCTCATCCATATTCTCATTCTACTTCTTCCTCTCATCCATACTGTCATTCTACTTATTCTTCTCATCCATATTCTCATTCTACTTCTTCCTCTCATCCGTATTCTCATTCTACTTCTTCCTCGCATCCATACTGTCATTCTACTTGTTCCTCTCATCCATATTCTCATTCTACTTCTTCCTCCCATCCATATTCTCGTTCTACTTCTTCCTCCCATCCATATTCTCATTCTACTTCTTCCTCCCATCCATAATCTCATTCTAAATCTTCCTCTCATCCATACTGTCATTCTACTTCTTCCTCTCATCCATATTGTGAATTTTACTATTCTCTTTCTACTTCTTCCTCTCATCCATACTGTCATTCTACTTCTTCCTCTCATCCATATTCTCATACTACTTCTTCCTCCCATCCATATTCTCATTCTACTTCTTCCTCCCATCCATATTCTCATACTACTTCTTCCTCCCATCCATATTCTCATACTACTTCTTCCTCCCATCCATATTCTCATTCTACTTCTTCCTCTCATCCATACTGTCATTCTACTTCTTTCTCTCATCCATATTCTCATACTACTTCTTCCTCCCATCTATATTCTCATACTACTTCTTCCTCCCATCCATATTCTCATACTACTTCTTCCTCCCATCCATATTCTCATTCTACTTCTTCCTCCCATCCATAATCTCATTCTAAATCTTCCTCTCATCCATACTGTCATTCTACTTCTTCCTCTCATCCATATTGTGAATTTTACTATTCTCTTTCTACTTCTTCCTCTCATCCATACTGTCATTCTGCTTCTTCCTCTCATCCATACTGTCATTCTACTTCTTCCTCTCATCCATACTGTCATTCTACTTCTTCCTCTCATCCATACTGTCATTCTAATTCTTCCTCTCATCCATATTCTCATTCTACTTGTTCCTCTCATCCATATTTTGAATTTTACTATTCTCTTTCTACTTCGTCCTCTCATCAGTATTCCCCACTTCACAATTCTCATTCTACTTTTCACCCTTACCTTCTATTTTAAATCTTTTAAAAAAAATATCTTTACATTGTCATTATTATGATTCGTTTGATTCGTCTTTACTTTTTCTATTCTGATTTTCATCATGAATATTCCTATTCTCACTTTACTCAAGTCAGGTGTGAGTTCTGGACAAACAATGTTCTAATATCACAACTTGAAGTAAACTGAAGTCTGGTGTGAGTTCTGCACAATGTTCTAATATCACACCTTGAAGTAAACTCAAGTCTGGTGTGAGTTCTGCACAATATTCTAATATCACAACTTGAAGTAAACTCAAGTCTGGTGTGAGTTCTGCACAATGTTCTAATATCACACCTTGAAGTAAACTCAAGTCTGGTGTGAGTTCTGCACAATATTCTAATATCACAACTTGAAGTAAACTCATGTCAGGTGTGAGTTCTGCACAATGTTCTAATATCACAACTTGAAGTAAACTCAAGTCAGGTGTGAGTTCTGCACAATGTTCTAATATCACAACTTGAAGTAAACTCAAGTCTGGTGTGAGATCTGCACAATGTTCTAATATCACAACTTGAAGTAAACTCAAGTCAGGTGTGAGTTCTGCACAATATTCTAATATCACAACTTGAAGTAAACTCAAGTCTGGTGTGAGTTCTGCACAATGTTCTAATATCACAACTTGAAGTAAACTCAAGTCTGGTGTGAGTTCTGAACAATGTTCTAATATCACAACTTGAAGTAAACTCAAGTCTGGTGTGAGTTCTGCACAATGTTCTAATATCACAACTTGAAGTAAACTCAAGTCTTCATCAGAAACGCTACCGCTAATTTTACTATGAATTTTATCTTAACCCCCCCCCCCTCCCCCATAGTTTGATACTCTAATATTTGTGTTTTTTATTTTAGCAATAAAATTGTTGTTAGTTTTTCATTTGAATATGGTTTCTTGTGTTTCTCTTATTGTTATTCTTCCTCTCATCCATATTCTCATTCTACTTCTTCCTCTCATCCATATTCTCATTCTACTTCTTCCTCCTATCCATATTCTCATTCTACTTCTTCCTCTCATCCATACTGTCATTCTACTTGTTCCTATCATCCATATTCTCATTCTACTTGTTCCTCTCATCCATATTCTCATTCTACTTGTTCCTCTCATCCATATTCTCATTCTACTTCTTCCTCTCATCCATACTGTCATTCTACTTCTTCCTCTCATCCATACTGTCATTCTACTTCTTCCTCTCATCCATACTGTCATTCTACTTCTTCCTCTCATCCATACTGTCATTCTACTTCTTCCTCTCATCCATATTCTCATTCTACTTGTTCCTCTCATCCATATTCTCATTCTAATTGTTCCTCTCATCCATATTCTCATTCTACTTCTTCCTTTCATCCATACTGTCATTCTACTTGTTCTTCTCATCCATATTCTCATTCTACTTCTTCCTCTCATCCATATTCTCATTCTACTTCTTCCTCTCATCCATATTCTCATTCTACTTCTTCCTCTCATCCATACTGTCATTCTACTTGTTCTTCTCATCCATATTCTCATTCTACTTCTTCCTCTCATCCGTATTCTCATTCTACTTCTTCCTCTCATCCATACTGTCATTCTACTTGTTCCTCTCATCCATATTCTCATTCTACTTCTTCCTCCCATCCATATTCTCGTTCTACTTCTTCCTCCCATCCATATTCTCATTCTACGTGTTCCTCTCATCCATATTCTCATTCTACTTCTTCCTCCCATCCATATTCTCATTCTACTTCTTCCTCTCATCTATACTGTCATTCTACTTCTTCCTCTAATCCATATTCTCATTATACTTCTTCCTCCCATCCATATTCTCATTCTACTTCTTCCTCCCATCCATATTCTCATTCTACTTCTTCCTCTCATCCATATTCTCATACTACTTCTTCCTCCTATCCATATTCTCATTCTACTTCTTCCTCCCATCCATAATCTCATTCTACTTCTTCCTCTCATCCATATTCTCATTCTACTTCTTCCTCCCATCCATATTCTCATTCTACTTCTTCCTCTCATCCATATTCCCATTCTACTTCTTCCTCCCATCCATATTCTCATTCTACTTCTTCCTCTCATCCATATTCTCATTCTACTTCTTCCTCTCATCCATACTGTCATTCTGCTTCTTCCTCTCATCCATATTCTCATTCTACTTCTTCCTCCCATCCATATTCTCATTCTGCTTCTTCCTCTCATCCATATTCTCATTCTACTTCTTCCTCTCATCCATACTGTCATTCTGCTTCTTCCTCTCATCCATATTCTCATTCTACTTCTTCCTCTCATCCATATTCTCATTCTACTTCTTCCTCTCATCCATATTCTCATTCTACTTCTTCCTCTCATCCATACTGTCATTCTACTTCTTCCTCTCATCCATATTCCCATTCTACTTCTTCCTCCCATCCATACTGTCATTCTACTTCTTCCTCCCATCCATATTCTCATTCTACTTCTTCCTCTCATCCATATTCTCATTCTACTTCTTCCTCTCATCCATACTGTCATTCTGCTTCTTCCTGTCATCCATACTGTCATTCTACTTCTTCCTCTCATCCATATTCCCATTCTACTTCTTCCTCTCATCCATACTGTCATTCTACTTCTTCCTCCCATCCATACTGTCATTCTACTTCTTCCTCCCATCCATACTGTCATTCTACTTCTTCCTCCCATCCATATTCTCATTCTACTTCTTCCTCTCATCCATATTCTCATTCTACTTCTTCCTCTCATCCATATTCTCATTCTACTTCTTCCTCTCATCCATACTGTCATTCTACTTCTTCCTCTCATCCATATTCCCATTCTACTTCTTCCTCTCATCCATACTGTCATTCTACTTCTTCCTCCCATCCATATTCTCATTCTACTTCTTCCTCTCATCCATATGCTCATTCTACTTCTTCCTCCCATCCATATTCTCATTCTACTTCTTCCTCTCATCCATACTGTCATTCTCTTTCTTCCTCTCATCCATATTCTCATTCTACTTCTTCCTCTCATCCATATTCTCATTCTGCTTCTTCCTCTCATCCATATTCTCATTCTACTTCTTCCTCTCATCCATATTCTCATTCTACTTCTTCCTCTCATCCATATTCTCATTCTACTTCTTCCTCTCATCCATACTGTCATTCTACTTGTTCTTCTCATCCATATTCTCATTCTACTTCTTCCTCTCATCCGTATTCTCATTCTACTTCTTCCTCTCATCCATACTGTCATTCTACTTGTTCCTCTCATCCATATTCTCATTCTACTTCTTCCTCCCATCCATATTCTTGTTCTACTTCTTCCTCCCATCCATATTCTCATTCTACGTGTTCCTCTCATCCATATTCTCATTCTACTTCTTCCTCCCATCCATATTCTCATTCTACTTCTTCCTCTCATCCATACTGTCATTCTACTTCTTCCTCTAATCCATATTCTCATTATACTTCTTCCTCCCATCCATATTCTCATTCTACTTCTTCCTCCCATCCATATTCTCATTCTACTTCTTCCTCTCATCCATATTCTCATACTACTTCTTCCTCCTATCCATATTCTCATTCTACTTCTTCCTCCCATCCATAATCTCATTCTACTTCTTCCTCTCATCCATATTCTCATTCTACTTCTTCCTCCCATCCATATTCTCATTCTACTTCTTCCTCTCATCCATATTCCCATTCTACTTCTTCCTCCCATCCATATTCTCATTCTACTTCTTCCTCTCATCCATATTCTCATTCTACTTCTTCCTCTCATCCATACTGTCATTCTACTTCTTCCTCTAATCCATATTCTCATTATACTTCTTCCTCCCATCCATATTCTCATTCTACTTCTTCCTCCCATCCATATTCTCATTCTACTTCTTCCTCTCATCCATATTCTCATACTACTTCTTCCTCCTATCCATATTCTCATTCTACTTCTTCCTCCCATCCATAATCTCATTCTACTTCTTCCTCTCATCCATATTCTCATTCTACTTCTTCCTCCCATCCATATTCTCATTCTACTTCTTCCTCTCATCCATATTCCCATTCTACTTCTTCCTCCCATCCATATTCTCATTCTACTTCTTCCTCTCATCCATATTCTCATTCTACTTCTTCCTCTCATCCATACTGTCATTCTGCTTCTTCCTCTCATCCATATTCTCATTCTACTTCTTCCTCCCATCCATATTCTCATTCTGCTTCTTCCTCTCATCCATATTCTCATTCTACTTCTTCCTCTCATCCATACTGTCATTCTGCTTCTTCCTCTCATCCATATTCTCATTCTACTTCTTCCTCTCATCCATATTCTCATTCTACTTCTTCCTCTCATCCATATTCTCATTCTACTTCTTCCTCTCATCCATACTGTCATTCTACTTCTTCCTCTCATCCATATTCCCATTCTACTCTTCCTCCCATCCATACTGTCATTCTACTTCTTCCTCCCATCCATATTCTCATTCTACTTCTTCCTCTCATCCATATTCTCATTCTACTTCTTCCTCTCATCCATACTGTCATTCTGCTTCTTCCTCTCATCCATACTGTCATTCTACTTCTTCCTCTCATCCATATTCCCATTCTACTTCTTCCTCTCATCCATACTGTCATTCTACTTCTTCCTCCCATCCATACTGTCATTCTACTTCTTCCTCCCATCCATACTGTCATTCTACTTCTTCCTCCCATCCATATTCTCATTCTACTTCTTCCTCTCATCCATATTCTCATTCTACTTCTTCCTCTCATCCATATTCTCATTCTACTTCTTCCTCTCATCCATACTGTCATTCTACTTCTTCCTCTCATCCATATTCCCATTCTACTTCTTCCTCTCATCCATACTGTCATTCTACTTCTTCCTCCCATCCATATTCTCATTCTACTTCTTCCTCTCATCCATATGCTCATTCTACTTCTTCCTCCCATCCATATTCTCATTCTACTTCTTCCTCTCATCCATACTGTCATTCTGCTTCTTCCTCTCATCCATATTCTCATTCTACTTCTTCCTCTCATCCATATTCTCATTCTGCTTCTTCCTCTCATCCATATTCTCATTCTACTTCTTCCTCTCATCCATATTCTCATTCTACTTCTTCCTCTCATCCATATTCTCATTCTACTTCTTCCTCTCATCCATACTGTCATTCTACTTGTTCTTCTCATCCATATTCTCATTCTACTTCTTCCTCTCATCCGTATTCTCATTCTACTTCTTCCTCTCATCCATACTGTCATTCTACTTGTTCCTCTCATCCATATTCTCATTCTACTTCTTCCTCCCATCCATATTCTTGTTCTACTTCTTCCTCCCATCCATATTCTCATTCTACGTGTTCCTCTCATCCATATTCTCATTCTACTTCTTCCTCCCATCCATATTCTCATTCTACTTCTTCCTCTCATCCATACTGTCATTCTACTTCTTCCTCTAATCCATATTCTCATTATACTTCTTCCTCCCATCCATATTCTCATTCTACTTCTTCCTCCCATCCATATTCTCATTCTACTTCTTCCTCTCATCCATATTCTCATACTACTTCTTCCTCCTATCCATATTCTCATTCTACTTCTTCCTCCCATCCATAATCTCATTCTACTTCTTCCTCTCATCCATATTCTCATTCTACTTCTTCCTCCCATCCATATTCTCATTCTACTTCTTCCTCTCATCCATATTCCCATTCTACTTCTTCCTCCCATCCATATTCTCATTCTACTTCTTCCTCTCATCCATATTCTCATTCTACTTCTTCCTCTCATCCATACTGTCATTCTACTTCTTCCTCTCATCCATATTCTCATTCTACTTCTTCCTCTCATCCATACTGTCATTCTACTTCTTCCTCTCATCCATATTGTGAATTTTACTATTCTCTTTCTACTTCTTCCTCTCATCCATACTGTCATTCTACTTCTTCCTCTCATCCATACTGTCATTCTACTTCTTCCTCTCATCCATACTGTCATTCTACTTCTTCCTCTCATCCATATTTTGAATTTTACTATTCTCTTTCTACTTCGTCCTCTCATCAGTATTCCCCACTTCACAATTCTCATTCTACTTTTCACCCTTACCTTTCTATTTTAAATCTTTTTAAAAAAATATCTTTACATTGTCATTATTATGATTCGTTTGATTCGTCTTTACTTTTTCTATTCTGATTTTCATCATGAATATTCCTATTCTCACTTTACTCAAGTCAGGTGTGAGTTCTGGACAATGTTCTAATATCACAACTTGAAGTAAACTCAAGTCTGGTGTGAGTTCTGCACAATGTTCTAATATCACACCTTGAAGTAAACTCAAGTCTGGTGTGAGTTCTGCACAATATTCTAATATCACAACTTGAAGTAAACTCAAGTCTGGTGTGAGTTCTGCACAATGTTCTAATATCACACCTTGAAGTAAACTCAAGTCTGGTGTGAGTTCTGCACAATATTCTAATATCACAACTTGAAGTAAACTCATGTCAGGTGTGAGTTCTGCACAATGTTCTAATATCACAACTTGAAGTAAACTCAAGTCAGGTGTGAGTTCTGCACAATGTTCTAATATCACAACTTGAAGTAAACTCAAGTCTGGTGTGAGTTCTGCACAATGTTCTAATATCACAACTTGAAGTAAACTCAAGTCAGGTGTGAGATCTGCACAATATTCTAATATCACAACTTGACGTAAACTCAAGTTAGGTGTGAGTTCTGCACAATATTCTAATATCACAACTTGAAGTAAACTCAAGTCTGGTGTGAGTTCTGCACAATGTTCTAATATCACAACTTGAAGTAAACTCAAGTCTGGTGTGAGTTCTGCACAATGTTCTAATATCACAACTTGAAGTAAACTCAAGTCTGGTGTGAGTTCTGCACAATGTTCTAATATCACAACTTGACGTAAACTCAAGTTAGGTGTGAGTTCTGCACAATATTCTAATATCACAACTTGAAGTAAACTCAAGTCTGGTGTGAGTTCTGCACAATATTCTAATATCACAACTTGAAGTAAACTCAAGTCTGGTGTGAGATCTGCACAATATTCTAATATCACAACTTGACGTAAACTCAAGTTAGATGTGAGTTCTGCACAATATTCTAATATCACAACTTGAAGTAAACTCAAGTCTGGTGTGAGTTCTGCACAATATTCTAATATCACAACTTGAAGTAAACTCAAGTCTGGTGTGAGTTCTGCACAATGTTCTAATATCACAACTTGAAGTAAACTCAAGTCTGGTGTGAGTTCTGCACAATGTTCTAATATCACAACTTGAAGTAAACTCAAGTCTTCATCAGAAACGCTACCGCTAATTTTACTATGAATTTTATCTTAACCCCCCCCCCCTCCCCCATAGTTTGATACTCTAATATTTGTGTTTTTTATTTTAGCAATAAAATTGTTGTTAGTTTTTCATTTGAATATGGTTTCTTGTGTTTCTCTTATTGTTATTCTTCCTCTCATCCATATTCTCATTCTACTTCTTCCTCTCATCCATATTCTCATTCTACTTCTTCCTCCTATCCATATTCTCATTCTACTTCTTCCTCTCATCCATACTGTCATTCTACTTGTTCCTCTCATCCATATTCTCATTCTACTTGTTCCTCTCATCCATATTCTCATTCTACTTCTTCCTCTCATCCATACTGTCATTCTACTTCTTCCTCTCATCCATACTGTCATTCTACTTCTTCCTCTCATCCATATTCTCATTCTACTTGTTCCTCTCATCCATATTCTCATTCTACTTCTTCCTCTCATCCATATTCTCATTCTACTTCTTCCTCCCATCCATACTGTCATTCTACTTCTTCCTCTCATCCATACTGTCATTCTACTTCTTCCTCTCATCCATACTGTCATTCTACTTCTTCCTCTCATCCATACTGTCATTCTACTTCTTCCTCTCATCCATATTCTCATTCTACTTGTTCCTCTCATCCATATTCTCATTCTAATTGTTCCTCTCATCCATATTCTCATTCTACTTCTTCCTTTCATCCATACTGCCATTCTACTTCTTCCTCTCATCCATATTCTCATTCTACTTCTTCCTCTCATCCATACTGTCATTCTACTTGTTCTTCTCATCCATACTGTCATTCTACTTGTTCTTCTCATCCATACTGTCATTCTACTTGTTCCTCTCATCCATATTCTCATTCTAATTGTTCCTCTCATCCATATTCTCATTCTACTTCTTCCTCTCACCCGTATTCTCATTCTACTTCTTCCTCTCATCCATACTGTCATTCTACTTGTTCCTCTCATCCATATTCTCATTCTACGTGTTCCTCTCATCCATATTCTCATTCTACTTCTTCCTCCCATCCATATTCTCATTCTACTTCTTCCTCTCATCCATACTGTCATTCTACTTCTTCCTCTAATCCATATTCTCATTATACTTCTTCCTCCCATCCATATTCTCATTCTACTTCTTCCTCCCATCCATATTCTCATTCTACTTCTTCCTCTCATCCATATTCTCATACTACTTCTTCCTCCCATCCATATTCTCATACTACTTCTTCCTCCCATCCATATTCTCATTCTACTTCTTCCTCTCATCCATACTGTCATTCTACTTCTTCCTCTAATCCATATTCTCATTATACTTCTTCCTCCCATCCATATTCTCATTCTACTTCTTCCTCCCATCCATATTCTCATTCTACTTCTTCCTCTCATCCATATTCTCATACTACTTCTTCCTCCCATCCATATTCTCATTCTACTTCTTCCTCCCATCCATAATTTCATTCTACTTCTTCCTCCCATCCATAATCTCATTCTACTTCTTCCTCCCATCCATATTCTCATTCTACTTCTTCCTCTCATCCATATTCTCATACTACTTCTTCCTCCCATCCATATTCTCATTCTACTTCTTCCTCCCATCCATATTCTCATTCTACTTCTTCCTCTCATCCATATTCTCATTCTACTTCTTCCTCCCATCCATATTCTCATTCTACTTCTTCCTCTCATCCATATTCTCATTCTACTTCTTCCTCCCATCCATATTCTCATTCTACTTCTTCCTCTCATCCATACTGTCATTCTACTTCTTCCTCTCATCCATATTGTGAATTTTACTATTCTCTTTCTACTTCTTCCTCTTATCCATACTGTCATTCTGCTTTTTCCTCTCATCCATATTTTGAATTTTACTATTCTCTTTCTACTTCTTCCTCTTATCCATACTGTCATTCTACTTCTTCCTCTCATCCATATTTTGAATTTTACTATTCTCTTTCTACTTCGTCCTCTCATCAGTATTCCCCACTTCACAATTCTCATTCTACTTTTCACCCTTACCTTTCTATTTTAAATCTTTTTAAAAAAATATCTTTACATTGTCATTATTATGATTCGTTTGATTCGTCTTTACTTTTTCTATTCTGATTTTCATCATGAATATTCCTATTCTCACTTTACTCAAGTCAGGTGTGAGTTCTGGACAATGTTCTAATATCACAACTTGAAGTAAACTCAAGTCTGGTGTGAGTTCTGCACAATGTTCTAATATCACACCTTGAAGTAAACTCAAGTCTGGTGTGAGTTCTGCACAATATTCTAATATCACACCTTGAAGTAAACTCAAGTCTGGTGTGAGTTCTGCACAATGTTCTAATATCACACCTTGAAGTAAACTCAAGTCTGGTGTGAGTTCTGCACAATATTCTAATATCACAACTTGAAGTAAACTCATGTCAGGTGTGAGTTCTGCACAATGTTCTAATATCACAACTTGAAGTAAACTCAAGTCAGGTGTGAGTTCTGCACAATGTTCTAATATCACAACTTGAAGTAAACTCAAGTCTGGTGTGAGTTCTGCACAATGTTCTAATATCACAACTTGAAGTAAACTCAAGTCTGGTGTGAGTTCTGCACAATGTTCTAATATCACACCTTGAAGTAAACTCAAGTCTGGTGTGAGTTCTGCACAATATTCTAATATCACAACTTGAAGTAAACTCATGTCAGGTGTGAGTTCTGCACAATGTTCTAATATCACAAGTTGAAGTAAACTCAAGTCTGGTGTGAGTTCTGCACAATGTTCTAATATCACAACTTGAAGTAAACTCAAGTCTGGTGTGAGTTCTGCACAATGTTCTAATATCACAACTTGAAGTAAACTCAAGTCAGGTGTGAGTTCTGCACAATATTCTAATATCACAACTTGACGTAAACTCAAGTTAGGTGTGAGTTCTGCACAATATTCTAATATCACAACTTGAAGTAAACTCAGGTCTGGTGTGAGTTCTGCACAATGTTCTAATATCACAACTTGAAGTAAACTCAAGTCTTCATCAGAAACCCTACCGCTAATTTTACTATGAATTTTATCTTAACCCCCCCCCCCTCCCCCATAGTTTGATACTCTAATATTTGTGTTTTTTATTTTAGCAATAAAATTGCTGTTAGTTTTTTTGACATATTTTAGCAATAAAATTGCTGTTAATTTACATTGACATTTTGAAATTACTGTGACTAAATAAAAAGTGTCTTCTAAATACCATCATAAGAAGAAAGCTACAGTATTTTGGACACTTAGAGCGACATGATGGTAATCGAAAATCTGATTATGGAGGACAGAATGCCAGGCGAGACAAGAAGAGGAAGACAAAGAAGTCGGTGAACCAGCGGACATCAAAACATATATGAACATGTGCTGGCCAATGCAGGCCTGTCTGCCCAGGGCAGAGAGGAGTTCAGAGTATCCACGATAAAGACAACGTTCTGGAAAGAATATGTCTCTTGATACCTTTAGCGCAGTTGAAACGGTAGCCAGCACAGAAATAGGCATTTGACAACAATATCTGTCCCATAAAACCTGATTTTCAGCGTTTCTCAGCGTTTGTATACTCTCATGGTTACATGTTCAGTATTATAATAGTTCAAATATGTTGACTGCATTTAGAACGTAGGGATCAACGCATAATTTATTGGCTGTAGTTATAGTCTAGGAAATATAAATACGTTCAGCAGGTTATCATTGCTATCTGAGCGGTCCTGAAGCACAATCCCCTGCAGCGCGGTTTTAACTTGGTACCTAGGCTATAAAAAAATTGTATCCCCGCCACAGAGACGGACCATTGTAGTCTTAGTTATAAAATGAAAGGACCAACCGATGGCTGTATAAATATAATTTGTTTATAATGTATATTCATGTTTTTTTTAATTACTAAGGGAATAATCAATTACCAAGTGAAGTACAGAAGCACACACTCGCGTGCGTATGTACTCTCATTTAACAAGAACATTGGTAGAAAGTATATACTAATGCGTTTCAGAAACAAATCGAGTAATAGGGTTAATATCACATTATACAACATTTTGTGTGTCATAGATAGTATGGTTTTAACTCAAGGTCATAAAACCGAAATTTGTTTTCTTCGTAAGATGAAAATATTAACAACATACAGCGCCACCTGTTGAAATCACATTACATTGTCAGATTCTTATCTTAGTTCTCGTGACATCAGAAAAACCGATCTTTGAACTACGTGGTGATGATGATCGCATTCCACCTTCGCAAGCGAATTTGAGCATGGCATTAAAAAAGGGTAAAATTTATTTCATTGATTCTGAGTCCTCAGAAGGCTCATGAGTACCATCCGAACTGAAATACATGTTACAATGTGAGCAGAAATGTAGTAGGTCTTGAGAAGAGGGAAAAAATAATCTCTCATTTCGTTATATTTTATTTTGAATCGCCTGCAATGTTCTACTATGTTCAAACCTTTCAATCTCCGCTCTGATCTGACTGTTCTCAGGCTGACGATCAAGAGCTGGTCTTGTAGTGTATCTGAGGTCTTCTTAACCTTCTTACAATAGATTTGTAGACCGACATGCATACATATTTTGACTAAATGATGACAAACCTCTGAATGCCAAAATATTTTGATGTTCGTATCCCGGTTCACGTCTTATACTGAAACATACATATATATTCAGTGCTTTTTGTCTAGGAAAAAGGTGAGTATGCGCTTAGTTTGCAAAAATTGCCTAAATGCTATATGTTTAGTAGTAATGTCCATCCCCACCCGCTTCCCCGATATAACTCACACATACAAAACGTATTACTTCGAGAGTATTTATAAAAATGTTAGGTGAAACGTACCTTTAAAAAGTTCAATATTTGGCTAGATTGATCCCCCCCCCCTTAACTAATCTGTGTGGACACATTTTCGAATTGTATAATCTGGAATCTATAGTTCTCAGCGCAACTAACTCGTTATTGAAACTGCTTTCTATTTTAACTTTCATAATGCAAACAAACAGACAAACATCTCTCCTAATTAATCCTGATCACTGATCCACTCAGCTCACTTGCCTAGAATAATACCTCCGATCATGATCATTGGTCACTTTGAGTATATCTTGATTAGCCAGCCAATGGGAAACTGGCTCAGAAAAGATACATGAAGTTTGGTATCAGTGCGAAATTAGGTATTTCTGACAAAAGACTGAAGTAAATGGCCACGTCGAAACTAGAAATTATACTATTTGTTTGAAAATGGGGGAAACACACTTTTTGTCTCAGCGGTGAGCATGAGATCGCCACGCTTGATTTTTACAGGCAGTACGGTAATCCTTTGTTCGTTACCATTGATGATACAAGACTTGTAGGATACATTTATATTAATTCTTCTAAAGTTATGCATTTGACTTTTATTATAATTTATTTGATTGTCGCCACAAATAGAAGTAATCAATGAAAATCACTGGAAAAATCACGCGCGTCACTTGAAGCGTGAATCCAAATTAATAAGGAAGACTGCATAAATGACGAAAGACAAGGTGAAATTGTCCAGTTTCTGTTAAAGGTGAAATTATATATTTCTAAACGGGAGACAAACTTTGTTATCAATTTTACTAGCCGGCGAAAGGTGACGTCAGCAATAAATCCAGAATCGAATACTTTGGCTAAACATGAAGCGTGAGTCTATGCCCTTGACCGTTTAGCACAAAGTGAAAAAAATATGAGATGACCTTTCAAATGTTTCACTGTAGCATGAAAGTTTCTTTAGGTTGAAACAAATTAGAACCAAATTAAGAAGAAGAAAAAGTTGGATATGTTGCATATACCCAGAAAAAAAATCATTGTATACATTTATAAATTGATTATCCGAACATTTAAAAGTGGGAAATCAAGTGTTGTGAGTTATAAATATCTACAACTGCTAATAAAAAAATACGGTAAAAACAATAATAATAAAATCATTGTTTACGATCAAAAGACATATGACTGAACGAACATACTCAAATAATAATAAAAATTAATTAGTACTGAAGAAATATTAATTTAAGATCTTTTTCTATGCCGTATATTCAAGTTTGATAGTCTTGAAGAACAACGAACTTGCGCACCATGAAGACTAAGACAAGAAAACAAGATAATGTCTAATCACATATACAAGAACGGGACCCAACAGTATAGAGCACCATGCCCATTATAGATTATGGAATGAGGTTACAGACAACACATCAAATAAAACTACTTAATAGTCCCAAACAATACGCATCAAAAAACCAGAACGGAAACCTATAACATAAGTACTAGGCAATGGAATACGTGTACAAAACACGAAAGCCCAAGACAATACACTACAGACATAAGATTACAAGAACGCAGAAATAGACAGATGCAACATCAAATACCGTATATAGACCAGAGACTGCTCGTTTGTTGCCAGGATCCGAAAGGAAAGCATAGAATAGCAATTTACATTTATGCTTATATTCAACCTTACATTAATATCTCTATAGGCGATAAAGACGATGAAGGTAGCCATCACATTCCATGAAGATTTAAAGTGTCCTAGAAGCCATACAGAAGCTGGATGTGTCCGGCCGATAGACACATATATCAAAGTCAAATTGTAAACTATGACACAATGCATGAAACTAAACACATTAAAACTAGAGATTATGACGATAAGCAGAACACCAGATCAGTTAAATGTATCTGTCAATGGTACAAAACTAAAGCAAGTCCCGGAGTTTAAATACCTAAGAAGCATATTTATGGAGGATGGCAAACTCGTGAAATAGGTTGAAACAAAGTGCCAAAAAAGCCAATGCTATGACTTACCAGCTGTTAACAACACTTAAAAATCCACAAATCTGCATGGCTACAACACAACAATTAATAATCAGTAGTTTTATACCAACTCTGTGTTACCAATGTCAAACAAAACCCTAAAGACACTAGCGAAGAAGATTACAGTTTGTGAAATGAGATATTTGAGGAAAGCTATATATGTCACGAAAAGAGATCGCCGGAGAAACGAGAGATATCAGGAAAGAAGTCAAGACTATCTCAAGTCAAGACTACATCGAGAGGCAGGAAACCAGATGGTTAGTCACGTCATGAGAATGGAACCTGCGCAACCAGACCTTCGTGCATACATCAGCAGAAGACCGGGCTACAAGGAACAAGGAAGACCAAGTACTAGATGGACAGAAAAATCATAGAAACATTAAATAGGCACGGGCTTGCCATGGTCAATGCAACTCAAACGACCACAGACACACAAAAAACAACTCCGAATATTAAAAAACTAAGGCACAAGTGGAAATGATAATAGAAAGACAGACAGAAAGACATATACATCCAGATGGATGGATGGATGGATAGCTAGATAGGCAGACAGAGAGACAGGCAGACATAGAGACAGACAGACAGACAGGCAGGCAGGCAGACAGATAGATAGATAGATAGATAGATAGATAGCTAGATAGATAGATAGATAGATAGATAGATAGATAGATAGATAGATAGATAGATAGATAGATAGATAGATAGATAGATAGATAGATAGATAGATAGATAGATAGATAGATAGATAGATAGATAGATAGATAGATAGATAGATAGATAGATAGATAGATAGATAGATAGATAGATAGATAGATAGATAGATAGATAGATAGATAGATAGATAGATAGATAGATAGATAGATAGATAGATAGATAGATAGATAGATAGATAGATAGATAGATAGATAGATAGATAGATAGATAGATAGACAATGCATTATCTTCTTCAGATTATATCCTGCAAATGTGCTGGAGTCCGAGTTTTACCAATGTATTTTTTTTAATAATTGATTTTAAAAAAATAAGAAACAACACATTCTTTTTTAAAATTGGAAAGAGTGAAAGGATTGGGAGGATTGCGGTGCGGGTGAGAGAGAAAAAAAACAGTAGTGACAGTGAAAGAGAAGAGAGATACAGATGAGAAATGTATATATTTAACAGGGAATTAATATTGGAAACACAATGACCATGCAAGGGAAAATATTAAAGAGAAAGACAATAGCAATACGCATGTAATGGAGGGAGAGACATGATACAAGACTAAGATACATTGTTCAGTCCGTTAGGATCGATCACACCAAGAGGCCCTAGAGGGAAAAAAGTTGGCGGTCACAAGAAGAGCAAAGAATATTTAGACACACTGACAATAATACTTAGACAAACACTGACAATAATATTTAAGTATACACTGACACTAGCATTCAGAAACATAATGACAATAATATTTAAACACACTGTACACAAATAATTTCCGCACACACTGACGATATCATTTAGACACACACTGACGATACCATTTAGACACACACTGACGATATCATTTAGACACAAACTGACGATATCATTTAGACACACACTGACGATATCATTTAGACACACACTGATGATATCATTTAGACACACACTGACGATATCATTTAGACACACACTGACGATATCATTTAGACACACACTGACGATATCATTTACACACACACTGACGATATCATTTAGACACACACTGGCGATATCATTTAGACACACACTGGCGATATCATTTAGACACACACTGATGATATCATTTAGACACACACTGACGATACCATTTACACACACACTGACGATACCATTTACACACACACTGACTGAATGTCAAATTTATTTTCCTTCCTATTTTAAATTTACTTTTCTTTTGTTGCATTTTCTAAAGGGTCTTTTAAATAACGGATCAATGGCGTCCTTAAATTGACGTCTTATACTGGCGTCCTTGTACTAGAATTTCCCCATATGTAGTCTTCGTTAATGAAAAAAGCAGCATTCCTCCTATAGACTACCATGCATAGCACGCAACTCCGTAACTTCAATAGATAATCCTCTGTGATCCCAGAAGAAATGTATTTGCAAACAAGACATCACGGTACTGTAACGAAGCCATGAACACCTTGGCTAAAAGGCAATTGGTCTCACCATTAAGTATTCTTTTGCAGCTTGGATTTCTGGATTAACTAGAAAATTACATAGACCTGCTCCAAGTATTGTTCTAAAAGCTAGCCGCTGTAATCTAAATATATATATTTTATTTAAAATACTCCGCTGCTGAATAATGAATAAGGGAAACACAAATGCACCTCTTATGGTGAAGAGCACACCGTTCAACCACGGACGTTAGTTCAATTGGTTACATCAGAGAAACACCATAAAAAATAAACAAGATCTTGGTCTAACCCCGACTTTTGAAGTACGAGATAATGTTTATCGTTGCTGAACAGTGTTTTTGCTTTAAATGTCTACAAACTGTGAGGGAAAAGTAAAGAAAAAAAACATGATAGGACTAACTGGTTGAACTCGAAGCAAAGTTTTTTTTTGTCTTTGAATAGTTATAATTTACAGATGTCAGTAAAGATAAGAACAACATATTTAATAAAACAGGTTTAATAGATTTAGCCTGTTACTTATTTCTTTCTTGCGGTTCCACAATGGTAAATATATAATGATATGAAATATTAGAATACGATGAATGGTTGACATAGTTAAGATAAACGTCAAAAGGAAACTTCAAACAAATTAATACATCAAAGCCATTTCACTTGTTTTATTATTGTAGCTTACTACTCATTTATATGGTATATTGTGTCGTGGTAGTGTTGTTGCTTTTTAAAATTAATTCTTGCTTACACTCTGAATTTTGCTTCAGTTCATCTCAGCTAAGTAATAAATAAAACACATTTCTGCTTCTGCGTTAGTTAGTTCTCAAACTCCTGCTGGTCAGGACGTTGTCCAGAAATTTAAATACATTATGTCACAGCTTAGAGCTTGGTTACGCCAACAGGGTTTTTCGGCCTAACACATCTGATATCAGCATGACTTCTAGATTATTGTTATTAGATGGAACAACCAACTCTATCCCCAAAACTTTCTAGTTGCCTCTTACGACAAACATGGTATGTCACAGTGTCGCGACAATTTGCTTCTCTTTCGAGAAGCTGTCGAAGCAACATTTGAGCACTGCTATCTAAGCAATGTTTGATAACTGCTATTTAAGCAATATTTGATAACTGCTATCTAAGCAATATTTGATAACTGCTATCGATGCAAGGTTTGATTACTGCTATCTAAGCAATATTTGATAACTGCTGTTGAAGCTATGTTTGATAACTGCTGTTGAAGCAATGTTTGATAACTGCTATTGATGTAAGGTTTGATAGATGCACTTAGTGTAAGGTTTGATAATTGTTATTGATATAAGGTGTGATAATTGCTGTAAATGCAATGTTTGATAACTGCTGTTGAAGCAATGTTTGATAACTGCTATCGTGGCAATGTTTGATAACTGCTGTAGATGCAAAGTTTGATTACTGTTTTTGATATACGTTTTGATAACTGTAGTTGGTGTAATGTTTGATAAATGATATCGATGTAAAGTGTGATAACTGCTGTAGATGCAATGTTTGATAACTGCTGTGGACGTAATATTTGATTTTTCTTCTTATGATTGTGTTATTAATCACTATGCATCCAGTGCGATATTAGTCCATAAAAAGAGCGATACATCCAGTGCGATATTAGTCCATGCATAGAGCGATATTTGTAGAGGAAATGAATAAGCAAAATATTTCAATGTTTGATATTTCAGACAAACGAATTAAAGGTTTTGGATGTAAACAACTGCTTCTAAATTACACACTACTCTATGCGGAAGTTGACCCAAATACATGAGCTAAACATGGGGTCGGATTTATAATAGACCCAGTGACCTCGAAAGGATAATGGGTATCAAGTACGTATTAGAAAGGATAATAACAGTTGTTGTAACACTAAACGGTGTAAGTACAGCCTATATTCAAGTGTGATGCTCGAAACAATGAAGTTTAATGTAAGGAATTTTTGACAACTTAAATGACACATTGAGCACCGTAAACAGAAATGAAAATGTTTGTGTCATAGGATACTTTAACGCCCACTTGGGAAAGCACAGATACGGAATATCTGGGATAATTTGATGATAGAACTAACAGGAATCGCTACAATGGATGTAGACTGTTAAAAACATGAAACCAATACAATGTATTCGTTACATACACCTTCTTCACACACAGAAAATCCAATACATACACTTCGTACAAATGTAACGATCTTAATGGCAAAAGTCAAATATACTTCATGCTGGCAGAAAAGAAAGAATAGACGAATTATAAGACATGCAAGAGTAATAGCAAATATGTGCGCAGACAACGACCACAAAGCAGTGATAGATAGCATCAGTTAAAATAAAAAGAAAGAAGAACAACAAGGGGTACACACAGTTAGCTAGAACCAATATGCACATTAAACTAAAAATCATATTGAATACTAAATTACGGGACAAATATACACAAAGATCTTTAGAAGAATTTTAAAAGTTACCAATAGCTACAAGTCAATTGTAAAAGAATGGGAAATATTCAAGAAAACCATAATGTAAATAGCAGGAGAAACTTGTGGATACATGAAACATAGAGAAAGAAAACCCAAAGTAACTCCATGGTGGAACGAAGAAGTCAACGGCGCCATATGAAATTTGTATTATCATGTGACGTATTTTCTCCAGAACGCTGTCTTCTCAATGAACTCCCAGAACCCTTCTCTGTCTTGGGCGATGCGGCTTGCATTTTCCAACGACGTATTCATGTTATCTTTAATGTCGTCGGTCCATCGTCTTCTTGGTCTGCCTTTCTTCCTCCTAGAATTGCTAAATCTAAGGCTTGATAATAACTTATTGAACATATATTGAACATATTGAAAGACGGCGAGGAAAATGGTTCTGTCATCTTATGAGAATGAACCCAAAGCAAATACCAATACGAAAATATAACAAAAGTATATCCGGGCATACGGCCAAAGGTAGACCAAGAACACGGTGGATAGAAAACATCAAGATGGCTATGAACAAACATGGGCCTAATGCAACCAAGGCAACACATCTGGTTTTGAAACTACAATTTAACCTCCAACCCCGATGCTTAACTGCAAGTGTGAATAAGATCATCCATCATTCACCTGGGGACAAACAACAGACAAAATAGGCTAAGTCTAAAAGATGGAGGGGACGACAACATACTACACAATATAACGGATGAGTTAGAATAAAAAATATTGCTACCAGAAATAGAAAATGCAATACAAACAGCTCCATCAAACAAAGCCCCATGCCCCTTAACATACAAATCGAATTAATCAAAGCAGCGGCATATATAGGGGTAATATGGTTACATATGTATTTTAATATAATGTGAAACACACAAGAAACACCGGAAGACTGGAAAAATGCTGTAAAATACCTATCTGGAAGAAAAAAAGGCAGCAAAAAAAGATTGTACACAGCACAGAGGTATTTCCCTTCTACACTGGAAAAATTTTCAACAGTGTTCTAGAAAGAAGATTACAAACATTCATAGAAACACAGATTAGCAACATTCAAATTGGATTCCTTAAGAACAAAAGCTGTACATATGTCATTGTTTACACTTAGACAACTGGCAGAAAAAACAACTAAAAACAACAAAGAATTGTATAACGCGTTTGTCGACCAAGAACAAGATTTCGTCAGAGTAGACAGGCAACAAAGTTGGAAAATACTATCAAAATATGAGATTCCTCAACACCTAATAAATTTGTGTAGAAATAGTTACACCTCATTGAAGACCTTACTTGAGGGCGAAGTCAAAGGGAAGCGAGCAAGACGTAGACAGAGATACAAGTGGGAGAGTAACATCAAAAGATTTGCAGGTTACAGTCTAGCAGAGTGCACCACCAAAACAAGAGACGGGATGTTGGAGATCTGTTGCAGCCAACCTTCGTTGCAGACAGTCAATGTGCAGTTAGAACGAGTGTTGGGCTGTTAGGTAATTTCTACAAACACTGTAGTGTGCGACAAGGATATTTGGAAGGTGAACATTTTGGAGGGTGCGGGGAAGTGGCGGTCGGCCAGCGTGGGACCAGTACTGTCAGCAGAAGTGTAATGGCATATACACTCAAGGAGAGATCGGAGCAATTATGGACGTGTCCAGTTTGCAGTGATGTTGATCCGACGACTAACTAACTAACTAATTAACTAACTGTGTATACATTGAAAAGCACAGGAGATAGAGGCGATCCCAGTTGCAGACCCGGGTTAGTAACAGTTGGTGCCGATACCCAGTTAACACACTTAAGAACTACTATCTTTTGATAGTATATATATGTTTCCATGCGCGAATCGAACCTCTCAAAAACATCTTGTGCAAAAATATGGCTGAATTCTGCCATACCTTCTGTCCTTGGCGATACCCACCAAACAACGTTGGTAAACACTTATTTCTGTCAAGATGACACGATACCTTCCAACCACATTTGTGTCCTTGCCTATCGTATTCTGCATTGTTATTATTTTGTAGCATTGTACCCTGGTGTGATCCTTGCCAGGCTTCGGTAGTAGGACTAAATAGCCATGCAACTAGTATTCTTTTACAGTGTCCTTTACAAGACTATTATTGAACATGTCCGCCACTCTCCCAACTCCTCATCCGTTCTCCGACTAATGTCATCGTATCTAATGCCATCTGATTCAGGTGCTGTGTTTTTTGTACTTTTCAGCGTCTTCCTAACTTCTTCAACTGTAATTATCGTAAGTTCTTCCATGCTCAAGTTCTTACACATGTCTGTAATCTTTTTTTTTCCCTTTTGTCTCACCTTTTGTCTCGTCCGTTTTCGCCAGGCTGTGTGAGCGTTCTGGAAATCGGCAATAGTCGTGCGTTTTATCAAACCATTCATAGATTAAAGTTCTTGTAAAAGGCTAATAGTGGACATAAACTGTTTGTAAACAACTATAGCGGATCTAAATCCATGTAAAACGTTAATATTGGATCTAACATCGTTGCAATAAAGGTAATAATATACCCAAAAGAAGGAATTTTTTTAAAAGCTAATAATAGACTTAATCAATAATATAAGAACAAGAAAATATTCATGTTTTTGCTACATTATAATCAGACAAGGAGGTTTGGAGAACAGTCACAACAGGCAAGATTAAAGGCAACAGAAACAGAGGCTACAACGTGAGACAATATTATACAGTTTAACAACCTGGAACGGCGGAGAAACACCACCGATCCTGATACATACTACTATAGATAGAGCGCTGTAGAGAGCCATGATCGCCTACGCCAGTTGGCATGGCACCTGATGAGATTATGAAATAAATGAATATTCTGAAATAATAAAAGAATATCTATATATTACAATTAGATATTGTGTCCGTGTAATAATTCACATATTCATCAAATTGTAAGTGATGGTAAAGTATTCTCTTTATATCATATCTCTCTAGAAAATGCGATCAATTTTTAGCCAATACTCATACAGACACATTATACGACGTTATATATCTAAAATACTTATACAATAAGGACAGCGTATATGTTGACAGGAATGTATCTTACAATGTTCTCTTCACAGTAATATATGTTTATAAAATAACACTTCTTTCCACAGCGATTCTTAACTGCCATCTTATTAGTTGGTGTGGCGTTGGCCATAGATGTGGTCAGTGGAGCCTGCCAGAGACGAGTTTGTTACTTCGCTAACTGGGCACAGTATGGCCCTACTGCGGACACCAAGTTCTTCGCTGACGACATTGATCCATTCGTGTGTACTCACATTGTGTATGCCTTTGCTAAACTCTCAGGCAACAAACTAGCACCCGATGAGTGGAACGACGAATCATCTAATGGCGTTGTTGGTGGCTACGAAAGGGTATGTTTTCTAACTGTAAAATGTCATTTTTCGTGCATAGAAAAATTTGTATTTCCTATATGTGGAAGGTCATTTTTGGTGTCTTCGAAAGGGCATATTTTCTATTTGTATAATGACATTGTTGGTGGTTGCAAAAGAGTATAGTTTCTCTGTAAAATGACATTTTGATGGTTGCGAAAAGATATCGTTTTCCTGTGACCCAAACCCATGCTAAAATTGGATGTGTCAGGTATTGCTGTAAAACATGGCACAACGCATTTCATTTTCTGACTGCATCCTGCTAATCTGCAGGAGCTTGAGAACGAACGAAGAAGAAATGGCATTGTTGGTGGCTACGAAATGGTATAGTTTTATCTGTAAAATGGCATTGTTGGTGGCTACGAAATGGTATAGTTTTATCTGTAAAATGGCATTGTTGGTGGTTACGAAAGGGTATAGTTTTATCTGTAAAATAGCATTGTTGGTGGTTACGAAAGGATATAGTTTTATCTGTACAATGGCATTGTTGGTTGCTACTAAAGGGTATAGTTTTATCTGTAAAATGGCATTGTTGGTGGTTACGAAAGGGTATAGTTTTATCTGTAAAATGGCATTGTTGGTGGTTACGAAAGGATATAGTTTTATCTGTAAAATGCCACTGTTGGTGGCTACGAAAGTGTATATTTTCGATCTAAGGTGGCTACGAAAGGGTATATTTTCGATCTAAGCAAAAAAATTTTTTTTTTAAACACACATAGTACATAAAAGAAATAACAACCGCAAATTTAATAATGCGTATATTGTTTATTTTATTCCCAATAAATTTTGAGCGAAAATGCTCTTATTTCGTCTATGCAGTTTTTTTAGAAGGGAGTTACTTCTACAACTCGAATATATTTCGAGTACGTTTTAGTAATTCTATCATATACTTCTAATTCAGTTGTAAAGGTTGAAAAGTCTTAGAGAATTGACTTCATTGTTCTCGGGTTACCTCAAATTCACCCCATCTCTCTTAACGAAGAATTACGTCGACTGCTGAGAGTACCACTCATGGCACGTACCTCCGTAGCTTCAAGCGATAATCGCGATAATCTCATTTCTTGTACTGGCAGTGTTTGACATTTATTTAATATATTTTTCAAGAGTTCAGGCAGATGGTATGTCTCTTATTCTATGTAAGGCTTCTCATAATATTTCTGAAGTGACTGCTTTATCCTGGTCTGTTGAAGCGTTGCTCATTTCTTCATGATTAGTTTGATGGAATGCAAATAACGAAGCAGTGTAACCTCTTTCTTTCCTATACCCTAGCTGACTCCAGCTGTTATTGTTCTACATTTGGTTTTATTAGAATTTTCAAAATCGTAGCACACATTTTTCGACACGATTCAGCAGTGAGATTCTTCTGTACATGTCGCAATCCTTCTCTCTGTCTTTTCTTCCTTCTATACAAGAAATATGACATTTATTTGTGAATATGTTCAGACAGATCTTTCATTCCATACTTCGCTCTATTCATGAAATATCCAAATGTCTCCCAGCAAGTGTAACATCAACGATATTCTAAAGTCCGCAGTTCTAGTCTTCCTGGGATTGTGTGGTCTGATATGATAGGTACCACTCAAAATTGTTTCTACATTCAAACGTGGCAGTGGTGCACTTTATATTTCTACAGGTTTAGAACGGAGGTAGACAATTTTTTTTGAGGATACTAACAGAACACATTGAGTATTTTTGCCTGGTAGAGGGCCAAACAATTTTGTTTTTAGTGGTTTGATTTTCCACAGAAGGTTGTACAAGTTGAATTAACCTTCATTTGCTTTCATATCTGGAGAAAGCTAAAACTTTCAAAATAGCATTACAGGCCTAAACAATAACATGTATTTGTCATTTTACAATTAATGAACATTGATAATACGAGAGAGAGGTAATACAAGTTTATAGAAAGGTAGCATTCATGAAAATTCATCATGCATTTAGTAGTTTATATACAATTATAAATATTGCAATTTTGTGTCATTTTTCTCAACAAGTTGGTCACAAACAGTTTAAACCATCTGGCAACCCTGCATGAAACCACGTTAAGCATTTGCCCTCTAAAGCATATGGCCTACACTGTTTTTAGTGAGCCATGCATGCGCGTGTAATTGACTAAGGACCTGCAGAACTACATAGCCCCGGATTGTGTTTATGGTTTGTTGTTGTTGGTATTGTATCGACCCCAGAAATTACGGACGATTAGCTCTTACTTCCTATTTGCAACGGGGTGGTTGTTCGGGAACTTTATTTCATAGACATAATATTAACTCTCAACAATTGTTGAGAGGAAATCTTCTATACAGATTAACTCTCAACGGTGTGCAATTGTTTGAGAAGAAATCTTCTACCCAGACTAACTCTCAACGGTGTGCAATTGTTTGAGAAGAAATTTTCTACCCAGACTAACTCTCAACGGTGTGCAATTGTTTGAGAAGAAATCTTCTACCCAGACTAACTCTCAAGGGCGTGCAATTGTTTGAGAGAAAATCTACTCTTCCTAAAAAGAAGGGATGTGGGGTGAATTCTGTGAGTTTTATTGTGCTTTTTTTTAAATTTCCAGAACATCCAGAGTTTGAATCATCTTCAGCTCCCATGCCAAACATCCCTTCCTATCACATGTCCATTGCAACATAATTCTAGATCATGAATACTGGTATTGGTGGAGCAGCCAGCTATGCATTTCCCGCCATCAAAGGGGAATCTACAATTATGCAAGACTGACATGCTTGCCTGATTTTTGGAGCTCTCAGGAAATTATCATGTCCTGCAAAAAGTATCTTTTCACTACACCCTATGTGTCAGCTGTTGATAGCTGGGGCACTGTGAATACATTGACAGATGTTCACGATTAGAGCTCATTTGACTCCTTCAGCATAATATGCATTCCTGGGCTTTCTGAATGTTCAACCACCAAGGCAAAAGTAATATGTGTACAGATAAAATACCGTAGGGCTTTCACAAGAGCAAAACCTCACTATTTGGCATGTCATCTACTGAGAGTTTAAAGTTGCATAATGATCGATCTGATACTCAAATAGTGAGACTTTCAGAACTTCCGCATGTGGATTGTTTATTATTTAAATTATTTACATTCTGTCCTACCACGAAGTTGAACTGTGATATATTTTCTATCATTGTCCTCTCTTCGCTATTTCATATTTGATGGTTGGTTGGTTGGCTGCTGATCCAACTGCCCACATACTCATGCCCTTTGACCTAATTCCATTAAATGGCATTATATTGCTGGGAAGTCAGTTGATTTTCGGCCCACCCCGGGACAGAGAATAACTATCACACCTCCAGGAAGGTAGGTTTCAACCTTTGCACTGCTCCTAGCCACTGTAGATAAGATAGGGTTCACTGTGCTCATTCCCCGCCACCAATTGACTACTGGTTATGCTGAACTTCTCTATTCCTCTAGGCATACAACCAAATGTTCAAGTCAAAAGGATTGTCACATCCTGAGTCACTGTGCCTCTATGATGAGTTTCAGCCATAGGAAAAAACAGTGCTGTCAGTTTCCTCCTCCCCATTGCTGCACAGTACATCTCTGGCTCCCTCCCAACCACAGAGAATATACATATATATTCAGGTAAACATGAAACACATTTCAACAACAAAATAAAAACATGAATTGTATAAATGACGTGCCATGAAGCTTCTCTAGGAAGATAACCTCAATATAACGGCATGTCATCCACTAAGGTTTTCTGTTGCATGGGTGGTATGTCTAGTGGTCCAATGGTGAGACCCACAGACGCAACCACATGCGTGTTCATATTTGATAAAACATAAATTATCATTAACATATTTTACTTTATTTCACAGGCCACTAATTTGAAACAAAGAAATCCAAATCTCAAAATAATGGTCGCAGTTGGTGGCTGGAGCTTAGGATCTACCCCCTTCCACAACGTAGTTAACACTGCCGCTTCCAGACATGAGTTTGTCACCAGTACTATCAGTTATCTTAGGTCTCATAAGCTCGATGGTCTTGACATCGATTGGGAATATCCAGCAAACAGAGGCAGTCCTGCTGATGACAAACATAAGTTTTCTCTCCTCGTTGAGGAACTGAGAACAGCTTTCAATAATGAGGCCAGTGGTAACAACAGACTACTTCTCTCTGCCGCAGTGGCCGCAGGAAAGAGTGAAATAGATTCTGCATACGAGGTGGCTACTATTGCACAAAATCTTGACTGGATAAATCTAATGACCTATGACTTTCACGGTGAATGGGATACTACTACTGCCCACAACAGTCCACTGTACCCTTCTACTCATGAAACTGGTAAAGTCAATTATGTATTTACAGTTTGACTGTGATAGCTTGTGATTTTATATTTCGTGAGTCAAATAGTATCATTTAAAAATGCACCTTGTAGGTCAGTAAAAATATATTGGCAGACAACATTTTGTACAACCCTGATATAGTTAAATAAAGTGTTAACATTGTATCTTTCCTTGATCAACAGTATTCACGTGTATGTTGTGGTTAGCATCACGCACGTGGCATATACCTTTCCGAAAGAAGGTGCGCGCAAACAAACAATTTGCAAAGCTGACTGAACAATAAAATTAAAAGGCTGACGAAATATTAAAAATAAGAAGTGAAAAACTAAGGGACAAATTAGTTAAGTTAAATATACGTCTTATTCTTTGATGAACTAACTGGTTACGCTAAATCTAGTTCTTATGGTTTGAGGAACTAATTGTTTAGGCTAAATGTACCTCTTATGCTTTGATGAACTAATTCGTTAAGCTAAATGTACCTCTTATACTTTTAGGAACTAATTTGTTAAGCTAAATGTACCTCCTATGGTAAAGAATGCTTCTTCAACTGCAGACGTTAGTCCAATTTGGTTATAACAGAGCTTTGCAAGCATAAAAATAGTCGAGGTCAAGGTACTGATAAATCAGCAACCACCACCTTTGAGTGTATTGAGGCATTAAAGATTATAACCGCAATACTTATAACGTAAAGCAAGGAACTGGAACACCAAGCGTGATGAACACAATACATATAAGGTACAGCAAGGAGCTGGGACACTATTATGATTACAATACACTACTGTAAAACAAGGAGCTAGGACACTAAACATATGATTACAATACAAATACTGTAAAACAAGGAGCTGGGACATTAAACATTTTCACTATATATATATATATATATATATATATATACACGGTAAAGAGGGAGCTGGGCATTACTATTGTGCAAAAACGTATAAAAGCATTCTTTTTTGTAAGCGTACTTCAAGGAGACCAGGAAGAGAAATGGTTCAGTACTATGACAAGGAAATGGTTTCTTTATACATCTAAGGGAACATTAGTATTAGTATCCCAAAGTGACAAAATGTTATAGTAGGTCCACTAAAAAACGACAAAATATTATGCCAGGTCCTCTGGAAATTGTAAAAAAATATGTCACGTCCTCGCGAAATGATAAAATGTATGCCAAGACAAACATGTTTGGTAATATTTAGTCACAATGCAGGCCTTTATTATTACGCTCACAAACTATTTTATTCATAAGAAGTTAATTAGTCGACAGATCAGTATCATTGTGCACAAGAACTGATCATATATGCTTCGATCTTCCCTTGAGTATATTCACAATTGACACCTGACAGTTCCCGTTCTCTGTTGGTTCACGAACATTCTGTCTACAGTGGCGATTATTTATGCTGACGATATATTTCACGCCCATTTCGTTGATTCTGGACGTACGATAGGAGTTAACATCCATGTTTTGGGTGACTGTGGTCAGGTCGATAGTGAGACAACACATATATTCATACTCTGCACTACATCCTGCTGGAAATTTACTACGACCATTACCCTGCTTTAAGAGAGTTCCAGTAGGAGTTTGAGAACTAACGAAAATAAAATATTCTCATTAATTTCGATTTTCGTGCTGGTTCGTGTATAGTTTTCATTATATCAACCCTGTCATTATATCAAGCCTGCTTCTCCTCTCTTCATATATGAAGACTGGTATGTTGGAAACAGAAACAAGAGCCAAGGGTAGACCTAGAGTACGCTGGATTGACAACATCAAAAAGACATTACACAAACACCAAAGAAAATTATCTGAAGCTCTCAGAAAAGCGAGAAAAAGAACATTGGATCTCCCTCGACAACTGTAAAGGGTAAAAGAGGAAGGAAAGAAGAAGAAGAAGTTAGTTGTTTTAAAGCTCGATACAGTGGCAGAACTTGCTTACGCTTCTTCTGTCCTCTGGCCTTGCTTAATAAGCCAGTCTGGAGTCTCCATTTAACAACGTCGTTGGTAGACGACGATCTTTCAAGCGGTTCACGTGTCCTGCCCTGCGTGCTGCGCCTTCATCAACATTGCGAGTATACTTACAAACTTAGATTTCATCAGTGTAGATGTTTGCATTTTGTGAGTGAGTGCTGCCATTCAACCTAAATAGTGTGTATTCAAATGACATTTGTGTTACTGAAACTAAATATTATGTATTCAAATGACATTAGTGTTACTCAAACTAAATAATATGTATTCAAATGACATTAGTGTTACTCAAACTAAATATTATGTATTCAAATGACATTAATGTTGCTCAAACTAAATAGTGTTTATTCAAATGACATTAGTGTTACTCAAACTAAATATTATGTATTTAAAAGACATTACTGTTACTCAAACAGAATATTATGTATTCAAATGACATTAGTGTTACTCAAACCAAATATGTATTTAAATGACATTAGTGTTACACAAACTAAATATTATTATTTTTCTCATCTGAAGGGGAGACCAGAGAATTAAACGTACAGTGGTCAGCTAATTACTGGGCCCAAAAAGGAGCACCGAAAAACAAGATAAACATCGGCTTACCATTTTATGGAAGATCTTTCACATTGACAAGCTCAGCAACAGGACCGGGTGCTCCGGCAAAACTAGGAACTGCTGGACCTTACGTTCGTTCTGCCGGATACTTATCATACTATGAGATCTGCGAGATTATAAACAAGGGCGCCTCCCAACATACTATAAGCGATCAACATGTACCTTACTTAGTCTCTGGAAATCAATGGATAGGCTATGACAATCCTGCCAGTCTGAGAGAGAAGGTCCGTTTCGTAAAAGACAATGGGTTTGGAGGAACCATGGTGTGGGCTCTCGATCTAGATGACGTTAAAGGACATTTCTGTGGACAAGGCCACTTTCCACTGGCAAACGCCATTAAGGATGAATGCTCAAAGTAGATGTGATATGAAATTAAATCAACGGAGGCCGAGCTAATAAAAGAGATATATAATAATTGTCATTGTTTCTTTGTTTGATTACATAACCATGTGTATGCTTATGTATATCTGAGCTAAATAACTGCTCTTGATTCATCATTAGAAACTTGTATCACTGAATATGGAACATTTCCCATATGTACTCCTTTCTGCATCAGTCAGTCAAGAATGTTAAAACAAATGTCACAGTCCATTGTTGTTTACGTGATCTTCAGACACCTCCAGAGACGATGCACTTTTTAATCTCACTCGCGGTATTTCTCATTTCTTTCATTCTCTGTATTTATCCATTATCGTCTCCAGCCTTTTATCTTCGTCATTATGTACCAAATCTATGATTGTTAGGCTGTTTAGGTCAATCATTGCATGTTTTGTTGCCTCTGTTTCGGAATAGAATAAGGCACGTGGCCATAAATACGTATTTATCTAACAGGGAGGGGGGTGGGTTACCTAAATAATTTGATTTCCTCGTTTTCTTGGGTAGTTTCCTCATTTTCGTGCAATTTTAATTACATTTTTTTCTGAAAATCATCAATGGGACGGGGAGTTGACTTTTACCAGCTATTTAGCTTGCTTTCTAGTATTAAATATAATGATTTGATTTCCTAAGGAAAAAAGGGGTGGGCGTTTGAACATCTCACAGACACCTCTATTTACGGGACTGCACATGAAGTAAGACCAGTTGATAATATGGACACATGAATTGTTGAAAAGGCTGACCAGCTCCTTTGTTAGCCTGTATGTTTCTACCATTCATTTCTTCGAGCATCTTTGGTCGTAGTCTGTCTTACGAATATCATGTTGAGCGAGGTCTTGTATCAGTGGATGGTTAGTGGTCGATACAATTGTCATTAATTGTACAAATAAATGTGTGTTATATGTTATGTATTTAGGCATCTTTACACTTTCAACATGAACGTCTGTAATGTGTAATTCTCAGGCTTAATAAGTATACACCATTCGGCAGAATAGGATATTCATGCATGTTCTTGGGCTTCCGTCATTAAGCTCCTGTCATGCTCTCATCTAAACCAAAGGCTATATACCTGCGTCTCTTACTAAAAAATAATAATACTGATGGTTTGAATTGCACTAGAAACAAGCAAAACATATTCTGGATGATACTCGCTGAAAAAAAAAACAATTAGTGAAATTACGACAATACCAGCATCTTTTTTTTGGGTGGGGGGGGGGGGGGGAGTTGGAAGGGGATGTGGTTAGTCAAGTACTGAGAAACATGTTTACTTATGTTGCGAAGCGATTCGGTGCCGCTAGAACGGACCTGGTTCAATTTCCGTTAGTATCAAGAATTTTTAATTTATCCTCACCCTTCCAACTTGCATTTACTTGTATAAGCTATTATTTTAAGCAGCATTGTACTGTCTCTATGTTATTTATATTTACAAGAAGACGCATTAGCTTTTGTACGAATGTTGACGTTGTATGTGTTTATGAAGATACTTCAATACGTGTACGGGATGTTCGTTGTTGTTGTGGTAGTCCTTGTCTCGATTGGTCCGTTCTCAGTGACATGAGTACACAGTTTGAATGTCTTGACAAAATGTCTTGGAAGAGGGGGGGTTAGTAAAATGCGGAAAACGTCATTTACTTGAGTTGCAAGACGATCCGGTTATGCTAGAACGGACAAGGCTCAATTCCCATCAATAATCTTTAATTTATCCTCAGTTTCTACTTTAATTTACTGGTATATTCATGGCCAGGGCTTTTGGGGGCCAAGGGAGACATAGGCTATACGGGTTATCTTTTTGTAGGGAGACATCTGTTATCTGTCGGTTCTCTCTAAGTATGTGAGCCTCAATCACAAAGCTGGTTATATTTAGTTATTTTTTAGCAGCAATTATTTACTCTATAGCTTAGAGGGTGGTTTTCCAGAGACTGATGTATGGGAGATTGGATAAAACTGTTGGCATCTGTTCAATCTTGTAGGGATTTAAGAAAATCTAACTCTCCATGGCTATCACTGGGCAACATCTCATGGTTTATGTCATCAATCGCATCCATAAATTGTATATCTACTTGACATTTTGAAGTTTGTTCATTGCTACTATTCCCATGATAGACTACCATATTCCAAGGTACTCCTAACATATTTTGTGTAAGTTATCTGTAGATCAAGGGACTCCTGACATATCTTGTGTAAGTTATCTTTAGTACCAAGGACTTAACCCCTGCCCCCCCCCCCCCCCCCCAATTTCTTAATTATGGTCAATTGTTTCATGCCTTTCGCTTGATTTTTTTAAAATCCGGGTTTTCAAAGTCAGCATCGAATCACACGTGATTACAAGATACTGCAGGGAGGTCTCTTTAACTAGTGATAATTTACATATAGAGACTTTTGCCTTTAGAGGTTAAGTTTATAGTGAAAACATTTTTTTATATCATTGACATACCCTATTCTTTGGACCACCATAAATTGTAGGCGGAATTGTGCTGTGTCTACATTTTCGTCTGTACTTAACAGTGCAAGGTCTTCAGTATACATGCTGCTTGTGTAGCCTGTACTTTCTAGTATTTGTTTGATATCATTGACGAATATCAGGAAGAGAATCAGAGATAGCGCCTCGAAAATACGATAAAGAATGAGATAGAGAGAGTGAGACAAAGTGAGATAGTGCGCTATTGAGTGCGGGAGACACAGGGGGCGAATAGTGTGAAAGACAGACATTGAAAGATAATGAGTGAGAGAAAGAGGGAGTGAGAAATAAGTTTAAAAAAGGTTTTAGAAAGATGAAAAATTCGGATAACAAGTTTTTATTCGTGATCTTGAAGCAACTCTATGACATACGACACAAATTGCACATCTATCGAGTGCAAAGAAGTCGGTCTAATCGAACTTTATTACAGCAAATGAAAGTGCGGATCACTAATACAAGAGACAATAAACGGACATCATAAATTAAGGCTGCGCCAACAAGAAATTATTTGCGTTAAAACACATGCAATGTTATTATATGTAATGCACGTTCTGATTGGTTGTAAAAAAGATACCCTTTTAAACAAAATATGATTGTAAAATTCAACACTCGACAGAGATTAAAAAGAATACAGATCTCTGCAGCAGCGAGAACTTGTAGACAAAATGATAATTATTTCTCTTCGTACCTATCCCTTAAATATTTTGTTTGTTTATGTAGAATAGCTCCACCTATGCCACCGTAGAATTGTGTCAATATATGTTATAGAAATGGGTATGGGTGCGCTACAACAAAATAAAATACTAATGATACTGATAACATAATGGAAGAAATAATAATAAATAGTACGGACATTACAAAATAACGTTTCGTTCAAATACTTTCGTCAAAAACAAATATATATATAGTTTATATATGGGCCCAATATTATATATATATTAAGGAAGTAAAATTTAAAAATTATATAGAATTATGCAGCTATGTTTGTATCATTAGCACTACACAAATAATAGTATCTCTCTGTTGTGTTATGTTTTTTCAATGAACTTTTCGTGCTACAATATTTTTATTTTTTTTAAATAAAGAATATATTACTTTGTAGCATTTAAAGTGCAGGACATTGGATTTCAACTATTGCTGAATTTTTTAATATCACGTAGACTTCGATTCATATTGATAATGAAATGTTAACTGTGCAACTTGTCTACACGTCGAGCTTACTTGGTTTGGTTGGGACTGTTGACACCTTGCTACGTCCTCTGCCACTGAAAACAATATTTTTCTTGCACATCAATGCATATTGTGTCGGTTCAGTCGAGACCTGAATTTGGAGACCGGTCATGGCTCAGTGATATAGTGGATATTGGACTTGCCTCACAAACAGGTGTACCTATTTCTGTACAACTCGATATTTACTTTGTGTCACCCAAGTCCTCCATTTCCAGTTGTGGGTTGTTACCCGCAACCGGTGATTTTATCTCACAAACTAATCTTGGTCAAATTAGCTCGTGGTTTGAAAATCGATCGGCCACATTGTACTGGCTATACGATTAAATATATTAGGAGTGCCTACAATTTAACAATAGTTGAATAGCATGGACATCTACATGTTGAGCTTCAAATATTATTACACATGCAAATCTAAACATGTTGGAGGTCCGTTGCTGCCAACCTTCGCTGCGGAGACGGCATTTAATAATGAAATCCAATCAAATTTTTTATGCTGTGGTTTTTAGAACTTTTTCTTGATTATGAACAAGTGTCACAGCAGTGGGGACATCCCCATATATGCTCTGTTTGCTGTTCCGTCAGACATCTAAAAGTCTATAAGCTCAGTGTTCCAGTCAGTTGCTGATTACGTACATCTAATCTTTACGGAGAGAGCACTTTCTCCCATCGCCTCTAGTCACTCCGATGTCTACCATTCTCTGAATATGTATATTGTCTCGTTTGACCTCCTTCTTGTCTTCTCGTAGGGTATCCATGACTGCTCTACTCAATTCAATCATGTCCCTTCTTATTTCGGTGCCAATGAACAGGCTTTAACAGCCAACACATCGGCTCTTTCGTTTCCCCTGACCCCAGCATATCTTGGACAGTAGATTTATGTATTCCCCTGAACTTGGTTGAGCAGAGTGACCCATTCAGTTCTGACCCTACATTTTTCTATCCTGCACAGCATACTTTGAAAGACCTGTTTCTATGTAGCGCCTATATTTTTAGATCTGCTTCTATGAAATTTCACCTACTGATTTCAAAAGTGGCCCCTGTTTTTCAATATGGATCCAGATACTGAGATACATACATATATATGTATGTTTATATTTCGAAAATTAATTGTCAAATTAAGATAAGGAACATTTTCAAAAGCACATCAATACATTGCTATTAGCATGTAATGAAGTACAATACGAAAATTAACGTACAAAAAACAGAGGTTAGGAAAATTAGCATGTCTGCAACACCAATGGATATAACAATAAACAATACCAAAGTAAAACAAGATAAATAATTTAATTATCTAAGCAGCATTTTTTTCGAAAATGAAAGACTAGACAGAGAATTAGAAACACAGTGCTAGAAATAAAAAACAGTGACCTACCAACTTTCACCATTACTTCTTCGCCCACAGATCAAGATGGAAATCAAAAGACAGAAATATCTACACGTTTTATACCAATACTCTGCTACCAATATCAAACATGGTATTTAACAGTCTCGCACCAGAGGTAAATCATTGCATGTAAAATGAGGTGTTCAGGATAAGGTTGCTGCAATGGTTGCTAAACTAGATATAATAGAAATTAGGAAAATAGTTGGTATAATATCAAGTATTGAACACATTGAAAGACAACAAGTAAAATGGTTCTGTCACCATATGAGATTGAACTCATACCAAATACCAATAAGAGCATATAAGAATATCTGGGCATAAAGCCTAAGGTTGACTAAGAAAACTGTGGATGGAAAACATCAAGAGTAACCTTGAACAAACATGGACAATACAACCATGGCGATACATCTGGCCTTGGAACAACTTAAGCTCCCACCCCTACGCTTAACAGCAAGTTTTAATACAATCAATCATTATTTACCTGGGACAAACAATAGACTTGAAATAAACATAGAAATGTATCTAACTTGTGAAGCAACAAAATGTGTTTGGCCAGTGTTATTAATATATATTATATTCAATACATTCTTTTTCTCATTTGTTTTCAGGGTTTTCTTTAAATTGTATTGTCGTTAGCGTTATGCTTGACTGTTAATGGAGACTGCCAGCGTAAAGTCTGCTATATCACGAACTGGTCTCAATACAGAACTACTCCTGAAACCAAATACACTCCTGATTACATCGATGCAAATCTTTGCACACACATTATGTGCGAATGTGCACATCTCATCGGAAACAGACTTGAACGACGAGTCAACTGATTGGTCTGTTGGAAACTATGGAAAGGTATGAGCACACTATATAAACCCGAACCTGTAATAAGCATATGTATTTAGGAGCTGAATTTACTTATATCAACGATCGTAGAGTTAGTCAATATGAATAATAAAGCACACAGAATGTGCAGCTTTATTGAAAATATGCATTAAAGAAAGAGTAGAAAGTCTTGATACACCATACCACGGTCGTTGATACAACTACTTTGGTAAGGAGGGGCGGGGTTTAAAAATTAACAATCATTTCCATTTGTTGTTGTCTATTCTCTATCCCTAGGTTGATGATGGTCAGAATATCCACGCTTGAAATGGCATGGAGTAATGACTGGGAGCTTTAGTTAGCTATCCAAGGCCAGATGTGTTGCCTTGGCTACGTGAATCCATATTTATTCAGGGTTGTCTTGATATTATCTATCCATCTTTTCTAGGGCTTTCTCTGGCCTTGTATCCGGATCTTTTATATGGTTTTTTCGGTAGTTGTTTATGGTTCATTCTCATTCTGTGTCCAAACCAGTTTATTTGTCGTTTCTCTGTGCATTCTGTGCATGGTCTTATACCGACTCTTCTCCTGTTTTCATCATGTCTCATTTTGTATAGTTTGGTCACCCTTGCGTCATTTCTCAAGTATTTCATCTCACATGTTGTAAGTTTTCACAGCTGGTCCTGCTGTCATCCCCATGCCTGGCATTGATAGAAGAGTGTTGACATAAAAATACTAATTTTTAAAATGCATTTGTTGTTGGATTATGATAATCTTTTGTTGGTAAGATTGTTAGGAGGGGAGGGGATTTATCATGACATTTCTTAAGTTTACTCTATTTTCTCTGTTCTAACTGGGGAAGGGGATTTGTTCTCTTGTATCTTTCTAACAGGGGATGCTATTTGCTCTCTTTTTTCTAAAATGAGATAAGTATTTACTTTTTATTCTAACATTGATGTGTAATTACTTTCTTTTTTTCTAACATGGAATGTGTATACACTCTCTTTTTTCTAACATGGGATGGATATTTACTCTCTTTTTTTCTAACAAGGGATGGGTATTTACTCGCTCTTCTCTCTCACATTTTTCTAGCTAGGGAGGGGCATTTAAGTACTAGAAACCACACAAAAAGGCAAATCTTAAGCTTAGAAGTACACACTGGATTATACAAATTAATCTTGGAAGGACACGTTTCTTAAGAACAAAGAGGCCGCGAAAGAACGTCACTGGACAAAAGGATCTCGGAGATTTCTTACATATGACAATGTAAGAAGATGCGGTACAAATAGTGCATAACCGAGAGAATCGTGTCCATCGCATGATACTTTCCTACCAGTAGGTTAAAAAACTGTTTATACAAATATTTCGTGAGTGTTTCAATGCCATACAATGATTATAGAACCATGAGTGAGTATTAGTTTGTCACGGGCAGTTGACTTTAATTTTTTTGCAATTCGTGCTCCTTCTAGTTCCCCCATCATGTCTATCACCAAAGTTGACTTTGCTTCCAATATCTCAATGTAGGACATATTCTGACTGTGGATGCAATGTCAGTTTGTAAAACACTCTCGCTGCAGCTGAGACATTGTACATGACCCAGATCCACTCAAAGTGTTTCCTATCATCATTTCATGATCATTGGTGTGGTAATCGAGATTAGACAAGGGAAGCATGAAAGACAAGAAAATCGAGAAAGATTGAAGTGCCTGGTTATACCACCAAGCAATTGATCACTAACATAGCAAGCTTTGTGAGAGCGGGGCTAAACGGTGAAAGTGTTCTCATGGAAACAATTGTGCATGCGAGGGGCTTTATGCCAAACGGTTACTATCAGACCGGATAGTTGCTTCCCCGGCGATCAACTGCACCTGGATATGAGCGGTTGTGGATTCAATTCACATTTTTGTGTGTTTCAAGCTGGACCTTTGCTGTAGTCCTTCGTTATAATTTTTAATAAGGTAAATTCTAGAAAGTTAGGAAATTTTAAAAACTAAAAAATTGCACATTTAAAAAGCCAATCCGGACCGAAATGTTAAATCCTTAAAAGAGTACATGTCCGGCGAACAGAGGATGTATTGTATGGTAACTATAGGATCATGATGGGAGTCATTTTTAGGTCACAACTATGATTGATGCTACCGACATCACAACCATGGTAGCCATATACTACTTCGATAATTTTAGCCATCTGTTCCGACGAGTTCTTTGTCGACTAAATATCCAGGAATTGTTTTCATAACGATCAATAGAACATTACTTATAAATCCCTTTTAAACAAGCATATGTCAATATCAGCTACAATTTCACATATTACTAACCCAAGTGTTAACCCAAACTTTAGATACTTCAAATAATGTACAAATTGATTTATGATTTAATTGTGCACCAATAGTCAGATATTAAAATATATACACTTTACATTACTTCAGCTTATGACCATGCATTTGGTTGACCGTGAAAAAGGAACGAAAAAGGAATAACGCAGAAAATCCGAGCATCGAGGTTTGAGTTTTATTGTTTTTTAAATGATACTGCTAAGTTGACGAAACAATTGCGAAAAATCTAGAATTTATGTTATGATAAGTTCCATACTAAATATAATATCTCTAAATACAATACAAGATACTATAAACAAGAAACTAAGTTAAGTACAGACACATTTACGAGATCATACACCGACCCGATAACTACCGGAGCTATGGTGTGGTATATTTACTTTCTGTGTTATATTTACTTTCTGTGTTATATTTACTTTCTGTGTTATATTTACTTTCTGTGTTATATTTACTTTCTGTGTTATATTTCATGTTGCACAAAGTATAGCATCTATTCTTCAATTTACATAAAGACAGTTTCAAACCCTCACACTCCCCTCACCGATGCCGTACTTTGTCAAATGCTGACAACAGAGATAACATACTTGTCATGCATCAGCCCCAAGTGTAATAGCATAAGTTCTGTTCACAAACAAAAATATGTATATTTTTTCTCAAATTGTATCAGTTCGCTTAATTTATTATGAGAATGTAATGCACGATTTCAATATGCCTTTAACATGAATTTTTATCACTGTCTACAGGTGACAACGCACACCTCAACATAGACTGGGTAGCCAATTACTGGGTACAGCTAGGAGCACATAAAAATAAAATCGTTATTGGTTTAGCTCTCTATGGAAGATCATTCACTTTATCAGGTTCAGCCAATGGTGTTGGTGCTCCAGCTTCTATTGGAAAGAGTGGAACATACACCAGAGAACCAGGATATATAGCTTACTATGAGATCTGTGAGCTGATTAGCAGAGGCGCTTCTCAACATACCCTCAGTGATCAACACGTACCCTATCTACTCTCTGGAAACCAGTGAGTGGGCTATGACAATCCAGCTAGTCTGAGGGAGAAGGTTCGTTATATAAAAGATCATGGGTTCGGTGGAGTTATGGTGTGGTCGCTCGATCTAGATGATTTCAAGGGACATTTTTGCGGAGCTGGTCACTACCCGTTGTTGAGCGCTATCAAAGATGAATTTCAAAATAAAATATTCAAACTGGTAATGTAACAAAAATGAAAAATATTATGTTAATTATTTTTCACTTATAACTATAATTTTTTAAATCGTCCGTGTGCTATTTTGGCCCGAAATGGGAACAAAGAATAGTAACACTGTCATCTGCTACCGCCCTTGTGATGGAGCTTACTGAAAACTTATGTCTAGTTTTCTATGAGAGAATCACTAATTTTTTTTTTGGTAGAATGTATCCAGATTGTAAGAAAATAAGTTCATCTCCAGAATAGTAATACTTGCTGATCCAACTTTAACGTGATTGACAACAAAAAAAAGTATACCCACTGTGATCAATGAACGGTCGCATCAGTCTAAATAAGTCACGCTGTTTGAGATCAACTCGCTGGGCCTATATGGAAAATGACTTACAACGAAGTTATGGCAAAGTTCTCTCTGTAGTTGAAGAATGCCTTGCTGGTTGCAATGAACCCTGCAGTCCCATTGTCCCCAAGTTATTTAGAAATAATGATACTTAACAAAGAAACTGAAGACAAATAACCAGGATCAGACGTTATTATATTCTAAGCAGAAGGACCGGTAGGCCCAGCATTGAACTTAGGTAGGGGCAAAAGGAGCAGTCGCCCTGGACGAAAGCGTTAAAATCAATACCCAGAAGTGCTACAACAGAAATGTATTTCGTTTATGAAAGTTGGATGCCAAAGGCATACCTTTATAGTATCAATGATGTATACAGAATTGGAGGAGCTTACAATCATGTCTGCAAAATAATAATAATAATAATAATAATAATAATAATAATAATAATAATAATCTTCTGCGTTCGCTCTCAAACTCCTGCAGATTAGCAGGATGTAGTCTGGAGAACGAAATGCTTTTTGTCTTGGCTTACAGTATTGCTGCGATATCTGCGCCTTTTGGCCTAACACATCCGACTTCAACATGGCTTTGGGTCACTGACCCTAAATGGGATGGGACAGCCAACTCCATTTCATTACCTCATTAGTCGCCTTTTACGGCGTGGAAGGTTTACAGTGTTGCTATTCTTTGCTCCCCTTTCGGGTCCCCGGCAACACACGGGCGTATAATAATAATAATAATAATAATAATAATAATAATAATAATAATAATAATAATAATACTAATAATAATAATAATAAAAATAATAAAAGTCTTCTGTCGCAAAAGATGAGAAGACAACAATTTCAGATATGAACTGTTGCAACTTCCTGGTGTGCACAAAGATGACTGTAAAATCAAATTATGACATAAAATCCCGTCACATTTGGGCAGGTTTGGTAGAAAGTGGGTATCTGTTTTTGTTGGTCTTAATTTTTCTGGTAGCATATTATATCTATCCCTATTATATATATATATATATATATATATATATATATATATATATATATATATATATATATTGTGGTATTAAAAGTTGGCTTTCTGGAAAACCATGCATTTTTATTATATCACTTAATCTCATTTTACAGTCTGGCCAACATGGCGGTCGTGATGGTGTAAACTTTCCCCATGTGCCGCGTCAACTTCTGTGACAGACATAGCAAGTCAATATGAGAATCCGTGTGCTAATATTTATACAACGAGATACGTTTTATGATATTCTGTGTACAAATTCAAGGAGGAGGAATATTCACAGTATATTTTGTGTGTAACTGAGAACAAGTATAGGTCAACCAACATGAAAACAACACACATCGCAACAATAAATATTTGGTCTCCGCGACACAACACAGAAATGATACAATGTATGTCAAAGAAAAACATTGACATCCTAGAAATTGCTGACATCAGGAAAAAAGTGGGACATATTCAGAAAACCACTCAAAAATTATGTACTAATATGGAGTAGGGTGGATAACAACATAAAAGCGTAACACGGTGTGGGGTTTTTGATAACTCCGAACACAGCAAAAAATGATGGAATGCAAGCTATAGTTCAGGATGATGAAGAGTTATATGATACGTTTCCTGTCTCAAATGGAATAAAATAGGGATGTGTATTAGCACCTATCCTATTTAGCATCATCATTTCTGCTATGTTGGATGATGCTTTCAGAGATCTAGACTTGGGAGTAAACATCATATATCGCATACATGGAAAATTGTTCAAACTTCGGCAGCCCCGAGCACAAACCAAAGTCAATCAGGGATCTCCTATTTACTGATGACTGTGCCCTAAATGCCAACTTTGACGCTAATCTACAAAGTATTATAGACATATTCTCCGAAGACCGTACCATGTTTAAACTTGCTATTAATACAGAGAAAACAGAAGTCATGTTACAACCAGCACCTGGCAAAAGCTATCTCGAGCCCTGCATAAAGGTAAATGGCGTAGTACTGGAGGTTGTGAATAAATTCACATTGATGATGAAGTGTATGCAAGGGTCGCCAAGACTAGCATCTCTTTCGGCAGATTGTACACAAATGTGTGCCGTAGAAATGTCATTAACCTGCAGATTAAACTGAAATTCTATAAAGCAGTGGTACCTCCAGTTCTATTATACGTTAGTGAAACATGGACTGTGTATAGACGTCATGTGAGGAAAAATAATCACTTTCACACAACTTGTCTCAGAAATGTTATGAACATCATCTGGCAAGACAAGATTCCAGATACCACTGTCCTTGACAGATTTAGTATGACCAGCATTAATACTATCCTGATGCTGACACAGATGCTGATTCGTTAGGTATGTCATTTGGTACGTATGCCAGACCATCGCTTGTCAAAGATACTTCTCTATGGTGAACTGGAGAAGGGTGAACGATCTCAAGGTGGTCAAAAGACGCGCTACAATGACTCAAAGATCTCACTGAAAGCGTTTGAAATAGATCAAGATATATGGGAAGAGCTTGCGCAAAACAGATCGACATGGCGCTCTACAGTCAAAAAGAGCTCAACATCTTGTGAAAAGAGAAGAAATACAGCAGATCAACAGCGAAGTATAACTGGAAAGTCACGGATAGACCCAAATCCATCCACAATAGTCATTTAATGTTCGAACTGTCCAAGAACATTTACAGTTCGAATAGCGCTCATAAGCCATCTACGAACTTTTATGCATGGTCATAATTATAATTGAATTTTCAAAAATAAATGTAAAAAATGGTCATCATCATTTGTAATGGACGAACACACACTATAGGCATTACGATTTATTTTTTTTGCAGGGAGACATCTGTTATCTGTCGGTTCTCTCTAAGTATGTGAGCCTCAATCACAAAGCTGGTTATATTTAGTTATTTTTTAGCAGCAATTATTTACTCTACAGCTTAGAGGGTAGTTTTCCAGAGACTGATGTATGGGAGATTGAATAAAACTGTTGGCATCTGTTCAGTCTTATAGGGATTTAAGGAAATCTAACTCTCCATTCCTATCACTGGGGAACATCTCATGGTATATGTCATCGATCGCATCCCTAAATTGTGTATCTTCTCGACATTTTGAAGCTCGTTGATTGTTGCTGTTCCCCATGATCGACTATCATATTCCAAGACACGCCTAACATTTCTTGTGTAAGTTATCTTTATGACCAAAGTCTTAGGTCCTCCCTCCACGAAGTATGTTCCAACCAATTTCTTCATTATGGTCAATCGTTTCATGCATTCCGCTTGATTTTTTAAATCTGCTTTTTCAGAGTCAGCCTGGAATCAAAGATGATTACACGATACGGCGAGGATGTCTCTTTCACTGGTGGTGTTTTACATATGAAGATTTTTTGCTTTTTGAGTTTATGTTTATAGTGGAAAATTATTTTTTTTAATTTTTTGGCATACCCTATTCTTTGGACCAGGAAATGTTGTAGCGGAATTGTGACGTGCCTACCTATTTTTCTGTACTTAACTGTGCAATGTCTTCAGTATACATTCTACTTGTATAGCCTGTATTTTCTAGTATTTTCTTCATATCATTAGCGAATATCAGGAAGAGAATCAGAGATAGGGCCCGTAAGATAGGATGAAAAGTGAAAGATATAAAGAGTGAGAGATAAAGAGTCAGATAGAGAGCCAAAGTGAGATAATGCGCTATTGAGTGCAGGAGAAACAGGGGACGAAGAGTATGAAAAACATACAATGAAAGATAATGAGTGAGAGAAAGAGGGAGTGAGAAACAGGGAGCAAGGACAAAGTAGAAGAGACAGATATATCATGAGAGAGTGTGAAAGACAGAAAGTGAGAGAGAGAGTGTGTGATAGTCAGAATGTGAGAGAGAGTGTGAGAGACAGAAAGTGAGACAGAATGTGAGAGACAGAAAGTGAGACAGAATGTGAGAGAGAGTGTGAGAGACAGAATGTGTGAGAGACAGAAAGTGAGACAGAATGGGAGAGGCAGAAAGTGAGAGAATGTGTGAGAGAGAAAATGAGAGGCACAACAAAGGACAAAGAGTGAGAAACATCGTTAGAGAGAACGTGAGAGATAGAGGATGGAAGATATAGAGAGAAACAGAAAGTGAGATACAGAGAGTTGGAGACAACTTGTAGGTCAAAGTGAGAGAGAGTGAGAGTACGAGAAAAAGAGGGGTAACATAGTAAAAAACAGAGAGTTGAAGATAGAATATGAGAAATTGAAGAGGCAGAGAGCGAGAGATAGACTAAGAAACAGGGAGAGAGGAATAATAGAAGATTGTATTTCGTCTTCTTCACCGTTCATTCTCAAACTCCCGCTGGATCTCTCCTGTAGCAAGGCTATGATCCTATTAGATTTCTGGGAGCATGTCATCTAGAGAATGGAAATGAGTTGTATCATCGTTTTATTTGCGCCAATAATCTGATCTATCCGTCTTCGGTGGAGAGATTGTATTTAAACAACGTAACACTATTAACAACGTAAAATGAAACAACTTCATCTCGTAAATAAATATTATATCCAATATTTTCCCAGTTCCAAATGTTCACATAAATAACAATTTGCACAATGTAATTATAAATATTTATGTATATCTCTGCATGAATTGTTTATCGGGATAATATATACATATATTTTGGCCTTCGAATTTTCGCCATCACTCAGTCAAAGTCTACCTGTTTGCTTATGAGAACTCAGTCTTCTGTAGAACCTGTTGTCCAGAGACCAGATGTTCTGTCACGAGTACTCAGATAAGAATTTTACAATAGAATGAGATTTCAACAATTGACGCTGCAAATTCATATTTTCATCTTAGGTTAAAAAAAATTAATTAAAATCTCGACAAGTTTTTGTTCGTGACCATGAAGCAAAGCTATGACCTACGACACAAATTGCACATGTATCGAGTGCAAAGAACTCGGTCTAATCTAACTTGATTACAACATATGAAAGTGCTGATCACTAACATGAGTGACAATAATCGGACATCATAATTAAGGCTGCACCAACAATAAATTATTTGTGTTAAAACACATGCAGTGCTATATGTAATCTACGTCCTGATTGGATAAACATATAGATGCCTATTTAAATAAGATAAGAATATAACATTTAACACTCTACGGAGATTAAAAAGAATACAGATCTCTGCAGCAGCGGGCACTTGTAGACAAAATGGTAATTATTTGTCTTTTAATATAGATTCACTACACAGGCTACCTATCTCTGAAACAATTTGTTTGTGTAGAATAGCTCCACATATGACAACGTATAAATGTGTAAATAAATATAGAAATAGGTATGAGTGCGCTACAACAAAATACAATAATAATGATGCTGATAATATAATGGAAGAAATGATAATAAAGAGTAAGTACATTACAAAATAACGTTTCGATCAAATACCTTCTTCATAAAGAATAACTATATAACAATACATGAAAAAACTAAAATATTATTGGAAATCTTAATTTGTATCATTAGCACTACACAAATAATAAGAATAGTATCTCTCTTATGTGTTATGTCTTTTCAATGTACTTTTCGTGCTACCGTTTTTACTTTAAAAAATAAAGAAGATAACAGTTTGAAATATTTAAAGTGCAGGACGTTGGATTTCAATTGTTGTTGATATTGTACGTATCTCGTAGACTTCGATTCATATTGACAGCGGAATTTTAGCTGTGCAACTTGTCTGTACGTCGAACTTACTTGGCGTGATTGGAACTATTGACACCTCGCTATATTCTCTGCCATTAAAAACGATATTATGACGGATCAGTCGAGACGAGATCGGTCTTGACTCAGTGCTATAGTGGATAGTGGACTTACTCACAAACAGATATACCTATTTCTGTTCATCTCGATATTTGCTTTGTGTTACCCCAGCCCTCCATATCCAGTTTCGGGTTGTTACCCGACACCAGTGATTTTATCACACAAACCATACTCGATCGAAGTAGCTTGTGGTTTGAAAGTCGATCGTCCACATTGTACTGACGATACGATTAAATATATTAGGAGTACCTAACATTGAACAATAGTTGAATATCATGGACATATATTGTGGAGTCCCGCTGCAACCAACCTTCGTTGCGGAGACGGAATTTAATGAAACCTAATCAACTTTTTTTATGAAGGGTCTATATTTTAAGGCATGCATCTTTGGATATTTTAGACCTATTTCTACCTAACTTACTGATTTCAAAAACGGCACCAGTTTTTCCATATGGATTTAGGTATTGAGATATATATATTACATACATATGTATGTTTATATTTCTACAAATTACTGTTCACATTAAGATGAAGAAAATTAGCAAAATCACATCAATGCATTGATATTAGCATATAAAGAGTACAATATAAAAATTAACTTACAGAAAAAACAGGTTATGAAAATTAGCATGTCTGAAACACCACTGTATATAACAATAAACAACACCAAAGTGAAACAAGCCTAAGAATTTAAATATCTAAGCAGCATTTTTTCCGAAAATGGAAGACTAGACAGTAGAATAGAAACAAAGTGCCAGAAAAAAGTACCTGAAAGCAAATACACTGACCTACCAACTTTCACTATTATCTCTTCACCCAAAGATCAAGATGGAAATCAAAAGAAAAATATATCAACATATTTTATACCAATACTCTGTTACAATTGTCCAACATGGTCTATAACAGTCTCACACCAGAGGAAAATCGTTGCATGTGAAATGAAGTGTCTGAGAAAAGCTGCAATGGTTGATAAACTAGATAAAATAAGAAATGAAAAAATTAGGAAAAGAATTAGTGTAATATCATGTATTGAGCATATTTAAAGACAGCAATTAAATCCTTCTGTCAACTTATGAGAATGAACTCAAACCAATAAGAACATATAACAAAAGAATATCTGGACATAGGGCCAAGGGTATTCCAAGAAAACGGTGGATAGAGAACATCAATATAACCTTGAACAAAAATGGACAATGCAACCATGGCGACACATCTAGCCGTGGAACGAGAACTTAAGCTCGCAACCATACTCTTAATGGCAAGTTTGAATACGATCAACCATCATTCACCTGGGGAAAGATAATAGACAATAGACTGTTCAAATAAACTTAGAAATGTATTAAACTTGTGAAGCAACAAAATGTGTTTTGCCAGTGTTATTAATATATATTATATTCATTGCTTTCATTTTCTCATTTGTTTTCAGGGTTTTCTTTTAATTGTATTGTCGTTAGCGTTAGGCTTGGCAACTCATTCTGTTAATGGAGCCTGCCAGCGTCGAGTCTGCTATTACACGAACTGGTCTCAATACAGAACTACTCCTGAAACCAAATATACTCCTGATGACATAGATGCAAATCTTTGCACACACATTATTTACTCATTTGCAAAGCTCAATGGAAACAGACTTGCTCCCTTTGAGTGGAATGACGAGTCAACTGATTGGTCTGTTGGAAACTATGAGAAGGTATGAGCACACTTTATAAACCTGTAATGAGTGTATGCATTTAAGAACTGAGTTTACTTATATCACAGAACGTAGAGTTAGTCAATATAAAAAATAAAAAATACAGAGAATGTGCAGCCTTAATTAAAAAAAAATACATTAAAGAAAGAGTAGAAAGTCGTAATAAACCATACCACTGTCGTAGATACAACTTTGGTATGGGTCGTTTAAAAAAATTAACAATCATTCCATTTGTTGTTGTCTATTCTCTATCTCCAAGTGGATGATGGTCACAATATTCACGTTTGCCGATAAGCATACGGTGATGACTGGAAGATTTAGGTGTCTATCTAAGGCCAGATGTGTAACCTTGGCTATGTGAATCGGTAATTTCTTCGGGGTTGTCTTGATATTATCTATTCATCTTTTCTATGACTTCCTCTGGCCTTGTATCCGGATCTTCTATATGTTCTTGTCGGTAGTTGGTTATGGTTCATTCTCATAATGTGTCCAAACCATTTTATTTATTGTTTCTCGGTAAATTCTGTGCTTGGTTTTATACCGACTCTTCTCCTGTTTTTATCATTTCTCATTTTGTCTGGTTTGATCACCTTTGCGGCTTTTTCAGGTATTTCATCTCTGATGTACGTTTTCACAGCTGGCCTGCTGTCAGCGCCCATGTCTGACATTGATAGAAGAGTGTTGGCATGCAAATAGTAATTTGCAAAAATTCATTTGTTGTTGGATTATGATAATCTTTTGTTGGTAAGATCTTTAGGAGAGGATGGGCTTTATCCTGACATTTCGTAAGTTTACACCTTTTTATCTTTTCTAACAGGGATGGGTATTTACTCTCATTACTCTAATATTTTTCTAACTGGGGGGGGGGGGCGGGGAATTTAAATACTAGAACCAAACAAAAAGACAAATCTTAAGTTTTGATAAAAGGACTCACTGGAGTATACTCATTAATCTTGGAAGGACAAAGAGCAAGAACAAAGAGGCCGCCAAAGTACGTCACTGGACAAAAGGTCCTCGGAAACCTCTTACATATGTAAAAAAGCGGTACTAAAGCAGAGAAATGAGAGACTTACTGAATGGCAGTGAAGACACCGTTCTGCAAAGGACAGGTCAAATCTAAATATTGTTGATAATATATCCTATTAAGAACGATCAACCCCTTTTTTATACGTTCAGTATGTTGCCATCGGGGCCGTGTAATAATGTGGGGACTATGCTGCATTAAGCGGCACGAACAAAAAACAAGTCGGGGGCAGCGTTTCGATGAAAAACCATTTAAGAGGGGCGGCATTATGAAGACTTGCATTATACTGAGAAAATCTACGTACGCTCCTGATTTCCATTGTCTTCTGAACGGTCGGAATTTTCGGTTGCTAGATGCGAGGATTGAACCTGGTATCTTTGTCCTATATATCTTTGAATATATATATATATATATATATATATACACACATTATACTCATAGCATTTCCATCGTGGATATCGACAGAGTACTAACCACCGTAAATAAATTAATGGGGCCTTCTTTCGTTACTTTTCTTGATTATTCCCATGTTTTCCGTTGACCAATGTTTATATATTTTTGGAATCGCATTCCAAAATGTTACGATAATCAAAAACGTCCCGAATGAAGACCTGCTTACGTTTAGCTGTTGGGTTTTTTTCTATTGCCGACGTACATGATTTCCATAGATCTTCTCAGAAACCACATCACAAATAGCCACAATGTTACATTGAGCTCGTCTGTTTAAAGTCCATGTTACACATTAGCGAACAAGAATTGGTTCTGTATAACAGCCTAAGACTATATGAGCATGGTCTCTTTAATCGATGCAAAGAAACGTATGCAATTGAAAGTGATGCCCAGTGTTTAAAACAAATACAAAGTGTGTTAAATGAACCAATCAGCGGTAATTGAAGTATAATAAATCATCTTGCTAGATTGCTATAATATTGTACGGAGGATAGAATAAATTGTGCCGTGATAAACTGATGTGCTGCGATAGCTGCACAATACTCGGCACATACGATTGAAGAATTATATTTTATATCACTTTGATCGTCTACGGAATGCGGTTGTTAATCTCACAACCAAACATTCTTAGTTGTCTCTTACGACACATATGACAGAGAGTGTTACCATTCTTTGATTCCATTTCCGACCATATAAACAGGAAACCGATATGAAAACTGTTATGTTGCCACGATTATGACGGAGATATGCAGAGAGCACCACGGACATCCACAATAATAGGTCAATGTCCACAGCAGATAATTAAGTATTGAGGACACATGGAATAGAACTCAACTCACCCATGTAGCCAAAAAAAGGTCAATGTTATCTACCGGCGTGGGGGGATTGTTTTTAGATTGAGAATAACGCGGACGACGGATGTGTCGGACCGTTGACCAAATACAACGGCAAAATATAGGGTGTCTATAAAGTGTATATGCACTGACATCATACAAATCTGCACTAAATATTCCAAATGTATATGGCGTGGTGTTACCATCAAAATAAATGAGTGTTTTGTGGCTGTATATACCCGAAATTATGACAATTACATCATTTATGTCGCAGCTCATTTAAACATGATCTCTCATTATTTGTTGTTTGATTTTATACTGCAGACCACTAATCAAAAACAGAAGAATCCAAATCTCAAAGTGCTTCTAGCTGTTGGTGGCTGGAATCTGGGATCTGACCCCTTCCATGCAGTAGTTAATACAGCAGCTTCCAGAAGCGAGTTCGTCTCAAGCACCGTTCAATTTTTGAGATCTCATAAACTTGATGGTCTTGACCTTGACTGGGAGTATCCGGGCAATCGAGGAAGTCCCGCAGATGACAAGCATAAGTTCTCCCTCTTGGTTTCAGAGCTCAGACAGGCATTTAACAATGAGGCTAGTGGTGCTCGTAGACTACTGCTGACTGCTGCAGTTGCTGCTGGAAAATCTACCATAGATAGCGCTTATGAGGTATCTAACATAGCACAAAATCTGGACTGGATCAACTTAATGACCTATGACCTTCATGGTGGATGGGAAACTGTGACTGGTCACAACAGCCCGCTTTATAAAGGCGCACATGACACAGGTAATCGTATACGATAACATTCATTAAAATATTGTGAAAGCCAAAAGATAATTAATACACTTGTATCTATATTCTTCTTCTTCTTCTTTCGTTCACTTGAAACATGTCTATATCTGTAATTCTGTCTCCTTAATAAAACTCACTGTCTTTTGTAATTCATACAGTGCCCCATAGAGCTTTGATTCCAGTGTTGTTTCCTCTGGCCAATATGTCTGCCTCAGCGTTTCATGCTCAGAACACTCTTGAAGTATATGTTTGGCACTCTGTGCTGCCTGTCCACATGTACACATGGCCGTGTTGCCAATCTTGAACTTTGTATACATGTGACTGCGGAGTCGGTTGTGTCCTGTTCTGAGACGTAGAATTATAACTTGTTCTGATCTGTTCATAATGTGATAGTCATCTTGTGTTGGTGTTTGTGGCTTTCTTATTGACTTTATCATCTGTTTTTTCTGATGGTAGGTGATTGGTATATCTGGTTGGTCTTCGGCAGCACCTTCCTTAGCCAGTTTGTCTGCTTTTTCATTTCCTGGTATTCCACAGTGAGAGGGTATCCACTGCATGGTTACCCTATACTGGTAAGACAATTCGCTAAGTAGTTTTTTTAAGTCTCTTAGTTTTCCAGACTGGAGAGCTTGAAGCACTGACCTTGCATCTGTCAGGAATACCACACGCTGTAGGCCAGAGTTGGAGTTCAGCAGTTTTTTAGCTGCCACATTAATTGCCTGGATTTCTGCATCATAATTATTGCAGAATTTTCCTGTCGGTGTTCTGATTGTATCTCTAGGCTTGTGTGGATATTCTATATATACACCTGCGCCTCCATTCCTCACAGCATTCTGTGCTGATCCATCTGTGTACACTCTGACCCATATATCTTGGGGATATTCCTCATCCAGGAAACTGAGGGTGACTGTCATTCGCTGCACACTGTTCTGTTCGTCCTCGCTTAGTATTCCTTTCACATGGGTCTGAATGTATATTGGCATTCCATGTCTTTCACTCACTTGTATCTATATTATATACTTATATAGTTATATATACTTATACTTATATACTTATATTATATACTTATATAGACTTGTATCTATATTATAATAGCCGTGTTCTTTCAGTCCCTCCGGAACGCTCTATAAATAGCGCATTTACGTCACATAATTGCGTGCGACATCCAATCGAAATGATTGGTGTCGAGACGGAATTTTCCCCCGGCCTACTCAAAGCAGACGCATTTGGTGTTTACACATGTTGTTGTGAAGCGCGATCGCTAATCTGATCAACGTTGCTATAATGAACCAACATCAATGGTTTTCGTCAACTAAGATGTCGAATCCTCCTTTTACTGCAACATCCGTATTTATTCATTCATAAAACATTAGTTATGGACTGTATTCGATTAATTAGTTGCGAACTGCATGATGCCATACTCGCTTTTGTTCCCATACGGTGAGCCGGATTGGCAAGCACATTGGCAGTGTGGGGCACATCATGGTAAGCAACCCAATAAACGGGATCCGAACGAATCTAGTAAAGAAATAATATCATGTCTGTCTGTAACAGTAGAACAAGAGAGGATATTGGAATCATGTCTGTGTTTACCAGTAGGACAGGAGATGATATTGGGATCCAACGCCAGTAGCCTTCGTTTGCCGTGACGGTACTAACTGTTATAGTACTAATACAACCAAATTTTCAAATCTCCTATGAAGTAATTTCATCATCTTCCGAAACGAGGGTTGGTTGTAACGGACCTCCAACGTGGTATGTCTCCTGTGATTGGTGCTGCACACTGTTAGACTGTAACCTGTGCATACTGTGATGTTACTCTCCATCTTGTATCTCTGCCTACCTATTGTTCGCTTCCCTTTGACTTTACCCTCAAGTAAGGTCGTCAATAAGGTGGCATGTCTTTTAATGCGTCCAAAATATTTTATTTGCCCGATCTTTATTTCTCTTAGCAATTTTTTCTTCATATCAAGTGTTTTTTAGAACCTCTTTTTTCCTTCTATTTCCACGATGTTCTCCCTATTCTTTTATACACCCACATCTCAAAGGAATCTATTATGTCTTCTAATTGTTTGTTTAGTGTCCATGTTTCTGAACCATACTTTAATATAGAATAGATGTAGCATTTTATAATTCTCATTTTTAACTTATTTGTAACTTTTGGAAAGTTACTAAATTTTAAAGCCGAACATTTTTTACGTCTAAAAAGCCAAGCCGGACCGAAATAGTCCCAGAAAGATTCCACGTACGGCGAACAGAGGATATATGTATTGTAACTATAGGATCATGTTGAAAGTTATTCCTGCGTGTCAGCTATGATTGATGCTACCGACATCACAACCATGGTAGCCATATACTACTTCGATAATTTTAGCCATCTGTTCCGACGAGTTCCTTGTCGCCTAAATAACCAGGAATTGTTTTGATAACCATATAAAGAACATTTCTTATAAATCCCTTTTAAAAATGCATATGTCAATATCAGCTACAACTTCACATATTACTAACCCAAGTGTTAACCCAAACTTTAGAAACTTAAACTGATGTACTGATTTTTTATTTAATTATACACCAATAATCAGCTCTTCAAATATATACACTTTACATTATTTCAGTTTATGACCATGCATTTGGTTGACCGTGAGAGAGGAATGAAAAAGGAATAACGCAGAAAATCCGAGCATCGAGGTTTTAGATTTATTTTAAAAAACATGATACTGCTAAGTTGACGCAACAATTGCATAAATTATAGAATTTATGTTATGATAAGTTCCATTGAAAATACTAAACAGGATATTTCTAAATGCAATAAAGTATGTTATAAAATTGGAGCTACCTTAAGTACAGACACATAATGGGATGTTACACCAACCAGATAACTAACGCAACTGAGCTTTGGTGTGTTATGTTTACTTCACCTGTTATATTTCGTGTTGCACAAAGTATATCATCTATTCTTCAATTTACATAAAGACAGTTTAAAATCCTCACACACCCCTCACCGATGTTGTACTTTTTCAACTGCTGACGACAGAGAAAACAAATTTGTCATACATCAGCCCGAAGTGAAATAGTGTAAGTTCTGCTCACAAACGAAAATATGATATTATTATCAAATTGTCTCAGATCGCTTAATTTATTATGAGAGTGTACGATTTCAATATGCCTTTAACATACATTTTTATCACTGTCTACAGGTGACAACGCACACCTCAACATAGACTGGGTAGCCAATTACTGGGTACAGCTAGGAGCACCTAAAAACAAAATCGTTATTGGTTTAGCTCTTTATGGAAGATCATTCACTTTATCAGGTTCAGCCAATGGTGTTGGTGCTCCAGCTTCTATTGGAACCAGTGGAACATACACCAGAGAAGCAGGATATCAGGCTTACTATGAGATCTGTGAGCTGATTAGCAAAGGCGCTTCTCAACATATCCTCAGTGATCAACACGTACCCTATATAATATCTGGAAACCAGTGGGTGGGTTATGACAATCCAGCTAGTCTGAGGGAGAAGGTTCGTTACATAAAGGATCATGGGTTCGGTGGAGCCATGGTGTGGGCGCTCGATCTAGATGATTTCAAGGGACATTTTTGCGGAGCTGGTCACTACCCGTTGTTGAGCGCTATCAGAGATGAGTGTTCAAAATAAAATATTCAAACTGGTAATGTAACAAAAATGAAAAATATTATGTTAATTATTTTTCACTTCAACTATAACTTTTAAAATTGTCCGTGTGCTATTTGTCATCTGCTATCGCCCCTGTGATGGAGTTTACTGACAACTTATGCCTAGTTTTCTGTGAGAGAATCGATCATTTTTTTGTAGAATGTATCCAGATTGTAAGAAAGTATGGTCATCTCCAGAATAGTATTACTTGTTGATTCAATCTTTACTATGATTGATGATTGTCGACAAAGAAAGTATAGCCATTGTGACCAATGAACAGTCGCATCAGTCTAAATAAGTGACACTGTTTGAGATCAACGCGCTGGTCCTATATGGAAAAGGGATTTACAAGGACGTTATGGTAAAGTTCTCTCTGGAGTTGAAGAATGCCTTGCTGGTTGCAATGTACCGTGCAGTCCTATTGTCCCCAAGTTATTTAGAAGTAAGGATACTAAATAAAGAAGCAGAACACAAATAACGAGGATCAGACGTTATTATATACTAAGCAGAAGGACAGGTATGGCCAGCATTGGGCTTAGGCAGGGGCAAAAGGAGCAGTCGCCCTGGAGGAAAGGGTTAAAATCAATACCCAGAAGTGCTACAACAGAAATCTATTTCTTTTATGAAAGTTTGGTTCCTGACGCATACTTTTATACTATCAGTGTTGTATGCAGAATTGGAGGAGCCTACAATCATGTCTGCAAAATAATAATAATAATAATAATAATAATAATAATAATAATAATAATAATAATAATAAAAGTCGACTGTGGCAAATGAGAAGACAGCAGTTTCAGACATATTTCTGGTGCAACTTTTGGTGTGCGCAAAGATGACTGTAAAATCAAATTATGACATAAAATCCCCTGTCACATTTGGGACAGGTTTGTTAGAAAGTGGGTGTCTGTGTTTGTTGGTCTTCATTTTTCCGGTAGCACATTATCTCTATGCCTCTGATATTTGGTGATTCTCATTAAATTGGCTGGCATTGGTGCAAAACATTGAACTATTCTGAGCGACAGACTCCCAGGATTAATTAAGAGACTACAGATTAACGGGTTCTCGCATGCTTACAGACTACAATCAGACAGTACCCCACAGAAAGCATTACTATGCAGACACAATGGATACAAAGCCAGGGGCATACCTTGCAATGGATGAATTACAGAAATAAAAGAGTCAATGAAAACAAACATATATGAAAAACACAAAAAAGCAATATCCAGATAACTCATTTATCCCTGACGATGCAAGGCCTAAAGGGGTACAAATCTTAAAAATAGAAATAATCTCAGGATATGGAGTCGACGTTAAAGATCTTTTCAGACACTTTGAAAGAGAGTTCTTGAGGCGTTTATTCTGCCAACCGACTAATGGTTTTCCCTTAAGAAGTTCACCATACATCAGTTGTTTTTGGATGCATTTGTTGTCAGACATGCGTAAAACGTGTGCGGCACATCTCGGTTGAACCATATTCAATATTGCACGAATGCTTGAGATATTGGCTCTAGGGAGGACTTGAGTATCAAGTATTTTATCTTGCCACTTTAACATGATATGTCTGTGGATACAGTATGTGTAGAAGTGAGTGAATATTCTGGCATGTCTGTTGTTTCAATAATAGCCTGTTGAACGGCAAGATAGAGAAACATGGTTATACTACTACTTGATTCCATTACACAAGCCTGGAAAGGACAATACATTTGATTTTAGTGTTATTTTTTAAAAATCGCAAACCGGATAAGTGCTATGCAAAATAAAATTGACACGGTGATTAAAAGTGTGTTGCCTGGAAATTGTCATAGGCATGTCAGCTGGAAATAAACAGGGCTGTTACGGTTAAGGTGGATATTCTCCATACAAGCATACCTTATGTAATGCAGCTGTCCATGTGCATATTATATTTGAATGACTTTATTGCATGTATTCACAAATGCAGTTGCAGCGAACCTTAAAGATATATTTGTGTGTAGGTTGACAACATCATTAGAAGCTACCAGAAGGAGGAGGGTGCAAAATATGTGACGGGAATCTCAATGATTTATTGGTCCTGAGTCATATCAAGGCTAATGTTCCTAATCGTTCCGGCAAATCCGGCTGCAGATGTAAGATATGATACACATGTGCTTCGCATTCCCCGGGGCCACCTTCACCATTGCAAAGTGTTTCACATATATGTCCCGTAACGTCATCTACGTCATTATCGTAAGTGTTGCACCATGACATACTTAAAGTGAGACTGGAAAGGGGATCGCAGACCAATTCTGTTATCATCTGTACAGCATCAGAAAACATAAGGACAGCGCTTTTGTTGACCACCTCACTGTCACTGACAATCGGGTTGCCCTCGTCAAGTGAGCAGAACGATAGAAGGGTTGAGAACCAAAACTCGTGCTACGGAGTTAGAGAACAAAACGTTGTTAGAGAAGAAGAAAGAAACCGCTAAAGAGAGAGAGAGAGAGAGAGAAATTCAACTCTCTAACATGAGACGTAGAGAAACAGTTGATACAAGTACAGGACAAGATGATGGAGACAGTGAAGGGAATGTGCGGGAGTACGGACATGGATCACCCAGTAGAACTATCACGCAACACACAAATAGGGTACGATGCCCTTACGAAAGACAACAAACACTTGCTCAAACAGATAGTTTAAACGCGGGTGGAAGTAACGCACTTGAGAGACGGGCTAACGGCCAACAACGAGATCATCAAGCGTTGGAGAGAGGAGATATTGTTTGACCTAAATATTACCCACCAAGTGAAAGGATGATTCGAAGAAAGGGGAGAGACTGTGGCCCTATCGGAGACAGGAACAAAAGAAAATGTTTCCACGGTAGAGCAAAAAAGAAAAGGGACAACGAGATAGGAAGAGATCATTAAAGCTCTCATGGATTGGATTAATTCTCGAGACCAGGAGTTGCAGGGATTGAAGAGGGGTAGACCAGTAATTCGCCCTAGAGCGAACATGGAAAATGCTGATTGCGTGATTAAGACCAAAGGCGGAGGATAAACATATACATACACAGGATCGGCAAACCTTAAAAACAAGAGGTACTGGATAGAGTTACTACTGAGCGAAGTGAGAGATGTGTCGTTAGAACAGTGACGGACACAGGCAGACAATAAATAGCCGGGATGCCTAAAGAGCCAAGCTTGTGCGTCATCAACAAAGGCGGGCTCGACATAAGGTCGTTGGTCGACACAGGGGCAGATATCAGCATAATAATTCTGCAACTGTACCAGAACATCGAAGCCAAAGTTACGTTCATTAGTGAAAAGCCGGCAATAGAGACAATAACACGGGGGACATCTCCGTGTGATTAGGATAGCCCGGGCAGAGATACACATTGCAGGCGTGCGCTACCTACACGACTTCCGTATAGCCGAAATATCCCACTAAAAACTGATCATCGGCCGAAACCTTTTTTTCTGCAAAGTAAAGGCAAATGTAAGGTACGACGTGTTTCAACTGGAGATTGGAGGAAGGTGTGTCGAGCTGAAGGACGAGCATAAGGCCAACGTCCTAGTCCAATTAGTAATAGAAACAGTATGCCAGACCAAATCTATCAATTTGGTCATGACAGAAGTCACTGTCGGTGCCCGCTGCAACCCCGGAAGAAATATAACGATCAACAATATCTCAGGGTTTGACCTCGATGAAGGACCACATTTGGAGATGATCGATGGGCTGCAGCATGAAATGAACGCTGCAGACTTTCCGTACTAATAGTGAACAATACAGTGAGAACAATAAAAATAGTAGTTAATAGGAAGACGGTTTGGGACAGGATCTTCCTAGAGAGGAGAAGGATTGCGAGAACGTAGGACGAATATACAGTATCGAACTGACGACAACAACCATCCCGAGTGTACAGAGACTAGAGAAGAACAGTTACCAACGACGCTGAGGAAAGATTGGAGACCCTGCTAGGACGGATAGAAGTAGAACCAAAACACATGAACATAATAGAAGAGATAGTGTCACGCCACCAGAACGTGCCTCGCTCAGCGATATAGAGTTGGGATGGGTGAATACGATCCAAATGGACATTGATACGTAAGACCACCATCCCGCAGAACTAAAACCATACCGTACGCCGTTTCAAAGCCGTGAAATTGAGGAAAGGGCCAGAGAGGACATGTTATCTGCCGTCCTCATATAGATTCAGATCCGAGTGGGTCTCACCCATTTTCATCGTATGAAAACTGGTCGTGTTTTACCGTTTCTACTGATATTATCGGGCCTTGAATCAAGTGACCAAGAACGTATCCTACCCGATACCGCGCAACGACGACATACTGGGAGTGTTGAGCGGAGCACGATTTTTTAACAAGCTAGACGCCCATTCAGAATTTTGGTGCATCCCTATTGTCGAATGACTTTTTCGTGACGTTTTCCACGTTGGGACGTTTTCGTGGAAACGGAAGCTATTCATCTGAAAAATGTACCTGTCTACTATATGGTCTTATGGACGAGGTGTTAGCAGGCATGCAGAAATTCGTCTTGGCATATATGAATGACATTCTTATATACACGGCCGCAGGGAGGGAAGAACATGTATGACACATAGAAGAGGTGTTCAGCCGACTCCGGCAGCATGATGTGAGATTAAAATTGACAAAATGTGAGTTCATGAGGTCTAACACTAAATTATTTCGGCTTTGTGGTCGGCCGTCATGTGATCAGCCCTATCGACAAGAAGGTTGTTAACAGTTAAAGAAACAGTTAAAAACGCATCGAAAACTTAATTTGTTTCCACTCTGGAAATGTTTGTGAGCGATTCCTCAATCCAGAACGCATGCTATTTATGAAATCCGTTCAGTCCAATTGTTTTGTTGATGTTATGTTTCTTTCGTATTTTTCGTGCTTCATGAGCAAAATAGCAAACAAACAAATTCCGATACTATTAAAAGTCAAAACATGTTGAAATGTGGTACACACATTAATAAAGTTTAGGCGAATAAAAGTTATTGTTTTTTTCGGAAGAAGGTATCTACTGATCGTTTTCATTCCTCGACTGACGTTAGGAAATGAGAGCAAGCAACTGATATACTTGTCAGTGGAATGGCGACTAGAGAAATTGCCAGACAAGTAAATTGTGACTAATTCACTATGACAAAAATGCATCAACAATTCCAGGTGACAGTTACTACTGATGATAGTGCTAGACCTGGTCAACCTTACGTAACAACAATATCTGCTGATCTTCATATTGTACTGATGCATCTGCGCAACCGCTTCCAAACAGCAACTCAGACACCATCTCATCATCATCATATGACGTATTCTCTCCAGAATGTTGTCTTCTGGATGAACTTCTTGAACCTGTCTATATCTTAGGCAAGGGGTGGGCAAACTTTTTGTCCAGAGGGCCACATTGAAAATTGTAAAGCTATTGGAGGGCCGCATATAATAGTATGTATATTTTTGTTTACAATTCTCGGTTACAATTCTAACAATATTACTATTTAAATGATGTTAAATTGGGGGACAAATAGTGTATATTTAATATATAAGAAAGTCGAATTAAAATTCCAATGGAATACTGCGTAATATTAATGGAAAAATATCATTTGTGACGATCGTTCGTTTATTTAAAAATGTGTTTGAGGGCCGCATAATATCAAATGGCGGGCCGCATGCAGCCTGCAGGCAGTACTTTGCCCACCCCTGTCTTAGGCTATGCGGCTTACATTTACTAACGACGTTTTCGTGTTATATTTAATGTCGTCAGTCCATGTTTCTTTTAACCTGCTCTTTCTCCTCCTATGCGCTCTGTTTTCCATAATTTTTCTTTCCAAACAGTTGTACCTCTTTATATGTCCAAACAGGTGTAATTTTCGTTTCACTATTGTATTTAAAAACCAAAATTCTGCCATGTTCAATGTGTTTATAATATCCTAGTTTCTCTTTTTTTCTTTTCATGAGATTCTAAGCATCTTTCTGTAGCATTTCATCTCCAAAGATCTTTTTTGCCGCTGTATTATTTAGAATCCACGTATCACAACCGTATTTTGAAAGCGGAAAAATAAACTTTCTTATATTTATTTTTAATAGTGACATTTTTTTTCTTTTAATTTTATTGGCATGCCCTATTTTTTTGACCAGGAAATGTTGTATGCGGAAATATTACGTGCCTATATATTCTTCTGTACTTAACAGTGTAATGTCTTCAGTATACATACATAGCCTGTACTTTCTAGTATTTTCTTCATATAATTGGCGAACATCAGGAAGAGAATCAAATATAGGACCCCGAAGATATGATAAAAAGTGAGAGATATAAAGAGTCAGAGATAAAGAGTCAGATAGAGAGTGTGAGACAAAGTGAGATAATGTGCTATCGAGTGCAGGAGACACTGGGCAAAGAGTATGAAAGACAGACAATGAAAGATAATGATTGAGAGAAAGAGGGAGTGAGAAATAAAGAGCAAGGACAAAGTAGAAAAGATTGAAAGTGACGTGACATATATCATGAGAGAATGTGAGAGACAGAAATTGAGACAGTGTGTAAGAGAGTGCACGAGACAGGAAGTGAGAGAGAGTGAGAGTCAGCATGTGAGAGAGAGTGTGAGAGACAGAAAGTGAAAGAGAGTGTGAGAGTCAGAATGTGAGGGATAGTGTGAGAGAGAGTGTGATAGACAGAAAGTTAGAGAATGTGTGAGAGAGAAAATGAGAGGCACAACGAAAGACAAACAGTGAGAAACAGCGTTAGAGACAACATGAGAGAGAGAGGATGGAAGATATATCGAGAAACAGAAAGTGAGATACAGAGAGTGGGAGACTAAGAAACATGGAGAGAGGAATAATACAAGATTGTATTTCGTCTTCTTCACCGTTAATTCTCAAACTCCCGCTGGATCTCTCCTGTAGCAAGGCTATGATCCTATTAGATTTCTGGGAGGATGTCATCTAGAGAATGGAAATGAGTTGTATCATCGTTTTATTTGCGCCAATAATCTGATATATCCGTCTTCGGTGGAGAGATTGTATTTAAACAACGTAACACTATTAACAACGTAAAATGAAACAACTTCATCTCGTAAATAAATATTATATCCAATATTTTCGCAGTTCCAAATGTTCAGATAAATGACAATTTGCACAATGTAATTATAAATATTTATGTATATTTCTGCATGACTTGTTTATCGGGATAATATATAAATATATTTTGAAATTCGAATGTTCGCCATCACTTAGTAAAAGTCTACCTGTTTGCGTATGAGAGCTCAGTCTTCTGTAGAACCTGTTGTTCAGAGACCAGATGTTCTGTCACGAGTACTCAGATAAGAATTATAAAATAGTTTGAGATTTCAACAATTGACGCTGCAAATTCATATTTTTATCTTAAGTTAAAAAAAAAAAAAAATCTCGACAAATGTTTGTTCGTGACCATGAAGTAAAGCTATGACCTACGACACAAATTGCACATGTATCAAGTGCAAAGAACTCGGTCTAATCTAACTTGATTACAACATATGAAAGTGCTGATCATTACCATTAGTGCCAATAAACATCATAATTAAGGCTGCACCAACAATAAATTATTTGTGTTAAAACACATGCAGTGCTATATGTAATCTACGTCCTGATTGGATAAACATATAGATGCCTATTTAAATAAGATAAGAATATAACATTTAACACTCTACGGAGATTAAAAAGAATACAGATCTCTGCAAGCAGCGGGCACTTGTAGACAAAATGGTAATTATTTGTCTTTTAATATAGATTCACTACACAGGCTACCTATCCCTGAAACAATTTGTTTGTGTAGAATAGCTCCACATATCACACCGTAGAATTGTGTAAATAAATATAGAAATAGGTATGAGTGCGCTAGAACAAAAAATAATAATGATGCTGATAATATAATGGAAGGAATGATAATAAAGAGTAAGGACATTACAAAATAACGTTTCGATCAATTACCTGCATCATAAACAATAACAAAACATGAAAAAACTAAAATATTATTGGAAATCTTAATTTGTATCATTAGCACTACACAAAGAATAAGAATACTATCTCTCTTTTGTGTTATTTCTTTTCAATGTACTTTTCGTGCTACCGTTTTTACTTTTAAAAAAAAGAATATAACAGTTTTAAATATTTAAAGTGCAGGACGTTGGATTTCAATTGTTGTTGAATTTGTAAGTATCACGTAGACTTCGAATCATATTGACAGCGGAATGTTAGCTGTGTAACTAGTCTGCACGTCGAATTTACTTTGCGTGATTGGGACTGTTGACACCTTATGGCTCAGTGCTATAGTGGACTTGCCTCACAAACAGATATACCCATTTCTGTTCATTTCAATATTTGCTTTCTTACCCCAGCCATTTCCAGTTTCGGGTTGTTACTAGACATTAGTGATTTTATCACACAAATCATACTCGATCGAATTAGCTCGTGGTTTGAAAGTCGATCGTCCACATTGTACTGACAATACGATTAAATATATTAGGAGTACCTAACAGTTAACAACCAAAAGAAACACTCGGAAGAACGATGTTTAGAGAAAGTAAAACAATCAATATCCATATTATCCAAGAACTGCACAGAATAGCTTTGAACAGGCAGAATTGGAGAGAGATGAACTCTGCCCTATTTGCTAACCTAAGAGAAAAAGGAAAATGAGTGAAACAGTTAATAATAGTTGAATATCATGGACATATATCGCGGAGGTCCGCTACAGCCAACCTTCGTTGCGGAGATGGAATTTAAATAAATCTTATCAACTATTTTTTATACTTTGGTTTTTAAACGTCTTTCCCTGGGGGGGGGGGGGGGGGGGGGCTACCGACCCCTAACAGGCGCGTCCACAGGTGGCGGATGGTGGAGGGCACTCCATAAATGTCCATATATGGAGTGTTTGCTGCAATTAAGCAGCCGCGGACCAAACCGGTGCTGTTGCCTACCAGGACGGGGCGGGATATCAGTCGGTGCTGATATCCCCACTGAAATACCCCATGTGTCCAGTGACGGGCAGCTTCAAGCGAGTATGGCCGCTATACGCTCACACTGCTGGCGTGGAGTTATCAACTCCATGCCAGGAGCGCGTTGGGGAAGGGGGAATCTTTTTTTTCTTTTCTAAAAAACTGCTGCCTTGCAGTCACCATCGGGAGATGGAAAGGCTATGGGAGACAACCCTGACAGTAAAATAGGAGAAGGCCACTCCACAAACCTCCGATGTCTTGCGGGCAGTGCTAGGATGTCCAAGAACATGGATAGGAAGACTCCATAACTTCCCTCACCGAAGACGGAACATGTCAGCCTGAATAGGCGTGGGTACCCAGCAATGGAAATGGGACATGTACGCATTATACAGTTAATGACTATGCTCGGATTCGTTACACGAAATGGGGCTGCCCCTGTGGTTCATCGCCAGGCAGGAGGAGCTCCGGACCCCCAGCCTCGAATGGGTCCACCAAAAGCTACTGATGATGACTCTGTGTATCGGGGACCCGGGATTAAACAGAGTAGAGAAACCGGCCAAACCAATCATGACAACAAAAACACAATCAAAATTATGCAGTGGAACAGTGAGGGTGTGGCTAAGAAGAAACTAGAACTGCAGCATTTCCTTCAAAAGCAAAAGATTGATGTCTTGTGCATTCAGGAGACACATCTTAATGACAGCAACAGATTCTCCATCAGAGGCTTTGAATGCTTCAGATTAGATAGATTAGGCCACAAAGGAGGGATCATCACAATGGTACGAAATAACATACCTACTACAGAAATCGCACGTAAGCCAGAGGACTCAGAACATCTCACCATCAAATTACACACAACTCCAGAAAAACTGATTATCACAAAAGAAAGGAAAACCAAAAACCAACAAAACAAGTTACAAAATCAGTCTACTTAGTTGCTTAGGAAAGGTCATGGAAAAAATGGTGAATAACAGACTCTTAAACTACCTGGAGGAAAATAATCTTCTAGATGACTGCCAATCAGGCTTCAGAAAACACAGATGCACTGAGGACCAAACAACATACCATGCCCAGGAAATAGAAGATGCTTTCCAGAAAAAATCAAAACTCCTAGCCACCTTCTTTGACCTCACAAAGGCCTTTGACAAAGTCTGGAAAGAGGGGCTATTGCTAAAACTTGCCCAGAAAGGAATCAGAGGCAAAATGTTTAAGTGGATAAAAAGCTTCCTACGAGGCAGACATGCAAGAGTCAAACTCCAGGGAATGAAAAGTAAAATGGTCAACATAACAGAAGATGTCCTACAGGGAGGAATTCTGTCCCCCACACTCTTCATAGTTTTTATAGACGATCTGCCACAACTATTCACACCATATGTACATAAAGCTCTCCATGCAGACGATCTTGCTATCTGGACCCAATCAGAATACATTGGAGTTGCAAAAGTTAGAATGCAGGAGACAATAAACAAAGTTGAAGAGTGGGCAAAAACCTGGGGTGTTCAAATAAACAAAAGTAAGACCGTCACTACACTTTTCACCCTCTCCACAAAGCCTGAAAATTATACTCTCACTCTAGACAATACCCCACTCCCAAAAGAAAACACCCCAGTCTACCTGGGGCTAAAATTTGACAAAAGACTTGGGGATCACACATTGAAGAGACAGAAAATAAAGCCACACGCAGACTACAAATAATGAAAAAACTATCTGGGACAGATTGGGGAGCCAACATAAAAACCATAAGACAAGTCTATGTAGGTCACATTCGTCCAACTCTGGAATATGGATTGACCACATATGCAACAGCAGCAAATACCAATCTTCAAAAGCTGGACAAAATTCAAGATGCAGGTCTCCGAATCATAACAGGAGGACTAAGGAGCACACCTATAACATCAATGGAAGCAACAGCAGGATTACAAAACCTAACAGACCGCAGGGATGAGAAAATCACAATAATGACAGAAAAATTTAGACGCCTGAAACATCACCTTATGCATGAAAAAACAAAAGAACTAACAAAAAACAGACTGAAAAGACCAAGCTTCAATCACCTATCAAAAAAACTTATGAAAGCCAATAAAGAAGTAACCAGCAACAATCCGGACGAATGGGAACAGCTAGAAGCATATTGCAGCATCACAAACACTTCACCCATATATACTGCAAAACTTACAATACCAGGCATTGAGAGCAAAACTATGGAAACCCCTACTGCCCTTAAGGCAAAAACACTTGATCACCTAGACACCCAATACCCTACCTCACAGTGGATTCATGTCTTCACAGATGGATCATCAGAGGGTGCAGTAAAGAAAGGAGGAGCTGGGATACTAATACTCATACCAAACACCCCAAAACTAGAACTCTCAATCGCTACTGGCAAAAAAACAACAAATTACAGGGCAGAGCTACAAGCAATTTTGGAAGCATCAAAGGCTCTAGAGGAACGGAGGCTCAAAGGAGCTAACATAGTCTTCTTGTGTGACTGCATGTCAGTACTCCAAACCATCCAAAAGGAACCTAAAGATCTCCTAACAAAAACAACTGTAGAACTTCTAAATAAACTATCTGCCAACAATAAAGTTGTGCTTCAGTGGATCCCTGCACACTGTGGAATAGCAGGAAATGAAGGAGCTGACAGACTGGCAAAAGCAGGTGCAAAAAAGGAACAATTCCAGCATAGAATATCACTGACTGAATCAAAAACCCTCATCAAAGGAAAATACAAACATACATGGAGTCAGAGAACAGGCAGTAACTTTCCACAGGACCCTATTCTAAAGCTAAACAGGTCACAACAAACCACAATTTTTAGACTTCGCACAGGACACTGCAGACTACAAGCACATCTACACAAAATTAAGGCTGCCCAAACTGACCAATGACCATGTCAAAAGGGTCCCCAGACTCCAGAACATATTATGCAGACATGCCCACTCTTTGATGACGTAAGAACCAAAATATGGCCCCAAGAGACAGATCTGAAGGTGAAGCTGTGGGGCAACCGTGAGGACCTCCTGCTGACGACTGAATTCATGGAGGCGGCCCACCTTCCTGTATAGACTTATGAGCATAGGAAACTGATCGCAGAAGAAGAAGAAGAAACGTCTTTCTATGTAGGGTCTATATTTTAAGACCTGCTTCTATGGATATTTTAGACCTATTTCTATGTATATTTAACGTACTGATTTTTAAAAAAAACTACGGTACCAGTTTTTTCCATATTTATTTAGGTATTCAGATACATATATGTGTATGTATATTTATATTTCGAAAATTACTGTTCAAATTAAGATGAAGAAAATTAGCAAAATCACATCAATGCATTGATATTAGCATATAAAAAGTACAATATGAAAATTAACGTACAATAAACAGATTATGAAAATTAGCATGTCTGAAACACAACTGTATATAACAATAAACAACATCAAAGTAAAACAAGCCTAATAATTTAAATATCTAAGCAGCACTTTTTCCGAAAATGGAAGACTAGACAGAGGAATAGAAAAAAAAGTACCTGAAAGCAAATACATTGACATACCAACTTTCACCGTTACCTCTTCATCCAAAGATCAAGATGGAAATCAAAAGAAAAATATATCAATATGTACCAATACTCTGCTACAAATATCCAACATGGTCTTTAACAGTCTCGTACCAGAGGAAAATCGTTGCATGTGAAATGAAGTGTCTGAGTAAAGCTGCAATGGTTGCTAAACTAGATAAAATAAGAAATGGAGAAATTAGGAAAAGAGTTAGTGTAATATCATGTATTGAGCATATTTAAAGACAGAAAGTAAATCCTTCTGTCATCTTATGAGAATGAAATCAAACCAATAAGATCATATAACAAAAGAGTATCCGGACATAAGGCCAAAGGAATTTCATGAAAAAGGTGGATTTAGAACATCAATATAACCTTGAACAAACATGGACAATGCAACCATGGCGACACATCTAGCCGTGGAACGACAACTTAAGCTCGCAACCATACTCGTAATGGCAAGTTTGAATACGATCAACCATCATTCACCTGGGGAAAGATAATAGACCATAGACTGTTCAAATAAACTTAGAAATGTATTAAACTTGTGAAGCAACAAAATGTGTTTTGCCAGTGTTATTAATATATATTATATTCATTGCTTTCATTTTCTCATTTGTTTTCAGGGTTTTCTTTTAATTGTATTGTCGTTAGCGTTAGGCTTGGCAACTCATTCTGTTAATGGAGCCTGCCAGCGTCGAGTCTGCTATTACACGAACTGGTCTCAATACAGAACTACTCCTGAAACCAAATATACTCCTGATGACATAGATGCAAATCTTTGCACACACATTATTTACTCATTTGCAAAGCTCAATGGAAACAGACTTGCTCCCTTTGAGTGGAATGACGAGTCAACTGATTGGTCTGTTGGAAACTATGAGAAGGTATGAGCACACTTTATAAACCTGTAATGAGTGTATGTATTTAAGAACTGAGTTTATTTATATCACAGAACGTAGAGTTAGTCAATATAAAAAATAAAACACACAGAATGTGCAGCTTTATTGAAAATATTCATTCAAGAAAAAGTAGAGCGTAGTGAACAACCATACCACGGTCGTAGATACAACTTTAGTATGGGTGGTTTAAAGAAATTAACAATCATTCCATTTGTTATTGTCTATTCTCTATCTCCAATTGGATAATGGTCATAATATTCACGTTTGCCGATAAGCATACGGGTGGTGACTGGGAGATTTAGGTGTCTATCCAAGGCCAGGATGTGTCACCTTGGCTATGTGAATCGGTAATTTCTTCGGGGTTGTCTGGTTTGATCACCCTTGCGGCTTTTTCAGGTATTTCATCTCAGATGTACGTTTTCACAGCTGGCCTGCTGTCAGCGCCCACGTCTGACATTGATAGAAGTGTGTTGGCATGCAAATAGTAATTTGTAAAAATTCATTTTTGTTGTTGGATTATGATAATCTTTTGTTCGTAAAATATTTAGGAGAGGAGGCGATTTATCCTGACATTTCGTAAGTTTACACTTTTTTATCTTTTATAACAGTGGATGGGTATTTACTCTCTTTTCTCTCATATTTTTTCTAAATCGGGAGGGGGATTTAAATACTAGAAACCACACAAATAGGCAAATCTTAGGTTTAAAAGGACACACTGGAATATACAAATTAATCATGGAAGGACAAGTTTCGCAAGAAATAAGAGGCCGCCAAATTACGTCACTAGCACTAGAAAAAAGGTCATCGGAAACCTCTAACATATGACAATGTAAGAAGCAGTACAAAAAGCAGAGAAATGAGAGACTTACTGAGTGGCAGTGAGGACAACGTTCTGCAAAGGACATGTCAAATCTAAAATAGGTTGATAATATAACATATTAAAGACGATCAACCCTTTTTTTACACGTTCAGTATGTTGCCATCGGGGCCGTGCAATAATGTTGGGAGGTGGCTGCATTAAGTGGCACGAACAAAAAACATTTTCGGGAGCATCGTTTCGATGAAAAACCATTTAAGAAGGGCGGCATTATGAAGACTTGCATTATACTGAGACAATCTACGTACAGTCCTGGTTGACATTGTCTTCTGAACGGTCCGAATATTCGGTTGCTTGATGCGAGGATTGAACCTGGTATCTTAACACACACACACACACACACACATATATATATATATATATATACACACACATACATTATACTCATAGCATTTCCATCGTGGATATTGGCAAAGTACTAAAAAGCGTAACTAAATTAATGGGGCCTTCTTTCGTTACTTTTCTTGATTATTCCCATGTTTTCCGTTGACCAATGTTTATATATTTTTGGAATCGCATTCCAAAATGGTACCAAAAAAAAACTTACCGAATGAAGGCCTGCTTACGTTTAGCTGTTGGTTTTTTTCTATTGCCGACGTACATGATTTCCATAGATCTTCTCAGAAACCACATCACAAATAGCCACAATGTTACATTGAGCTCGTCTGTTTAAAGTCCATGTTACACATTAGCGAACAAGAATTGGTTCTGTATAACAGCCTAAGACTATATGAGCATGGTCTCTTTAATCGATGCAAAGAAACGTATGCAATTGAAAGTGATGCCCAGTGTTTAAAACAAATACAAAGTGTGTTAAATGAACCAATCAGCGGTAATTGAATTATAATAAATCATCTTGCTAGATTGCTATAATATTGTACGGAGGATAGAATACATTGTGCCGTGATAAACGGATGTGCTGCGATAGCTGCACAATACTCGGCACATACGATTGAAGAATTATATTTTATATCACTTTGATCGGCAACGGAATGCGGTTGTTAATCTCACAACCAAACATTCTTAGTTGTCTCTTACGACACATATGACAGAGAGTGTTACCATTCTTTGATTCCATTTCCGACCATATAAACAGGAAACCGATATGAAAACTGTTATTTTGCCACGATTATGACGGAGATGGGCAGAAAGCAACTCGGACATCCACAATACTAGGTACAATGTCCACAGCAGATAATTAAGTTTTTAGGACACATGGAATAGAACTAAATTCACCCATGCAGCAACAAAAGTCGATGTTTTCTACCGGCTAGAGAGAAAAAATTTTTTAGATTGATAATACCGCAGACGACTGATGTGTCGGGCCATTGGCCAAATACAACGGCAACACAACGTATTTCCATTTTCTGGACTGCCTAATGCTGGAAATCTTCTACGACCATTGTCCTGCTACAAGAGAAATCCAGTGGGAGTTTGATAATGAAAGCTGAAGAAAAAGAACAAGAGTGAGAATAGGCCACAACAAACTCAAACAACACATGACTGGGACGTTTGGAATTAGTGGCACCGATATTTGTCCTTGTGTACAATCTCCAGAAAACACAGAGAATATTTTACAGAACTACCCACTGCACGACACAACTAGAAGAGCATTCTGTCTATCTGAAACAGCTCTGGCGAACAAGCTCTACAGCCCTGTCTCAGGACTGGTGACCACAGTACAATTCATTGATGAAATCCATATCAGCATCTGACTTGGACTGGAGAACGAGGCAGAAGACGGAACATAGAATATGCCTAGAAAATAATATCAGCCAATAATGATGAGCTTATCGATACATCCTTAAATAAGGTATGCTACCAACCATGATGATATTCTGTGATTATGTTCGTTTTCGACAAAGACTTATACAGTCTTTGAAATATAGGGTGTCTATAAAGTCGATGGGCACTGACATTACACAAATCCATACTAAATATTTCAAATGTATATGACGTTCTGTCACCATCAAAATAAATAAATGTTCAGTGGCTAATACCCGAAATTAAAACAATTACATCATTTATGTCGCAGCTCATTTAAACATGATCTCTCATTATTTGCTGTTTGATTTTACACTGCAGGCCACTAATCAAAAACAGAAGAATCCAAATCTCAAAGTGCTTCTAGCTGTTGGTGGCTGGAATCTGGGATCTGACCCCTTCCATGCAGTAGTTAATACAGCAGCTTCCAGAAGCGAGTTCGTCTCAAGCACCGTTCAGTTTTTGAGATCTCATAAACTTGATGGTCTTGACCTTGACTGGGAGTATCCAGGCAATCGAGGAAGTCCCGCAGATGACAAGCACAAGTTCTCCCTCTTGGTTTCAGAGCTCAGACAGGCATTTAACAATGAGGCTAGTGGTGCTCGTAGACTACTGCTGACTGCTGCAGTTGCTGCTGGAAAATCTACCATAGATACCGCTTATGAGGTATCTAACATAGCACAAAATCTGGACTGGATCAACTTAATGACCTATGACCTTCATGGTGGATGGGAAACTGTGACTGGTCACAACAGCCCGCTTTATAAAGGCGCGCAGGACACAGGTAATCGTATAAGAAAATATTTATTAAAATATTGTGAAAGCCAAAAGATACATTAATACACTTCTTTCTATATTATAATAGCTGTGTTCTGTCAGTCCCTTCAGACTGCTGTATAAATAGCACATTTATGTCACATGTGTGTAATATCCAATCAAAATGACTGGTGTCGAAATAGAATTCCCCCCTCCCCCCCCCCTCGTACTACTCAAAGGAGACGCCATTGTTGATTTCAAATGTTTTGTGAAGCATGATCGCCAATCTGATCAACGTCGCTATAATGATCCAACATCAATGGTTTTCATCAAGGACGATGGCGAAATATCCTTTCACCACGACATTCACATTTCGTCATGCATAAAGTATTGGTTATGGACTGTATGATGTCATACACGCTTTTGTTCTCATACTTTGAGCCTGGTTGGCAAGCACATTGGTAATATGAGGCATATCGTGGTAAGCAACCCACTAAATTTCCTCCCAACGGGATCCTAACGAATCTAGTAAACAAATAACATCCTGTCTGTACCAGTAGGGCAAAGAGACAGTACTGGGATTATGTTTGTCTGTACCAGTAGGGTAAGAGACGATACTAGGATTATGTTTGTCTGTACCAGTAGGGTAAGAGACGATACTGAGATTATGTCTGTGTGTACCAGCAGGGTAAGAGATGATATTGGGATTATGTTTGTATGTACCAGCAAGGTAAGAGACTTCTTCTTCTTCAACGTTCATTCTCAAACTCCTGCTGGATCTCTCTTGTAGTAGGGCCATGATCCATTCTAGATTTCCAGCAGGATGTAGTCCAGAGAATGGAAATGCGTTGTGTCGCCGTTTTATTTGCTCCAATGGCCCGCCACATCCGTCTTCGGCGGGAGGGTAAGAGACAATATTGGGATCATGTCTGTGTGTACCAGTAGGGTAAGAGATGATATTGGGATCCAACGCCAGCCTTCGTTTGCCGTGATATTAGTAATTGTTGCAGTACTAATACAACCAACTTTTCGAATCTCCCGTGAAGTGATTTCATCATCATCATCGTTAATGATGGTCAGTTGAAACGGACCTTCAACATGGTCTGCCTCTTGTGATTGGAACCGTACTCTGACAGACACTATCGTGTCCATCTCATGATGTTTTCTTCCCAGTAGGTTTTTAAAAAACCCTGTTTATACAAATATTTCGTGAGTGTTTCAATGCCATATGATTATTATAAAACCATGAGTGAGTATTAGTTTGTCACGGGCAGTTTACATTTTCAGAAATTCATGTTCCTTCTAGATCTCCCACGAGTTGTCTTTGCTTCCAATATCTCAATGCAGAGCATGCTCTGGCTGTGGGTGGGGGCTATCAGTTTGTAAAACACTCTCGCTGCAGCTAGGACATTGTGCAGGGCCCAGATCCACTCATTGTGTTTCCCATCATCATCTCACGATCATTGTGTAAAAATCGAGATTAGACAAGAGAATCTTGAAGGACAAGAAAATCGAAAAAGAATCAAGTGCCTGATTATACCGCCAAGCACTTGGTCACTAACATAACAAGCGTTCTAAGAGCGGGACTAAATGGTGAAGGTGTTATCATGGAAACATTTATGCATGCGATGCCTTATGACAAACGCTTACTATCAGACCGGATAGTATCTTCCACTGCGATCAAATGCATAATCATATGACCGGTTATAGATTCACAATCATTGCCCTTTAGACAGAACGTCCGGCTCAGACCTAGTGTTAATTCCACATCTCTTACTATATAAATAAATATGAAAATATTGGCCAGGCATGTCTCTAAAGTTATTGATCCATAATTGCATAAATAAGAGAGCTCTGACAGATTTAGTTGTTAACTTGTTTTTCTCATTTAGTTAACAGAATTGAGGAAATTATAAGTCATTATAGTTGTAGTTACAGTTAGATTTGAAACACAACAGAACATTCAAACATACCATGCATATTTGAAACACAACAGAACATTCAAACATACCATGCATATTTGAAACACAACAGAACATTCAAACATACCATGCATATTTGAAACACAACAGAACATTCAAACATACCATGCATATGTATTGAGATAATTTCTTTTCGTTTTAAGTTGGACCTTTATTGTAGCCCTTCGTTAAAATTGTTAATACAAAAAATTCTAGAAAGTTAGGGAATTTTAAAAACTAACATTTTCACGTTTAAAAGGCAAGCCGTAACGAAATGTTAAATCCCAGAAAAAGTACATGCCCGGCGAACAAAGGATATATTGTGTTGTATGGTAACTATAGAATCATGTTGGAAGTCATTTTTTGGTTCTCAGCTATGACTGATGCTACCGACATAACACCATGGTAGCCATTTAGTACTCTGATAATTTTAACGGTTCTTGGTCGCCTACATATCCAGGAAATGTTTTCGTGAGCATCAATAAAACATTTCTTATAAATCCTTTTTAAAACGACATAGGCCTATGTCAACATAAGCTAAAACATCACATATTACTACTAATCCACAAACTTTAGAGACTTCAAATAATGTACTAACAGATTTATGATTTAATTGTGCACAATAGTCAGTTCTTCAATTCTGTACACTTTACATTATTTCAGTTTATGACCATGCATGTGTTTGACGGAGAGGGAGGAATGAAAAAAGGAATAACGCATAAAATCCGAGCATCGAATTTTAAATTTTTTTGAAAAATATGATACTGTTAAGTTGACGCAAAAATTTGCTAAGATTACAGAGTTTATGTTATGATAAGTTCCATTGAAAATGCCAAACATGATAGCTTTAAATACAATAATGGATGCTAGATACGTTAAGTACAGACACATTTACGATATCATACACCGACCCGATAACCACCGAAGCAATGATGTGTTATGTTTACTTCATGTGTTATATTTCGTGTTGCACGAAGTATAGCATATATTCTTCAATTTAATTTTCATAAAGACAGTTTCAAACCCTCACACACCCCTCACCGATGCAGTACTTTGTCAACTGCTGACGACAGATAAAACATACTTTTCATACATCAGCCCGAAGTGTAATAGCGTAAGTTCTGCTCACAAACGAAAATATATTATTTTTAAAATGTCTCAGATCGCTTAATTTATTATTAAAATATACGATTTCAATATGCCTTTAACATGCATTTTTATCACTGTCTACAGGTGACAACGCACACCTCAACATAGACTGGGTAGCCAATTACTGGGTACAGCTAGGAGCACCTAAAAACAAAATCGTTATTGGTTTAGCTCTCTATGGAAGATCATTCACTTTATCAGGTTCAGCCAATGGTGTTGGTGCTCCAGCTTCTATTGGAACCAGTGGAACTTACACCAGAGAAGCAGGATATCAGGCTTACTATGAGATCTGTGAGCTGATTAGCAGAGGCGCTTCTCAACATACCCTCAGTGATCAACACGTACCCTATATAATATCTGGAAACCAGTGGGTGGGTTATGACAATCCAGCTAGTCTGAGGGAGAAGGTTCGTTATATAAAAGATCATGGGTTCGGTGGAGCCATGGTGTGGGCGCTCGATCTAGATGATTTCAAGGGACATTTTTGCGGAGCTGGTCACTACCCGTTGTTGAGCGCTATCAGAGATGAATGTTCAAAATAAAATATTCAAACTGGTAATGTAACAAAAAATAAAAATATTATATTAATTTTTTTCACTTAATTTCAACTATAATTATACTATACACTCAACTATAATTTGTTTAATCATCCGTGTGCTATTTTGGCCCGAAATGGGAGCAAAGAATAGCAACACTATCATCTGTTATCGCCCCTGTGATGGAGTTAACTGAAAACTCATGCCTAGTTTTCTGTGAGAGAATCAATCATTTCATTTGTAGAATGTATCCAGCTTGTCAGAAAGTAAGTTCATCACCAGAATAGTATTACTTGCTGATCCAACTTTTACCGTGATTGATAACAAAAAAAGTATACCCACTGTGACCAATGAACAGTCGCATCAGTCTAAAAAAGTGCCCTTTTTGAGATCAACGCTCTGGTCCTATATGAAAAAGAACTTACAACGAAGTTATGGTAAAGTTCTCTCTGTAGTTGAAGAATGCCTAGCTGGTTGCACTGAACCCTAGATGCCCATTGTCCCCAAGTTATTTAGAAGTAATGATACTTAACAAAGAAACAGAAGTCAAAGCGCCAGCACCAGACGTTATTATATACTAAGCAGAAGGACGTGTGAGGTCATCATTGAACTTAGGCCGGGGCAACAGGAACAGTGGTCATGGACGAAAGCGTTAAAAGCAATATCAGAAATGTATTTAGTTTATGAAAGTTGGGTGTCGGAGGCAGACTTTTATCATGCCCTAAAGTTTCTTGTATCAATAATAAATGCAGAATTGGAGGAGCTTAAAATCATGTCTGAATAATAATAATAATAATAATAATAATAATAATAATAATAATAATAATAATAAAAACCGTCTATCGTAGAAGATGAGACAACAGTTTCAGGCCTGTGCCGTTGCATTTTTCTGTTGTGCACAAAGATGACTGTAAAATCAAATTATGGCATAAAATCCTCTGTCACATTTGGGACAGGTTTGGTAGAATGTGGGTATCTGTGTTTGTTGTTCTTCATTTCTTTTTCTGGCAGCTCTTTTTCTCTACGCATCTGATATTTGGTGCTTCTCACCAAATTTTCTGGCGTTGGTGCAACCCATTCGGTTATTCTGAACGACAGACTCCCAGGATTAAGAGACAACAGGTTAAGTGGTTTTCGCATGCTTACAACGATCAGACCTTGAGCCTTAAAACGCATTATTATACAGACACGGTGGATACAAAGCCAGGGTGAGACCTTGCAAACGATGGATTACAGAAATAAAAGAGTCTATGAAAACAAATATTAATGAAGCACACACAAAAAAAACCATCTCCAAGGAACTCTTCTACCTCTTACGCTGCAATGCATAATGGGGTATAAAGCGGGGGAAAAACAGAAATAAAGAAAGACTCTCAGGATATGTTTAATAGATGTTAAAGATATTTACAGACTCTTTGAGAGAGAGTTCTTGAAGCGTTTATTCTGCCAACCGACTAATGGTTTTCCCTGAAGGAGATCTCCATACATCAGTTGTTTTTGGATGCGTTTGTTGTCAGACATGCGCAAAGCGAGTGCGGCGCATCTCAGTTGAGCCATATTCAACATTGCATGAATGCTTGAGATATTGGCTCTATGGAGGACTTCAGTATCAGGTATTTTATCATGCCACTTTATCATAAGAAGTCTGTGGATACAGTATATGTGGAAGTGAGTGAACATTCTAGCATGTTTGCTGTTTAAATAATAGCCTGTGGAAAGGCAAGATAGAAGAAGCCTGATTTATTGCTACTTGATCCGATTGGATTCAAACTCTCAACCTCTTGCGCATAAATCGAATTAATTATCCAGTCTGAAAACAGTCTGAGGGAACAGTTTGAATGCTTTTGTGAACGAACGAAGAAGAAGTTGAAGAATAAATATTATGTGAGTAGGTGACCTTTGGCCTCTGGATCCACACTGAGACTCGGAAAGGTCACCATCACCAAGCATGACCGTATCCAATAAAGACATTCCAACTGAATTAATTGGGACCCCATTAGTTACGTTTTTGATTATTGTTGTGGTTCAGTTGGTCACTATTACATACTTGGCATTGCATGCCAAAAATAGGAAACGCTACTCCAAGTATATAAATAGTGATCAACCAAAGTCCAAACATGGACCCTAGTCCAGTCACATGACAATTCTAGGTGACAGGTCTTACTGGAGCAGGTCGTGCACCATGTAACTGTAGTAAAGCAACGGCTGAAACGTATTACTAAACGCCGTATTACATGTAAAATCATGTCAAGATTAGAAGATAGGAAAATATTCGTGATATGATCTCGTAGTCATATTTCATTATGCCAAAATATCGTGCCAAAAAACATGTACCATGTACACGTTTACCATACAGAATTTGCCGCGTGAAGGAAAGAAACTTGGTTATATATACAAATTAAGGAGATTTATTTTACAGTTTGGAACGTCCGTAGAGTCATGGTTAATATGGTAGCCGTGTGCTCCAGAGGTCGCGAGTTTGAATCCTCATGGTGACGTCTTGTTTAGAAAGTTGATTTTCGGAGATTCCTCAGGATTATTACATGAAGAGAAGCAGTTACGTGCTATGAGCGGTACTCTTGGCATGTGGTGTGTCATTATGTTGAGAAAGACGGAGTCTATCTATCTATTCTCTAATACCTTTATTGCCTTTCAGCGTCAGGGGTGGAAGAGTTCTCTAGAGATGACGCTCGTGTTTGCTGAGTATATTGTAGAATTTGTCGCCTCTTTTATTTCGATACCTATCGTTTATTTTTGATTCCACAGATGTTGATTGTGTCGAATTTGGTAGTTTGTTTACGTTTGGTATTTACAAGCGTTTTCTGAGAACTCTTCATTGTTTCCTACGAGAGGTATTACTTAGACATCGACTATCTAGATGGACTATGTGATTTCTTTTCTGAATGGGATATATTAGAACACAGTGTAACCATTTAGTCACTGAAATGACACTGTGACTGCTTTAGCGACCCGACAGTGTGGAAATAGTACTAAGAGGGACGGAGTACATATTAGAAAACCCAATACAGTGGAGTCAATCCTCTAAACCCAATGATCCCGTTTTATTATAAAGTACTATTAATTTTAAGTTCATATTGAGCGCTACTGATGAAAACTTGCCCATCCGGGGTCAGAAAAATGGAACACATTATATGGAACAAAACAACAGCTCACAATAAACACATGCATATATCGCACAAAGGCATTAAGTCGAAGGGCATGAGCCCAAGGGCCGATTGATCAGCAACCATGAAAACTTGCAAAACTGGGTAAAAAATCTTGGAGCCGATTTTCATCAGTATAGTTAGAAAATGTATGTAATGTGAGGGAGCTTTCAGAAATGTTTATTTACAACGAACTTTTTCGTGAAGCTGCACTTCACACCGCATAGCGGGCCGCGAAGCGCAATGGTTAGCGCACTGGCTTCGCATATGGGTGGTCCTTGTGTCATCCCCAGTTGATTGAATCGATCTTAATTGGGTACCGGATTAATCTGCAAAGTAAAGACTGCGAGGGATAGGAGATGGCTACCACACTCACATAGCAAAGCCATTGAAATGCACGATCGCTAACATCTCATACCCTACAGCTTTAATAAATAATAATTAATGAATTAATATGTGTTAACTTTACTTTACAATAGCCTTGTGTTTCTAGAAAGCAGTAAGGAAAGTCAACTAATTTAACGTTTGGGACATTTTAAATGTTTCATGTTGCGATAGTTCAGATTCTCATTAAGTGTAGATCAGACATATACAAATGCCTATACTAAAGTCAAAAATATTATATCCCGCTTACTAATTCATAAGTATGATTGGAAGTGATTGTCTCTGAAACTACCTGTTAGATTGAAGAGAACTTCGACATGAACTCTGTACATATCAATGACGCTAAAATATTGCTATTATTTAGTCCATATATACCATGTGTGTTGCACGTCGGTGTATGTTTTTATGTTTTAGGATCATTGAAAATAAGTGTAGTCAAATTTTATATTCTAATATACGCATATTATTTTCTAATTAGGCCCCTATACTTTACTCATAGCCATATCTCCATAACACCTTAATAGATGTATGTATTGGTGTTTATGTCCAATGTTGAAGATTATTCTATCGAGAGCTGTGCGACGGTAAACGTTCAAGCGGAGGGCAGAAAAGGCGCTTCAACGATCACCTAAAAATTTTTCTCAAGCACTACAGCATCGATCCTAGCTCCTGGGAGAATACATCACTTGATCGTTCAGCTTGGCACACCCAGATCACTGCTGGCATCACGAAATTTGAAAAAGAAAGAATACCGCGGGCAATCTACAAACGCAAGAAGCGGAAGGACAAATCCGAAAATTATCCTACCCCGAACCTTCAGCACTCCTGCATGCACTGCAATAGAACTTTCCGTGCACGAATCGGACTCATCTACATCTACGAACTCACTAACCAAATTAGACAGTTACCAATTTATTATTATTATTTATTTTTTCATCGCATTTATTGTCTTTTATGCCATGCTCATCTTTGCTTGCGAAGGATGAACAACATATGCAATGTTAAACGTGGCTCCAATATGCGAAAGTTACTCTTGTTTTTCGATCACCATTACACCCCAAGCAAGTTGTCTTAACTGCACTGAAAATTGCATATTTGTAGATTTTTGATAAGGAGATGTATTTGTTGCTCCTGTATATACATTTAACGATTTATTCTACATGCGCCTATTTACCATAAGATGTTATTCATTGTGTCAACAAAATATGGTCTTCATCTTACCGAATCTGATGATTTCACGAGGTTGGTAATTGTTAATTGCTGGAGAAATTGTAATCTATCTCGGTGTCAGTATGCGTCTTTCTCACCAAGCACACATGTTTAACAAACTTCTTCTAGAACTGAAGGAATATTTTTCATAGGGACTCGCGTGTCAGAACTTCTACATCACATATTTTAAACGTTGTGTTTTGTTCAACATACCCTCTCAAGTCTATGAGAACGGACCAATCGAGACAAGAACTCTTACAACAATAACCAACATCCCGTACAACTATTGAGGTATCCTCAAGACAATAAACATAGAGCATCAGTATTAGTACTACACGGACCGATATGCTTACTTGTAAACATAAATAACATAGAGACAGAACAATGTTGCTTCCAATAATAGCTTATACATGTAAATTCAAGTTGAAAGCAAGAGCATAAATGAAAACATTCTTAAGACTCATGGGAGTTGAACCAGGTCCGTTATGGTGGCAGCGAATCGCCTTACAACTCAATGTTGTTTATGTTTACAATTAAGACTATCCGGCCTTGTAGTACGAATACTGATGTTCTATGTTTGTGCTCTTGAGGATACTTCAATACTTGTACGGGATGTTCGTTGTTATTGCAATAGACCTTGCCTCGATTGGTCCGTTCTCAGTGACGTGAGTGCGTAGGTTGATTGTCTTGACTCTGCCGAAGACGGATTTGTCGGTTCAGTGCCGTAAATAAAACAGTGACACAACGCATTTCCATTCTCTGCGCTACATCCAACTGGAAATCTTACAGGACAATTGTCTTATTACAAGAGATATCCAGCGGGAGTCTGAGAATGAACGCTGAAGAAGAAGAATATCTTTACAAGATCACATCTTTTTGGTGGGATGTGGTTGGTCACGTACGGAAAAGCTGTTTACTTTAATATTCGTACTACAAGGACCGATAGGCTTACTTGTAAACAAAATAATATTGAGTTTCAAGTCGATTCGATGCCGATAGAACGGAACTGGTTCAATTCCCGTTAGTCTTAAGAATTTTTTTTCATTTATCCTCACGCTTCCTACTTGAATTTACATGGTCTGTTCAACAACCTATCCTTTGACGTTAGTCTATACAAGCTCAATTCTAAATGCACAGATGCCGCGCAGATGTTGGTTGTAATAGTGCAACGGTTTCGGATATATTTCTTGTCTCTCTGCAGGCAATTATCATTCCATATACAGCATTCATATCCACGGACATGAGCTTAAAAATGTTAGCCATGAATACAGCAAGAGCAGCTGTATTTCTGTTTCCAGTGTGCACCACGAGACGGTACTTTTAGGATTTTGGTTATCTGCTAACTCTGGGTCCGTACGAGAGTAATGTGGGGCCCTTTGCATCCTTGCAGTTGTAATAGTAGATTGGGTCTATCTATTCAAAAGTTCACTTTATTGTTTTTATCCATTTGATTAACGTAATTCTCTAATCTGATTAGTGATACATGTATTGTATTATTGCAGCTCTCCCTGTCAATACTCTCTATTTGCTGAATACAGTATTGTAGTGTGTCTATAAAACTGCTGAGCACTGGCGTCACGCAGATATGCACTAAATACTCACAATTAATATGACGTAGTGTCAACACCAATGTTAATGAGTGTACAGTAGCTTTGTAGACACCCGGTATTTGTTGTGTGATTGTAATATTTGTTGACTGTAGTTATGTAGATTTATTTTGGGTGCAGTTTTCTTTGCAGAAGAATTATGTTTGGTTTCCGCAGTTCTTGCTGTTTGTAACTCCCATTGTTGATCTGTTTGCTGACCATAATTATTGATTTAAATTGGTTTTCTTCAGCGTTCATTCTCAAACTCCTGCAGATTAGCAGAATGTAATCCGGAGAACGGAATGCATTGTGTCATGATTTATATAATAAGCACAAGTTCTTGTTTTCCGTTGTATGTATTATTTCCGTTGTGTGTATTATTTCCATTGTGTGTACTATTTCCGTTGTGTGTATTATTTCCGTTGTGTCTATTATTTCAAGTGAGCTTCTGATAGTGATAGTGTGTTAGTCGTCGTGCAGTAAAACTTCATCACTTGTTTTCTATGAAAATAGAGTCAGACAGATGATGTTACATTGAAACTCGTGAAAATGAATTCTTAAGTTCATCAGGCATATGTACATTTAAGATACACAACAAATATTGATGTCGTATCGAACATGTTTCAACTAGGCATGTTTCCATCAGGTTTTACTTGCGCACTTTAGGGAATATATATTCGAACTTATTATGTGAAGCCCATACGATATTTGCAAGTATGTAAACTAGGGACCATGTACAGGTATGTCTACTCTACAGAAACAAATGTTTACCGAAACTAGTAATGCATTTCGAAAACAGATAAAAGAGTTTACTTTACCAGTGAAACAGCTACCCTACAAGTACTGGCTCCTAGAGATACTACACTCGGTCTTTTCTTTTTGAAAATTATGCCACGAAGATGTATTTGTTGACACTTGATTGTATCAGCAATTGTCATCATCAATACAAGTAGTAGAAGAAAGAATGTACGCCCAGTTGAAGATCATTCATATGTCATTTTGTACAATGCTTTAGGTGTTCACTGTTCTTCCAAGTCAGAAATAGTGTTTCTTTTTAAATTAGTTGTTGCACGCAGCCAACTCTTTCTTTTGATAAAAGATTTTTTCTGTCATGTCCTTGTATATTTAGAAGTAACTATAAAAATGTAAGATTATGTGCCTTACCAGGAGAAGGAGTCTGCTTAACTGACTATTTGAGTGGCTTGCTGGATACAAGGAGTCTAATTGATTTAAAGACCCTTTCATTGTTTTATTTGTAAGACATTTTGAGCGGCGTGCTACAAACGAGAAATACTAGAAAATGATACTCAATGAATAATAAAATTTGTGTATTTATATTTCTACCCTGGCTGTACCAGATATTATTGATTATATATATATATATATATATATATATATATATATATATATATATATATATATATATATATATATTATATATATATATATATACCTCGTTGCGATCGGGGACATGGATTTATTTCTAGTTCAGAGTGTAAAGAATACGGTTACTTGTCATCTATCCTGGTATATCGTAGGAGGGTGACTAAGGAATATGCTGACAATTTATCATCTGTATAAAAAATCATCATTGTCACACATTGTCACAATTTCTTACTTTTAAATAACCCCCATGGATGTCAAAGAGATGCAGGATATTGGACATTGCACCTTTGGTTTTTGTGGGGTTTTTTTTTGCAAACTCCTATATATATATATATATATATATATATATATATATATATATATATATATATATATATATATATATATATATATATATATATATATATAGATAGATAGATAGATAGATAGATAGATAGATAGATAGATAGATAGATAGATAGATAGATAGATAGATAGATAGATAGATAGATAGATAGATAGATAGATAGATAGATAGATAGATAGATAGATAGATAGATAGATAGATAGATAGATAGATAGATAGATAGATAGATAGATAGATAGATAGATAGATAGATAGATAGATAGATAGATAGATAGATAGATAGATAGATAGATAGATAGATAGATAGATAGATAGATAGATAGATAGATAGATAGATAGATAGATAGATAGATAGATAGATAGATAGATAGATAGATAGATAGATAGATAGATAGATAGATAGATAGATAGATAGATAGATAGATAGATAGATAGATAGATAGATAGATAGATAGATAGATAGATAGATAGATAGATAGATAGATAGATAGATAGATAGATAGATAGATAGATAGATAGATAGATAGATAGATAGATAGATAGATAGATATATAGATAGATAGATAGATAGATAGATAGATAGATAGATAGATAGATAGATAGATAGATAGATAGATAGATAGATAGATAGATAGATAGATAGATAGATAGATAGATAGATAGATAGATAGATAGATAGATAGATAGATAGATAGATAGATAGATAGATAGATAGATAGATAGATATATCAACAAAGTTGGAGTGCAAGTTAGATAAACTTGTGCTGGCGGAAAATTGTGTTCAAATGTATTTTTACTTGCTTGCTTATTAGTTTACCCTCCGATAAAGACTTAGCATATAACACATCACAACTTTTGCTATATTGTTGAAATTAATAAATAAGTGACGAACACACAAAAGTAACAATTATTAAGAAGCTACGCTTTTCTACTGTCAACATGTGGTTATGAGACGTAACAATGTGATCCGCAATAGAAATGAAGATAATCATCTTTCGAAATGAAATGTTATAGAATGACCCTAAGACTAATATTGACAGAAAGACGAACCAACGTAGAGACCTGAATATAAGGAGACAATTAAATACAAAAGTATTTTTTAAACACAAGTTATATAGCAAAGTTTAGACATATAGGTAGTCACAATGGTTTAGAAGGATTAGTAATAGAAGGAGAGGTTCCAGAAACGAGAGTAAGAGATAGACCAAGACTACAATGAACACAGGATATCTAAGACTTTTTTAACATGGCACTGGAATGTGCTGTATATCTTGCACAAAGCTGAGTGACGTACACGGTGACAGTGAGGACAACGTTCTGCAACAGACAAGTCACATAGACAGATAGGTAGTAAATATAAGTATATTTTAAATATCTAGGAACAAAATTGTTATTCTCAGAATATAGGTATTTTCAATAGTTTATTTCAAACACTCATCTTTGACAGCGCTTAGCAATGGGTAGTTGCCCTTCCCACAGAAGTGTCCTTTGAAGTCATCCAAATCAAGGGCCCAGACCATGGCACCACCGAACCCATTATCGCGGACATAACGAACCTTCTCTCGCAGACTCCTGGCGTCATCATATCCCACCCACTGATTTCCGGAGACAAGATACGGCACATGTTGGTCATTGATGTAGTTCAGGCTAGGGTTCTTAGCAAGAATCTCGCAAATCTCATAGTAAGAGAGGTAGCCTGCTTCTCTGGTGTAAGTTCCACTAGTTCCTATACTTGCTGGTGCACCAACACCGCTGGCAGAGCCTGTTAGGGTGAAAGATCTCCCATATAGTGCCATGCCAACCACAATCTTATCTTTGGGAGCACCTTTTTGCGCCCAGTAATTGGCCGCCCAATCTATATTGAGGTGAGCGTTATCACCTGTCGATGAAAAAAAAGATACGTTTTACATATGTAACTAACAGTGAAAACACAATTCCCTTCAAAGAATAGTCTTAAGAACAATGTAAAAAATGTATGTCTGTGTGAATAATACGTATTCACGTGAATATCAATCTCCCGCTTAACCATAAATGATCGAGTGAAAAATGAATGTCCCAGTTAAAAACAAGTGATGGTGTGAATCATGAATGTCCTAGTTAATAACAAGTGATGGTGTGAATCAAGTGTCCCAGTTAATAACAAGTGATGGTGTGAATCATGAATGTCCCAGTTAATAACAAGTGATGGTGTGACTCAAGAATGTCCCAGTTAATAACAAGTGATAGTGTGAGTCATTAATGTCCCTGTTAATAACAAGTGATAGTGTGAATCAAGTGTCCCAGTTAATAAAAAGTGATGGTGTGAATCAAGTGTCCCAGTTAATAACAAGTGTTAGTGTGAATCAAGAATGTCCCAGTTAATAACAAGTGATGGTGTGAATCAAGAATGTCCCAGTTAATAACAAGTGATGGTGTGAATCAAGAATGCTCCGTTTAATATTAAATAATGATGCAATCATTAACATTCCTGCTAATAATAAATTATGATGTCAATCATAAATGTATGTTTAAATCATAAATTGTGGTATAAATAATGTCAATCTATCATTCTCTTGTAATGCTAAAGAAAATTATACAAACTGTAACATGATTTACAAAATGTGAAAATATGTTGTTTGTTGTTTGACAATGTTATTGTTGAAGTCAAAATTAACGTTTGTTGTTAACATGCACCTTCTTTAAATCATGTCATATTTTTGGTTATATCAGGTCGTTTCGGGGGTTAAGGAAAGACAATACAGAAATCTGACAGAACATTAAAAATATGTTCAGAAGAAAATATATACATGAAATTAACAGAGTTCAGTAATAAGTGCACTGACTTTCTAGTTGAATGACCCATGGTTTAATTCCCAGTTAAGAGGAACTTTTTTTCTCGACTACTTGATATTCTGTCGTCAATCTAATATCAGGAAATTTGCACCAGAAAAAATCTGGGAAAGTTAAGGAGATTTAGGGTGCTGTCGTTGGTAAACAAAATACGAGCCTAAACATTGTTGTCATAATCAGCGCCGTATTTTGACTTGATAAGGCCCTAAGCTATTTGAGATATGGGGCCCTTTATAAGTCCAGATACTATATATCAGTACTAAATATATTATTTGGGGGCCCCATGACAGTGGAGGCCCTAAGCTATAGATTGTTTAGCTTATACGTAAATCCGATCATGGTCGTACTGCAGCTCAATGCTAAAATACGGGATTTTTATTTCTGGTAAAACGTCACACACCCGTGCTCAGTAGCTGTCAACGTCTATGCAACAAGTGGCCAAGTAGTCAAATAATTGTTCTATGTTTTAGAAATGACTAGTATGGAGTTGGACTGCCAATCTTTCGTTTACATTATCATATTTTCTTTCGTAAATCTATGGAGGTTAACGATTGAGGCGAGGAGTTATGTGTTCTGAATGATATATATTATTTTCCGCAATAGAAAAGAAAATATCAGAGGTGGAAATCATATACTATAAAAAGGTCCTAAGAATATCAAAGATAGGAAGACGATCCAACATAGACGTCCTCAAAGAAATGAACAGAGAAGATTGCTTCCGAAAAAGTATCAAAATACAAAACTGACATTTTGAACTTGACAAGACAAAGTGGTTAAGAAAGATTAATCATGGAGGAAAAAGATTCCAAGAAGCAAACAAGAAACAGACCAAGGCTACGATCGACACAGGACAGCGAGAACATTCTAAATATAGCAGGGGAAGAGGATTGACATCTTGTACAGAATTGAGAGGCTTACCGAGTTGCAGTGAGGACAACGTTCTGTAAAAAAGATACGTCACATCAAGCCCATATATAAGGGAAGATAGGATTGGGACGTTGACCCCCCCCCCCCCCCCCAAAAAAAAAACAAAAAAACAACCACTTCGCAAATCAGAACATAACTTTGAGTCCTAGGAATATAACCAACAGGTTGATAACCCCCCCCCCCCCCCCAACCTCCCCCTCCCACCCCAATGACTATAAATGACTTTTCGCGAAAAGTTCATCAAATGTCTCATAAAGAGTAAATACTTATGCACGAAGATGTAAGACGAAGATGTAAGACGAAGATGTGAGACGATGTGAGAATGACATTTTTTAGGCAAATCCCCTCCCCCCTCCATTTATTGTCTATTGATATTGAAGACGTATCTATGGCACTGCGCAACATAGATATTATATTGTGCTGCTCTAATGAGAAGGACACAACATTTGATGATTGTTTAGTACGAGTAGAATAAAGTCAATTATCTGCGATATTTAATATGCATTTATCGTTAGCACATGATTATGATACTCTGCTTTGTATTCGTGAACACTAGATAGTTTGTTATTGTTTAACTATTGTATTCGTGAACACTAGATAGTTTGTTATTGATTAACTATTGTATTCTTGAACACTAAATAGTTTGTTATTGTTTAACTATTGTATTCGTGAACACTAGATAGTTTATTATTGTTTAACTATTGTATTCGTGAAAACTACATAGCTTGTTCTTGTTTAACTATTATATTCGTGAACACTACATAGTTTGTTATTATTTAACTATTGTATTCGTGAACACTACATAGTTTGTTATTGTTTAACTATTATATTCGTGAACACAAGATAGTTTATTATTGTTTAACTATTGTATTCGTGAACACTAGATAGTTTGTTATTGTTTCACTATTATATTCGTGAACACTAGATATTTTGTTATTGTTGAACTATTGTATTCGTGAACACTACATAGTTTGTTATTGTTTAACTATTGTATTCGTGAACACTACATAGTTTGTTATTGTTTAACTATTGTATTCGTGAACACTACAGAGTTTGTTATTGTTTCACTATTGTATTCGTGAACACTAGATAGTTTATTGTTTAACTATTGTATTCGTGAACACTAGATATTTTGTTATTGTTGAACTATTGTATTCGTGAACACTACATAGTTTGTTATTGTTTCACTATTGTATTCGTGAACACTAGGTAGTTTGTTATTGTTTCACTATTGTATTCGTGAACACTAGATAGTTTATTATTGTTTAACTATTGTATTCGTGAACACTAGATAGTTTATTATTGTTTATCTATTGTATTCGTGAACACTACATAGTTTGTTATTGTTTAACTACTGTATTCGTGAACACTACATAGTTTGTTATTGTTTAACTATTGTATTTCTTATTCTACTTGTAATATTCGCTATTACCTGAGTCTTGGGCGCCCTTGTAAAGTGGACTGTTGTGTCCAGTAACAGTTTCCCAACCGCCGTGAAGGTCATAGGTCATCAGGTTGATCCAGTCAAGGTTTTGGCTTACTTCAGGGACTTCATACGCAGTGTCGATGTTACCTTTCCCTGCGGCCACTGCGGCTGTTAGAAGTAATCTGTTGGAATTGCTCGACTCTTGATTAAAGGCGTTTCTTAGCTCTTGGACGAGAAGTGTGAATTTGTGCTTATCGTCTGCAGGGCTTCCTCTGTTACCAGGATATTCCCAATCAAGATCAAGACCATCAAATTTGTTTTTCCTCAAGAACTGGACAGTGGTAGTGACAAATTCATTTCTTGATGCGGCTGTATCTACTACACGATGAAATGGATCCGAGCCTAGATTCCAACCACCAACCGCAATAAGTACCTTGAGGTTTGGATTAGTTTTCTTAAGATTTGTTGCCTGAAAAGTAACCAAGGAAAATTAGTAAGCTGCACTACACAAAAATATTTATAACATCTTAATATATTTTAATAACACATGTAATATTTTTGTGTGTGTTACATTATCAGTTGTCTTGGACATTACAGATTCCTACTGTCATGAGAAAAATAAAGTATTCTATTATAACACGAATTAAGCAGTGGAAGTCCACAAAGAAAATATAACGCAAATATTTCACAATTGGGGGGGGGGGGGGGGGGGTTAGAGTATGGCTAATCAAGAATCTTTAAAAAATTTCGATTAGGGGCGTTTCACATCGAACATTGATCAAATATGCCAAACTCTTTCAGGACTTGATTATGTTTAGGTTTGGACCAAATTAATTTTATAAAATTTCCTTATGTGTTTTTTATTGTATCACTTGACATGCTAATATTCATAAATAGTGTATGTGTAATATATCATTGGAAAGGGGAATGGATACAGAATATGAATATATAAGTACATTGATGGTATGTTATTCCTTCACAAGGTTAGAGTTAGCCTTGTGAAGTAATCAAATATCAAATCAAAGCCAGTATACTGGCGATTGGTCCGAAAAGAGTTAACTCTTGCGGTATAAAATAAGGAATGTCTTTAGCAGGTAGGTCATGGAATCCATCAGCTGGCTTATTAATCGACATCTTGTTGTAGAGATTGAGTACACATGATTCTTAACCAACGAATTTCTTCTATTAGTTCTAAACATTACACAACTAATAACAAATGATGATGTAATAATAACAGTCACTGAAATTCAATACAGTTGTGTTATTTTCAGATATTACACGGAACATGTGCAGGTGCATTTATAATTAAGTCTTCATCTCTCGACCGTATTCAATGTTCATCTCCAATGCAATCTTCAACAAGATGTCATGTCGTTCTATGTGTCCACACTATTTATGTGTCCACACTATTTATGTGTCCACACTATTTATGTGTCCACACTATTTATGTGTCCACACTATTTATGTGTCCACACTATTTATGTGTCCACACTATTTATGTGTCCACACTATTTATGTGTCCACACTATTTATGTGTCCACACTATTTATGTGTCCACACTATTTATGTGTCCACACTATTTATGTGTCCACACTATTTATGTGTCCACACTATTTATGTGTCCACACTATTTATGTGTCCACACTATTTATGTGTCCACACTATTTATGTGTCCACACTATTTATGACATATTTCATAGCTTATAGTGTATGTTATGCAGTTGAAACTTGCTTTTAGAGAAGAGTTCTGTCTCAGCGTCAAAACAAATAGTTTTGTCACCCAGAGCAAACGCCATCTCTGTCGCTCTTACTCTTTACATAAACTAAACTCTAATCGGTTGACGAACATCTAGTTATTGATTTTGGACCAACTTGTGTATTTTCATCTCTTGTGATCTGCCCTTTATTGGCTGCTTATTCCAACTGCTGCTTTTATTAGTGGTAGACGTTTATATACCCCAAGCATTATATCATATCAATGACGACCACCAGTGCACTGACGATTACCGTTCTTATACACTAAACCAATGATTTGTACTGACGTTTACTGTTCTTCATACACTGACCCCATGATTTGCCCTGACGACTACTGTCCTTCATACACTGACCCCATGACCTGCACTGATGGATGATGTGGATGAAAGATTGCATTTGTTATGTGTTTTGATATTTGATAAATATTTGGGCACTTTTTCTACCTATCTCCCACACTCATGTCCATCAGTATCTTATAATAAGACAATACATGGGAAGACAAGAGAAGGTTACACAAGAACACAAGAATAGGAAGGGGAAGACAAGATATGACACAACATCTAATAAGATGTTGATGCAAGAGATAAAGCTTCCGAGTCGGAAAACAACACAAAACTAGAAATTGGAGGAGGGGGCTGGAGTAACACAAGGCAAATAAGACAAGACTAGAAAGATAAGGAAAGGCAATACACAGCAAAAAAAGACTGCTAGACCAGACAAGGCAAGACAAGACCTGACAAGACAAGACAGGATCTGGCCATGCAAGACAAGGCACGACACGACATAACACGACAAGACAACAACAACATGACAAGACAATACAAGGCAATGCATGATAAGATAAGACAAATCTAGACCAAAAAAATAACCTTTTCATAGTTTCCAAGAGACCAATCGGTTGATTCATCGTTCCACTCAAATGCATCGAGCTTGTTGCCAGTGATCTTAGCGAAGGCGTAGATGATGTGTGTGCACAAACTGGGGTCGATGTCAGTAGGGAAACATTTTGTCTCAGGAGTTGGTCTGTATTGTGACCAATTTGTAAAGTAGCAAACACGGCGACGACATTGAGATCCCTTGGGTAGAGGTGGAGCATCGGTAAGAGGTTCCGGAGCCTTAGTATCATGAGGTGCGTCTGTTTGATGATTAGGACTATCGGTTTGTGGAGGGCCTTGTGTTGGAGGACCTTGGGTCTGAGGGTTATTACCATCGGTTGGCCACCCACACACACTTGTGGATGGATCAAACACAAGTCCTGCTCCACAGCTGAAATCAAACTCCGTTCCCTGAGAGCATTCAATGAACTTGTTTTGGTCACTGGCGTCAGGATGTATGCCGTCAGATTTGCCATCACACTGGTTTGCACCGACTGTATGCACAACCAGCGCTAGTGTGAAAGAGAGGATAAAAGATAGAGTACCCTGAAAAGATATGCAACAAGTTACTAATGGCACGTTACGAAGTCAACAATAATATATGACGTTACTTATAACTATGCATATAGAACAGATGCGTTTTTAATGGTTGCTAGTATATAATATATATATATATGTTACACTATGTAAAAATTTTGACAAAAAACGACTGTACTCATGTTTACTTGTTAATTTTGGGTTGGCAATTTTAACATTTGGCTTTCTGGAAAACCATTTATTTTTATTGTATCTCATTTTGCAATTTAACCAACATGACCGTAGTGCTGGAGTAAACATGGTGAATACATCTCAGAAAGGATAATACGTATAAATCTGACAGAATAAGAAAGAACAACCCGGACACCGTGATATAAACGTTTCCCAAACACCGTGATATTAACTGAGAAATAATGCATAAAAACGTCTCCGTGAAAAGCAAGAGATAAGACACTGGCAGGAAAAATTGTAAGCCTGAAAAAATTAAAATAACAAAATAAAAGTGATCAACTGCAAAAACAAATGACCGCATTTTTTCAATGTTTACCGAAGGAAAGAGCAACTATCCAGACTAAATGGAACCTTTTCAAAAATTAAATGGCAAAGCAACTTCAAATTATATGCTGCATAAGAAGAAAAGAGATTGACAAGAAAACAGCATGCTGAGATACAGGGAGCTATTAAACAGAAAAAGCAGTATATCAAGGATTGGCTAAATTCGAAACGACAAGAAGACTATATCTAAAATATCGTTCAGCTAGAAATTAAACTAAACGCGCAATAAGAAGATCAAACATAAATTCATGGAGCTACTACAGCAAACATCTGACATATGTAAGGTAAACCCAAGGGCGTTCTTTTAAAGTAACAAATAAATGAGAGTAATAGAAGAGAGCTACAGTTCAATAACAATTGTTAATGACAGGAATGGAAAACTCCTTGTAAATAAAACAGCAGGAAAGGCTAGATGGAAAGAATACTTCCAAGAACTATACAATCCAAACATCAATACGGTGTACATACCAACAGCTAATATAACGGACCCGAGTAACAAGGAGCCTGAAATTGTGTATCTTAGAATAGAGGAAATCCTAAAACATAACCCAAGAAACAAATCTCTAGGATATGATTTATCAAATGAGGCATTAGTAGCATTATGAGAAACGGGGATCCTATGGTTGGCAAGATTATTCAGCATATCATGGGTAGAGTGAAAAGTTCCAGCAGATTGGCAAATGTCAATAATTGTTCCAATATGGAAACACAAAGAGAATAAAAAATGATCGTGAATTATAAGGAGGCATCGCACTACTGAATCATATAGGAAAAATATACGCAAAGATCTTAGAGCAAAGAATACGATACATAACAGAATCTCAATTGTGCCCCACTCAATTTGGTTTTAGAAGAGGGGCTAGCTGTATCGGCGCAATTTTTACACACTGAGACAACTAAGTGAAAAAGCTATTGAATACAATTCAAGATATCAACACTACATTATAGACCAGGAACAGGCATTCGATAGATGAGATAGGAATATTCTCTTGGAATCATTAGAGATGTACAGCATCAGTGGTCAGCTATTAGACAACATAAAAGCAATATACTTAAATTGCATAAGTGCAGTGAGAACATCATATAGAACGGTCAAAACACTTGAAACTAAATCAGGGGTCAGACAGGGCTGCGTGCTTTCCCCTTTACTTCTCAATATCTGTATGGATAGAATAACAAATTTGCTATAATTCTAAAAGAGGAAAATATAAACAGTGCAGACAACTCAGTAGATGAAAACACAAGTGAAATCAATGAACTTCTGTTCGCCGACGATCAAAACGTGATATACAATGACGTAGAAATCATGCAAATCCATTGTCTTCAGCTTGTAAGAAGTATAAAATGAAAATCAACATATAAAAGACGGAAGCTATGAAAATCAGCAATTCGCCAACAATAATATATATCACAATAAACGATTCAGTTGTGAAACAACAAAAAAATGAAATATTTAAGATGTTTTTTAAAATGTTATTTTATTTATTTCAGAAAATGGGAAACTAGACAGAGAAATAGAATTAAGATGTCAAAAAACAAGCTTAGTAACATATCAACTTCCACCATTACTCCTAAATCCTAAGATCAATATGGACATAAAGAGGCAGATAGTATCTACAATTTTCATACCAACACTTTGTTACCAGTGTCAAATATGGTCTTTAACAATCTCGCAGCAGAGAAAAATCATCACACGTGAGATGAAATGTTTAAGAAAAGATGCTATGTTCACAAAACTGGACAGAGTAGGAAACGAGGAAATCATTTTTTTAAAGTCGGAATAATGTCTTGCATCGAATATATAAAACGTCAGCAGATAAAGTGGTTTGGTCACCTTATGAGAATGGACCCAAGCCTATTACCACTGAGAGATTATAACAAACGATCAGCTGGATACAGAGCAAAAGGAATACCGATAAATAGATGGATCAATAACATCACGACATGTTTGTGACTCCTTCACAAACACAGAGTCAGTACGACTCAGGCAGTAGATCTGGCCTTGACCAGAAACTTACAGCTGCCACCCCTACGCTTAACGGCAAGTGTGCATGTTATCAACCAGCTTCCACCTGGGAATAGACAATAGACACTGAATAATTCAAGATTATTCAATATTATCCATGATTTTTATTTTATGCAGCATGTTCTTTAGTTTTTACCTTTAAAATGTTTGTCATCCCTAAATTACACACTGTAGACAAATAGAAAGATGTACACAAAAACAATATAATACAACTTTGTCTACAAATGTTTAAACATATTAGGTATACTTTAATTAATGCACATGAAATATTCAGTAAACGTATTTGTATTACAAAAACATTAAATGATCCAATATATATATATATATGACGTTTTTGTATGACAGTTGTTCCTAGTTTGTGCTCCTCGGACCCCCTGTGAGTGGTGAACATTTTTGTCACTCAGACCAAATTAAAAAGCCTAAATTAAATTGTATGAACTTTTAGATTTGCAATAAAAAGACAAATTAACTGGCACAAACTGTAAAGATAGAAACAGCGACAAATAATGCACAAATAAATATAGACAATATTTACACACTTAGATAAATGTCAGTTACGCTGAGAATTAGCATACATGGAATACTGTAGGAATCTACGTAAGAAAAAAATATTCATACAGGAAACTGACAACATTTTTGTTAAGTAAAATGTACAGCTATCAGCAACAGGAGATTCATCAACAGAAATATCACACCGTATTCCATATTCCTCATTCCATAAACTATCAAATTTATGTTAGGCATTAAAAAACACTAAGAAATAACATAATGCTCAAAATCTTAAACTCCTGCATAATTCCAACATTAACATATGGATGCGAAAGTTCGAAAGCAACATCAAACTTAGAACAAAGACTAAACACCTTTGAAAATAAATGTCTTAGAAGGCTACTGAACATACGTTGGTCAGACTTCAAATCAAACACAGTTGTCAGACAAGAATCAAAACAAGAATATGTATCCACACGGGAACGAGAGATATGGAAATCTCTGACATCCGCCCAATGTGCCGTCTTTGGCCCTAGAGGAATAACTAACTAAAATCTACATCTTATGATGAGTTACAGCCCTTTCAACAGCGGACGTTAGTCCAATTTGGTTATATCAGGACATTTAACATTTAAAATTGTAGAGCTCTTAGTTCTGTTAATCCAATCACCACGACCTCGTCATTACTTGTAGGAGAAATGTATAGTGAGTTGGAGATAATGAAAATTGTAAGAACTACTAATTTATAACACGCAGTATACTTAATCATTTCAGACTTAAAAATAGTGTTATGATATACCATTGTTTCCGAAGACAGCAGCAGCTAGAAACTCAGGTGACAGAGCTATCTTAAATAGTCCATTCTTATCTGTTTTAGACCGTGAAACACATGACCTACAGCAAATGTGGCCAAAGACGCTGTAATGTTCGTGTTTGTATTTCAGATAGTCGTATGCTAATAATTTGCGATACAGAGTTTCCTGAAAGAACACATGGTGCTATCACTTGCTACGGAGTGCAAAGGATCTCGTATTGCTCTCGTGCAGACCCAGTGTTAGCAAATAACTAAAATCCTAAATCTTTTACTTCCTCGCGGTGCACACTGGAAACAGAAATAAAGCTGTTCTTGCTGTATTCCTGACCAACACTTTTAGGCTCGTGTTAATCGATGTAGATGATGTAGATGGAATTAGAATTGCCTGCAGAGAGACAGGAAATATCTCCAAAACCTCTACGCCATTACATCTAACATATGCAAGGCATCTGTGCATTCTGACTTGGCCTGCTAAAAAGCAGAAACATTGGAGGGACGACCACACCAGTACACACCGAATCTGTAAAAGGCAACACACGCTAGAGGGCAGCGTAGTATACGTGAGTCGATTCAGTGACATCGGAACTACAATGGTATAGCACGAGACCAACTGGTGTAAGTGCTGTTCATGCTCGAGAAAACACATAAGTCCACATGCCCCATCACAATTGACCCCATTAAAAGCAGGAGTCATGACTCGGGTATTGGATACGCCAACATGAACATGCACTCCTGGGTATGGAAGAGAGCTTTGAATACAGCTCCCCAGTGCACACAGGACACGCATTGAACAAATGTCGGGGAGCGGTATTCAAAGACTGATGAGACTCGGAATCTGAACAATGCGGACAACGTAGAGAGGGACACAAGTCTCTAACGACACTGCAAACCTAGCCCAACTGGACTGTCGGCTGTTGCCTAACACGGATCATACAGAGCCAAGTACATTTAGATTGGAATCGATACCATATCAATCGCCGAATTAATAGTGATCTAAATACTCTTTCTCTTGTCGTTTAGTTGCAGGTGCTTCTATAAGTTGTGCTATGTTTGACTACAATATATCATTATGGTATGGATGTTTTCAGTGAGTTTCGTGTATCTTTGTGTTTCTTTTTCTATCTTTTAAATTTTTTAAAATAAATGTTTTACACCGACGTCTGAAGTGTTGGGTCATTGGCACAAATAACACAGTGACACATTATAGGCCTATCTCTATTCTCTGGACTACGTCCTGATGAAAATTTAGGAGGATAATTGTCTTGCTATAAGAGATATGCGGTGTATGTTTAAGAAAGAACGCCAAAAAAATATTGTCTTTGTGTTCATATGTCCGACTCAGACATAGATTTCTTAGGACTCTGTGTGCTGAAGCTTCCAATGTGGTACCCCTACGACCCTGAAGGGTTATGGGTTTTATTGATTGATTGATAGATTTCTTAAATGGGTTGTACTGTGACAGTTAGTCACCAGCCCCGAAACAAACTCGTAGATTTTGTTTGTATTCTTTATACGTGTCACTATTTGAGTATTTATTTTCCTGAAAATATTGTTTATGATCCTTCTTTAATTAAAAATAAAATATTCACTTGTTCAAGCGTTTGTGTTAGAAATTTGAAACGTATGCATTTCTATATTGTTATACTTGTATTATAAGCAAACGTCAAGATAGGTTGGACGTCATTTATCGTCAAATTATTATTAGGCTAATACTTGTAGAATAATATTTTGACGCTAAATAACGCTAAACATATTTCTAAACACAAAATAATTGTTACTTAGATAGATAAGTGAATTCAAGTCATTAAATGTTTCATTTGTTGAAGTATGCCTACATCTGTTTGTTTTGGTGATAAGACTCAAGGATTGTGTAATTTTTAGCACGACATACGCAACTGGTTCCTATTTGCGGAAGTCTGAGGAAGGAAGAGATAACTTGAATCTTTAGTGACGTGACGTTAGTAGTTAATTATGGAAACTATAATAGTTCTAAGATTAGGAATAATATGATAGGCACGAGGCGATAGAAGAATCGAGCTAACAGCAAGTGCTGAAAGTTATGAAACGAATCTATGGAATCTGAAAATTCTGTCCTGTAGTGTGTGAAATAGTACTATGATCGACATATGGAAAGGTGTCATCATAACCGGGTTTGTTTGTAAAATCATGTGAAAAGATGCTGGGTACACACGAAAGGAAAATTTTAGTTTTATACATTCAGGAGGATATTACTATGAACGAGGGGTAGGAATACGGATCAAGAAAGAAATAGAAAAATATATCAGCGGGTACTGGACATATGATTATAGAATGATGATGCTAAAAATCAAAGCAAAATCAATAGATCTAGTCATTATACAAAAATATGCACCAACTACAGATTACACTGAAGAAGAAATAGAACAGTACTACGGAGACCTACAACAACTACTCAAACCAGTAAAATCAACAGACATTTTAATAGCCATGGGAGACATGAATGTAAAAATAGGAAAAGGAAGACACAAGAACATTGTAGAGCAATTTGGACTAGGGACAAGAAATTACAGAGGACTCATACAGTTCTGTGAGGAGAACAACATGATCATATGTAACACATTCTTTGAACATGAAAATATAAAATTATATACATGGAAAAGTCCTGGAGACAGAAAGAGGAACCAAATAAATTACATTATGATAAACAACAGATTTAGAAATAATGTCAAAAACACAAAAACATACCCAGGTGCAGATATCAACCTTGACCATAATCCAGTGCCGTGTAAAATACATGCCAAACTTAAAAAGATAGTACATAGAAGAGTTCAAGAACCACAGATAGACGCATCAGAACTAAAACAACCAGACATACAACAAAAATACCTTCTGGATGTAAAGAATAGATATGAACATCTAATGATAGAATGCAAGGAACAATACAGAAGGGAAAATCCAGAAGATAAAATAGACAATAAATGGGACAGCCTAAGGAAAAGTATTCAAACATCAAATGTAAATTTATCAATAAGAAAAGCCAAGAACAAACAAACATGGATGATAGATGAAATATTAGAGAAAATGTAAAAAGGAAAGAAAGCTAAAAATACCCCAAAATACTCAATTATAGACAAGGAGATACGTAACTTGTGCAGAACAGTGAAAAAACAAGGCTAGAAACAAAATGCAGTGAAATAGAGGTGTCCATACAACATAAAACAAAATTAATGCATAAGGAGATAAGGCTGATCACAAATAAGAACAATCCTATAAATGGGAGTGGCTGCATTAAAGATAAAAATGGAAAAATTATTGTTGATAAAACAGAAGTACTTAAAAGATGGGCAGATTATGTGACAGAACTGTTTGATGACCAACGGAAAAAAAAAACAATACACAACAACGACGGACCAGCAATACTGAAAGCAGAAGTAGAACATGCAATAAAAAAATATATGGAAAGGCTGCAGGCTCCGACAACATAACAGCAGACATAATAAAAACTCTAAATGATTTTGGTGTGGATATTATCACAGAACTTTGCACTGATATATATGAAACAGGCCACATACCTAAAGACCTAACTAACATCATCAATATTCATACCACTACCTAAGAAGCCAGGGCTGTGGACTGTACAGAAAATAGAACAATAAGTATAATGAGTCACTTAACTAAAATACTCCTCAAGATAATACATGAAATAATTAAGAACAAGATAGACACGGAGGTCGGTGAAGAACAATTCGGTTTTAGGAAAACAAAGGAACCAGAGAAGCTATACTGAGTATCCGACTAGTGATAGATAAATATTTAGAAGTCCAGAAATGTTTCTATATTTGCTTCATAGACTACAGCAAGGCCTTTGAAAAAGAAAAACGGAAAATTAATAAAATGTCTTCAAGAAATAAGCATAGATGGAAAAGACATCAGATTGATTAGAAATATATATTGGGAGCAAACTGCATCAATAAGGCGTGAAAACTGCTATACACCATACATAGAAATAAAAAGAGGGGTAAGACATGGATGTATTTTATCACCAAGCATATTTAATATCTACACAGAGAATATCTTTAAAAATATAGAAGAAGTATCAGGACTCAAGATCAATGGGAAAATAATAAACAACCTTAGATATGCAGATGACACTGTTCTTTTAGCAGAAAGTGAACATGAAGTACAAAGACTAATAGATCAAGTCAATAAATCAAATAATGAATATGGACTGGATATAAACATTCAATAAAACAAAAGCCATGATAATCAGCAAAGACACAGAAGAACAAGAGCTAAACATAAACATGCATAGAGAGAAACTACAACAAGTAAAACATTATCAATATCGTGGACACATAGTAACAAATGATGGCAGATGTGAAACAGAAGTTAAAAGAAGAATAGGATTGGCTAAAAGTACCTTTAATGACATGAGGTAAATATTAACATCTAAACACATTACAAACAAGTTAAAAATGAGAATTATAAAATGCTACATCGAGTCTATATTAATGTATGGCTCAGAAACATGGACACTAAATAAACAATTAGAAGACAGAAATGATGCCTCTGAGATGTGGGTATATAGACAAATAGGGAGAACATCATGGAAAAAAGAAAACAAATAAAGAGGTGCTAAAGACACTTAATATGAAGAAATAACTACTTCAGAGAAATAAAAATCAAGCAAATAAAATATTTTGGACACATTAAAAGACATGACGCCTTATTGAAGACCTTACTTGAGGGAAAAATCAAAGGGAAGCGAGCAAGAGGTAGACAGAGATACAAGTGGGAGCGTAGTTTTGAAGCGTGTGAAAACCACTTGATCTGTTGTCTTTTGATGTGCTCCAATAATGGTATTGTTTTGGTTATCTGTCTGATATTATCGTTTCTAATTATATCTCTTAATGACACCCCGAGTATTCTTTGTAGAAAAGTCATTTCTGCTATAACTATTTTTCTTTTGTCTTGTGCTGTCATTGTCCAGATTTAGCACTGGTAGCACAGTAATGGGATAATAATAGTCGTGTATAATGCAACTTTAGTGTCTATGTTTACATTTTTGTTCTTGAAAATACGTCTCACCTGTCCTAGGATCTGGTATGTTTTGTGGCCTCTATTTTGTATCTCTTTGCTGCTTTTCCCTGCACTCGATATAATGCTTCCTAAGTAAGTGAACTCATTTACCTGTTTAAGGTGTTTGTTATCGATTGAGAAAATTATATTTTTTTTCTTTGTTATTGTCATTATTTCCTTCTTTTCAATATTAATCTTCATGTTGAATCGCTCGCAATTCCTGGGATTATAAAGAAAAGAACCAGCCGAAGACGGGTGAGTCGGGCCATTTGCACAAATAAAACTGAGACACAACGCATTTTCATTATCTTAGACTACACCCTGCTGGAAATCTAGTAGAACCATTGTCCCGTTACAAAAGATATCGGGAGTTTGAGAATGAACGTTGAAAGAAAGAAAGAAAGACAGAAAAGAAAACAGAAAAATATCAATACTCTGTTAAAACACCAATCTCAAACATGGCCATTAAACAGTTTCTGCAAAGGAAAATCGTTACACGTGAAATAATGTGTCTGAAAAAAGCAGCAATGGCTATTATACCAGATAAAAAAGAAATGAAGAAATTAGGAAAAGAGTAGGTACAATGTGATATTTTGAACGTATCGAAACACAACAAGTAAAATGATTTGGTGACCTTATGAGAATGATCCCAAACCAAATACCAATAAGAGCATGTAACAAAAGAATATATCTATCTATCTATTCGCTGAAACCCTTTGTTGCCTTTCGGCGTCAGGGGTAGAAGAGTTTTCTGGAGACGGCCCTTTTGTGTGCTGAGTATATTGTGGAATTTTTCTCCTCTTTTATTTCAGTAGTCCATCGTTTTCTTGGTCGGCCTCTATGTCTGCCTTCGCTGTATCTGTGTAGCATAACTTGCTGTGATATACTGTCTGATGGTAATCTGCTGATGTGTGCAAACCATTTGATCTGTTGTCTCTTAATGTATTCTAAGATTGGGTGGTGCCGGTTCTTTGTCTAATGTCCTCTTTCATCACTCTGTGTGTTGAGTATATAATATTAACGATATTCCTAGGATTCTGCGTAAGCACGCCATTCAGCTGTCACAAGTTTACGTTTGTCTTGCGCTGTCGTTGTCCATGTTTAGCATTGTTCTAAATTTAATAATTTAAATTTAGCATTGTTCTAAATTTAATTAAGTTAAATTTAAATTTAACTGATAACAAAAGAATATCCGGACATAAATCCAAAGGTAGACCAAGAAAACGGTGAATAGAAAACATCGAGATAACAAATATGGACAATGCAGCTAAGGCGACACATATGGCCTTGGTTTGACAACTGAGGCTCCCACCCCTGCGATTAACGGCAAGTGTAGATACTATTAATCATCATTCGCAAGGAGAAAGACAATAGACTGTGTTTATACTTACGTTTAAATTATATTACAATATATATTATTCTTATTATTTTTCGTGTATATTTGCCTTCTCTATAATTATTATTGTACGTGATTTCGAGATCTACGCTCAAAACATCAATAATTTCCATCCTCATTCTTTTTATTATATTTATAAATACGATCGTTTTGTTATTAGGTAGCAATAAGCTTATGCAACATTTATTTACACATTTTACTTGATGTTGAAATTGCCTGATCATGCCATAATAACTGCTCATTTTCTTCATTACTACTCTGCTAGAATATGATTATTAGTGTGTCTCGTTTGTGGTGAGGTAATGTATTTGGATGATCTCCTCTTTCCATATAAAATATGGACTCATTGCCCAATATTATGAATTAATGTCTTTTGTAGACTAAACAATGACATTTTGTATTCTCTTCAGAATATAGTAGAAAGATATCTGTATGATGCTATGGTATTAGTCATGGATCTTCAGACACATGGATATGTTAATGATGGCACGATGCCAGTTCATGGCAAATCTCATAGCATAGGCATATCTTGTATCTAGAGATCAGTGCGTCAGTTCAATAACCGTGAAGAAAGCAAACTCGCTAAAGGAACTTGTATACGGATTTCTCCCTGCATGTTGCCATGCCAATTAGCATAATGTAGACCAAAAACCATCAGCCGCTATACGTTGAGAAATCTACTGAAGCAGAGATCGGAGCACCTATGGACATATCTAGTGTATGAAGAGAATAATCAACATACCTAATATCAAGGTTTTATCGATAATGACAAAGAGGCATTATACTCGTATATTATAATGCAAAACAAAATTGCATTATACAAGACTATTATTATCCTACCAATGTACTACCAATGCCAAATCTAAACAATGAAAGCTCAAGACAAAAGAAAAATAGTGACCGCAGAAATTATGTGTCTACGAAGAATACGCTGAATGTCATTGAGAGATAGAATTAGAAACGATAACATCAGACAGATAACCAAAACAATACCAGCATTGGAACACATCAAGAGACTGGTTTTCACACACTACCAGACTACCAACAGACAGAATACTACAGATGGATATGACGCATAGACATAACGGCCATAAAGCCAGAGGTAGATCATGTAAAAGATGAATCACAGAAATCAAATAGGCCCCGGGCACAAGCTTACAAACAGCACACAAGAAGGTCATCTCCAGAGAACTCTTCTACCCCTGACGTAGAAGGCTAACAAGGGCCACAGCGTGTATATATATAGATAGACAAAAATGTCCGAGTACTTAGAAAAGTACTTGAAATAAAGGGAGGTAGAAGAAATACGAGGCTATCAATTTGTGGTCTCGAGGATATCAGTCTGTGGTCTCGAGGATATCAATCTGTGGTCTCGAGGATATCAATCTGTGGTCTCGAGGATATCAATCTGTGGTCTCGAGGATATAAATCTGTGGTCTCGAGGATATCAATCTGTGGTCTCGAGGATATCAATCTGTGGTCTCGAGGATATAAATCTGTGGTCTCGAGGATATCAATCTGTGGTCTCGTGCCTTAATAACCTTTGTCGTGCGAGCATCCTTGATTCATCATCAAGTGCCGTCTCCGCAACAAAAATGATCTCAAAACGGACCTCCAGCAACTTCTATCTCTTGCTTTGTGTGTGCACTCTGCTAGACTATAATCTGTCCATGTCGTATATTTCCCTCCCGCGTGTATCTCTGTCTACCTCTTGCTCACCTCCGCTTAACTTTACCCTCAATAAGGTCTTCAACTGGGGATTTTGTCTTTTAATAATACTAAAATTTTTTGATTTTTATTTCCCTTTTGTTTTAGTAGTAAATCCTATACAGGATGTAGCCATCAACCAAGCATTTTTTTGGCTGTAGTGATTTTCTTGACAGTATTTACATTCAGTAGTTTGTCATTGTTGTCTGAAATGTTTTGATGCACAATTGTCTTAGGCAGAATCTCTGTGTTTTCGTCTCTTTCCGTGAAGTTATCCCTATTCATTTATATTTCAGCATCTCAAAATTCTGTCTTCTAGCTGTATGTTCATTGTTCATGTTTCCGAGCCATACGTTAATATAGAATAGATGTAGTATTTTGTCACTCTAATTTTTAGTTTGTGATTTGTTTAGATGTTAATATTTTTCTCATGTCATTGAAAGTACTTTAAGCAATTCTTATTCTTCTTTTAACTTCTGTTTCACAGCTACTGTAAATTATGATTATGTGTTAAAGATATTAGTAATGATCTTGTTGTAGTATCTCTCCATGTATTTTCATGTTTAGCGGATGCTCTCCTGTGATTTTGCTGATTATCGTTTTTTTCCTAATTTTTGATGTTTGTATCCAGTCCATATTCTTTACTTGATTTATCGACTTGATGTATTAGTCTTTTTTAGCTCATATTCATTTTGTGCTATGAGGACTTTGTCATCTGCAAATCGCAGGTTTGTTTATTATTTTCCTTCTGGTCTTGTGACCTGACGTTCCTTCTATATGTTTAAAATATTATTTGTGTACAAGTTAAATAAGCTGGATAATAAAATAGATCTTTGTCTTACTCCTCCTTTTATTTAAGTATGGTGAGTAGCTGTTTTCACACCTTATTGGTGCAGCTTGATCCAAGTACACAATTCAAATCAGTCTGATGTCTTTCCAATCTAAGCATATTTCTGGGAGGCATAACGTTAATTTTTCATGTTAGACTCTGTGGATAGCCTTACAAATATATGACTGTGAAGCAAACATATATACTCTCTTGGACTTCTGTGTATTTATCTATCTATAGTAAGATACTATATATAACATCTCTGGTTCCAAACTCTTGTGATTATTTCTCTTGGCTATGTTCATCAGACAGCAGGGTGTTTATTGATTTATTTTAAATATAATTTATTTATACTTAGGGTTAGAAGAGTTGTTGGGTGTGAACAGACTGAGGTAAGCTTAACGTTAACGAGTTACCTTTACGTAATAAGTAAATTTCAGTTGTCTGTAACATGGCCATGGGAAATAATCAAAAGAGGTAGGCACTCAATATGGGATAGAAACACCAAACTCTTCTTCGCTGACTTTGATGTCTGCCTTGTTTTTAATTCGTTCATGTATTATCTTGAATAGTATTTTGGTTAAGTGACTTATCAAACGTATTGTTCTGTGTGGTGTACAATCCACAGCCCTGTGTTTCTTATATAGTGGTATAAATACTGATGATTTTAGGTTTTTAGGTATCTCTCGACGTATCAATCGACGATTGGTGATCTGATATTAATCCAGTGATTATGGCTCCTACATTTAGCAGTCACATTTTTTTGTGGTGTGGTGTTTATGGATACCAAATATTTATACCAAACTAGGAATGCTCAACTCCAATGTGATATCTGTGATGACATAAGGTTGCAAAACATGGAAAATGACAAAGGCACTGGAGAAGATAATGAAGAAGGTTTAAGCAACTGAGATGTGGTTTTTTTTTAAAAAGAGGAATTATGACAATTCCATAGACAACAACGAAATCTAATGTAGAAGTCCTCAGAGATACTGGAATAAAACGACAAATTATAGCAAAAATTAGAAGCAGACAATCACGATTTTAGGGTATGTGATGAGAAAAGCAAAACTTGAACATTTATTAACCGCCGTCAAAGGGAGAAGAAACAGAGTAAGACAAAGAGAGAAATTTCTGGATGAGTTGTCACTGTGGCACAAAAAGATATCAACTAAACTTATTAACAACACAAGAGACAGAGAAACATGATCGCCTACGCTACTCGAAGTGGTATTTGTTTGACTGATTAATTGCGTGATTGATTGACAATTTCGTGGGCGAGGAAGAATGATGGTCAATCAACGGCGTACTAGGACAGTCAGTCAACGTGTAATGGCGGATACAATCAAGGAGAGATCTAAGCACCTATATGATAAATGTTTCAGTGTAGGGTAACAATCCTAAACAGGAAGTAGGTGGCTGGAGTAACACAAGGCAAATATCAAGATAAACAAAAATAGGTAGAATCAAACGACTAACTAACTAACTAACTATTTATTGACTAGATAAGACACTTAATTCATTTGAAAATAAATGTCTTATAAAACTCGTGGATATTGGTTGGGAGGAATTCAAGTCACACAAACAAGAGAAGACACCAAGCTACAATATGTTTCTACAACCAAAAAAAAGAAAACGATGGACTTATATCGAACATGTACTTAGAAAGAATGAAAACAGACTGCCACTACAAGCATTAAAATGTGTATCAGATTGACAAGGAAGAGAAGAGAGGCTCTTCGAAGAACAACTATCAAAGAGGGTACGACAATGGGTCTCATCAATATACAAGAATTACACACAGTAGCATCACATCGCTCGAACTGGAGAGCTCTGGTTTCTTCCAAGATATACAAAAATAGGTAGATGTGTTACCAAAATAAAACATAAAACAACCTAACAACGAGATACAAGAGACAGACGACGTTTCGACTAAAAAGCCTTCATCAGGACAACCGAAAGACAACAGTACAACGTATCTTACATGGAGACAAATGTGGTTATGATAGGCAGGAAAGAAAAGGAGAGATAGTGAATAGATAGTGGAGGAAGCAACGATGGAGCAGCATTGTAGGGAGGAAGAGGGTGTGAGGAGAAGAAGTGAGGAGGGGAAAGTACACACAAGTAGGCGAGGAGTGAAAATAGATAAGGTGTGGTAGCAAGTAAAATAGTATAAATATGGATAAATTAAGATACTTACCTCAAAAGTGGCCACAGGCAATGAGTATTAGCATACAATTAGTAAAGGAGAGCAAAGGAGGATGGTACGAGAGACCAGATGAGAGAGAGAGGGAGGGAGATAGATAGATATAAAGAGGCCAATATTGCAAGAACAGACGAGAAAAAGAAAAAAAAAGGAAGAAGCCACAGAGCATATATGAGCAGTGAGGAGAAACTATTAGTAGGAGCAGCTATTTTCGAGCCCTGCATAAAGGTAAATGGTGTAGCACTGAAAGTTGTGAATAGATTCACATATCTAGGCAGTACGTTATCACAAAATGCCAACGTTGAGGATGAAGTGTATACAAGGATCGCCAAAGCAAGCAGTACTTTCGGCTGATTGTACGCAAATGTTTTGCGTAGAAATTGCATTAACCTACAGACTAAGTTGAAAGTTTACAGAGCAGTGGTACTTCCAGTGCTGCTATACGCTAGTGAAACATGGACTGTGTATAGACGTCATGTGAAAAAACTCAATCATTTTCATACAAATTGTCTCAGAAAAGTTATGAACATCAGATGGCAAGACAAGATTCCAGATACCACTGTCCTTGATAGAGCAGGTATCCCAAGCATTGACACGATCCTGATGCAGACACAGATTCGTTGGGTAGGTCATTTGGTGCGTATGCCAGACCATCGTCTGCCAAAGATACTTCTCTATGGTGAGCTAGAGAAGGGTATACGATCTCAAGGTGGTCAAAGGAAGCGCTACAAGGACTCGTTAAAGGACTCACTGAAAGCCTTTGAAATAGACCACGATACATGGGAAGAACTTGCACAAAATAGATCTACATGGCGTTCTAAAATTAAAAAAGAGCGCATCATCTTGTGAAAAGAAGAGAAATGCAGCAGCTCAACAGCGGAGAGCAACTAGAAAGTCACGGATAGACCAAGATCCGTCTACAGTCGTTATTCCATGTCCAAATTGTTCAAGGACATTTATAGCTCGAATAGGGCTCATTAGTCATCTACGAACTCATAATCAAGGACATAACTATAATTGAATTTTCAAAAGTGGATGTCAAAAAGGTCATCATCACTTGTGGTGGACGAACAACAACAGTAGGAGCAGATAATGGTGGAAAGAAAATACAGTGATGATATATGCAAGTTAGATAGTAAAATAGTGATAATAAGTAAAAACGAACAAATACCTTATCTGAGAAGGTCTAATCCGAGCTTCCTTGAAACGAATGGTCAAACATGTAGGGCTATCGAAGTCAAAACGTGAACAATGGAAGACAGTGAGGTAGTCTCGCCAGGTGAAAGACAACACAGGAAACGCCAATGTATCACAATAAAGGAGGCAATGATGTAAGTAAAGCGCCCGCAGGTAAGAAAATAATTCTTACAGCTGACGGGAATTGAGGTAAGAAAGAGCAAGAAGGATTTTACAATAGCATAGTTCATCGAAAGGCAAACCAAAGTGAGAGGTAGGGGGGGCGTAGAGAAAAACTAGGAGGGGTAAAGTTGCAGCCATGACTCAACCCAAATGGCCAGAGACAGATAACACAGAGGATAAGAGAAATGCAGAGGAGGAGAAGAAGAGAAAGGGGTGGATATACGTGGGCCACGAGGCAGAGATACGTCACGCAAGTAAGGACTATGGGGGTGGGAGGGAGTCCAAAGGACACAGGGAGGGCACAGCAAAAGAGGGTTAGGGACTATCACGGGGAAGCATGTCGTACGAAGGTATCTGGCTCATATAGCGAGACGTAGAAAAAGGGAGTTTGGTTTGAAATGTGGTGTAGCTAGAAAAGAGCGGTGTCGTGGGCGATAAAGAATGATGGTCAATCAACGGCGTAATGGGAACGTTAGTCAATGTGTAATGGCGGCTACACTCAATGAGAGATCTGAGCACCTATGGACTTTTCCTGAGTGCAGTGACGATGATCCAACGACTAACTAACTAAATAACTTCTAATTTGTGGTACTGTGGTACTTTCAACTTTTTTGTATAAGGACCTATTCTGTGGCACTGTAGTTATTTAATTTTTTCTTAAAATTGAACACTGCTAGAAGTTTCCAAAAATCAACACTCATATGTATCACAAAAATTCAAACACGGTACCAATCTGAGAAGGAAAATATATCCAGGAACGTGTGCTACCACCGCTTCGATTTGTTGGTAGACATGAACACACACAAATACATACCATCAAACAGTTAAACGCAGAATGACATTTGTGAACGAAAACATGTCACAAATGTATTCAACAAATTGATACCAACAAATATGTCGATGTTATTTCACTATAATTAACTTCCATTCACGTGAAACATGAAATATTTAAGTTTCATTTGTATAATTTTATCGCATAGATAATGAAATAGTGAACGTTTTTCTTGATAAAAACATATTCTTGAAATTCGGAAACTATGCTTAAATTTCTATGATTGACATGGCCACTTATATGTAAATTACAGTTGAGTGAAACCGATTGGTGCAAATATAATCTAATATTCTCATTCGTAGTTTTAATCAAGCCATTCGTCGGAATATATATTCACGCTCTGATCTTAAAAGCATCGTTGTTGAACCTACTTTTTCTCTATATACCTTTGGCTGGCGACACGGAGTATAATGAAAGGTGTTTAAGGGTCAGTCGCATCAGCCAAAAAAGAGTAACTGTGAGATCATCACGCAATGTCTACATATTCTGAAGATTGACTTGCTTGAACATTATTTGATGTTGACTGTCTAATCATCATTACTAGTTTCTTCTAGTGAAATGTGAGCGTGTGATTCGTTTGGTTCAAAAGAAGCCACTGGGACTTCTGATTTTAACTCTGGATGGTGGTCTGCGGTGAATAGTTTTGCAGGACTACCAGTGCCCTCTAATGGTATTTCAGGAACAAGATGTGCAACATGTGCAGCAGTTGCAGTAGCAGGAGGTACAGTATCCTCATGCACCGTCGTTTCACTTAGATATAGATCGGCTGCTGGTGCTTGTGGACTTTCTATCACATCAGGACTCCCTGGTGGTGCGTGTGTATGATGTTCCTCAATGTCCAGTGTTTCGATCGCGGATGGGTTAGAGCAAGGCTGTAACGAATCGATGGAAGAATTACGTGGCTCCTCCAAGAGCTGTTGCACAACCTTGACTAAATCAGCTTCCATCTAGTTAATGAAATGAAACATATGACATGAATACATACACAAATAAATTAATTAATTTGAAACAAATACCCGATTGTATATGAATAGCGCACACGGTTGCCAGATATTTTGGACTGTTAATGATCGAATTGACAGTTAAAGATATAGTCAAATTTACAAAAATTACTAAAAACAACACAAGCTTTAATTCAGCAAAATACAGTAGTTTCTTTTCTCTGCTTTTGCTCTTAGACTTCGCCTGACTGAATGGCAATCGGTTTTTGGACTATGGTCGTTTGATATGCGCAAATGTTGTAACGTTGCAGGAGTACATGCTAGGGAGTTACATGCTACGAATGGTACTCTGGGCAGATGGTTATCTCTTCATTGAGAGGGACGGAGTACATATAGGGTAGCCCGAGAAAATTAACGTCAATCATTTATGTCTTTTAAAACGTATATTTTAATGGAAACCATAGGAAAATGTAACATTAGTGTGTTCTCATATATGCTAAGAATCTCTCAGCAAATAAATAATTAGTGATACAGTGCTTGCACATTACCTACAATGACAGTTCTGTATTTACATAAGTTAACAAAATACGGTCCGTGGGTCATATTACATCCACACATTTTTTCCTCACAGCCAGATAGATTTAAAATTATCCCATAGGCTCAGAAAATAGCTACCAGTAGTCACAAGCTATCTGATCTAAACTGTAAAACGCAATGCAAAACACTGGTAAGAAAAAGTTATATATACTGTTCAAAAAAAGAAACGCAACTTTTTCAGAGTTACTCTTATAAAAGATATTCGCTGATTGGACATCATTCAACCTATCTACTGTATCCACCTGGTCATTAACTTCTCGTAGATACCTGAATTGTTCTCACCTCTTGATTTTAGAGGTCATGAAAGAAGTCCAGGAACTTTATATGTCCACTGAGCCGCTAATATCTACATTTTGGAGACCCACTATACCGACAAGCCGCTTAAATCTACATTGTATGAATTTACTATCGTGTTCGGCATAGCAGGAAAACCGTACGGAGACAAAGAGACAAACAACATTTTTGGAAATAACTGGTGACAGGTTCATGAGAATCCCATGAAACTTAGTGAGTACAAAACTCTCTGACCATATTATTGAATGCTTATAAAAGATTGAGGGTCCTCGGATAAATTCATTTGAAAATTCAATGCGCAAGTATGGCTCATCTCACTAGAGAACAACGATACATCATCATTGGACGCTTACAGACTGGACAATCGCAAGGTTTAGTGGCTAGTCAATTTAATATGGATAGCTATTTAAACAAACTGACTCCGTGGTAGACCGGCCGCGCAGTGGAAAAAAAAGATTCACAACTTCTACCGAAGATTTTTTCATACGTCTACGTCATCTCATGAATCAATTTGCACCTGCGTCCTTCACAGCCATTAAATTCTAGCAGCTCGTCGAATTTCAGATGAAACTGTTAGGCACCGGCTGCACGATGCTGGATTTGGGGCTAGAATACCGTACAGATGACCTGTTCTTACGGACCTACATCGCCAGAACCGACTGCAGTGGGCGAACCAGCTTCGTCAATGAACCGTTGGAAATGACTGGAGACCGGTTTGATTTAGTGATTAATCATTTTTGTGCTCCAGCGACACGATAGACGGAGAAGATGTTACCGCAAATTCCGAAGGCTCTGCGCCAAGAATAGCGTTTTCGAGGCTCCTCCACATGGTAGTGGAGATGTACTGATGTAGGGGGGGGGGGAGATGTCAGCTTCATGGAAATAAGTGATCTGTTGCAAATTGAAGGACGCCTGAATGCCGAACGATACGTTTTTTACAATTATTAGCTCTCGCGTCCATCCAACCTTGGCTGCACGGGGGTAGATTTTGGAATAGTTATCAACAACCTTACCTCCTCCCCATTGATGTCGTTTCTACATCACAGCTTCATCAATAAAAGCCTCAAGTGGTCAAACAATTTCAAGCTTGTAATAACTTCGTCACATTAATTCATTTACTAGCAGGCTCGTAAAAAAATGGTAGGAGAAAAAGAAGGAAAGGAGAAGGACACGATCTAATACCTACTTTTGTTGGTAACAAATCCTAGTGATTGGTTGCAGGACACAATCTAATACCTACTTTAGCTGGTAACAAATCCTAGTGAGTGATTGCAGGACACAATCTAATACTTACTTTAGTTGGTAACAAATCCTAGTGAGTGGTTGTAGGATTCGATCTTCACCTTACTTTTGTTAGTAGCATGTACTGTTCAGGACGTTAGATAAGCACAACATGTTGGTACTGTAGTGAGTTTTAGGCATTATAAAAGCATTCAACAGGTTTTCTGTCTTAACGGTTTGGATGCACAGTTGCTGTGGTGATGTCCGAACCTATTACCTTGGCCGTCAAAGACGCGCACTTTACCACCCGTGAGAGAACCGCATTCGTTAGGAAAATAGACGATGGTATTACTACAAAATAAATAAAATAAAGATAAATCTCTCCCCCAACCCGTGTATAAAACTTCTAAAATGTAGCCGTTTCCCTCCAAAATATCACTCCAAGATGGGATTGCAACAAAACTGTAATCTGAAAGGCGCATATTGAATGTATGGGTTGATAAAGTTAATAACAAAACTTGATTGTTCTGTTCACATAATTATAGCATATTAACACGGAGTTCACAAGTCGAGTGTTCACATAATTATAGCATATTAACACGGAGTTCACAAGTCGAGTGTTCACAAATACCTGCTCTAGATATTGTGACTCCGTGTCAGAGCAGGAGATTTGAAGATGTCAGAGAGTTGGTTACTAAACACAGAAGCAAAAAGAAAACTACACCTTTTTGGTCATATAAGGAGACACAACTGTTTGGAAAGACAAATAATGGAGGGCAGAGCACCTGGGAGGAGGAGAAATGGCAGACCAAGAATACGATAGACTGACGACAATAAAGATAACATGAATACGTCGTCGGAAAATGCAAGGCCCAAGATACAGACGTGTTCAGGGAGCTCATTGGGAAGACAACGTTCTGGAGAGAATACGTCAAGCTGTGTGCTATTGTGCAAGAAATTAATAAAAGTAGAAAATTCATCAAAGATTGAAACACCAACTGCACAGGGCACAAGTATTAATCCGCCATCACACAACAAAACGACAGTTAGGATTGATACATGGAACATCTGTAGCATCTATGATTCAACAATAAAAAAAAACAGAAATAATTTAAATTATGATTAAACATAAGATTTCCATAATCGGAATTTAACAGATTATAAAAAGAAACCTGTAACAACTATGTATTATCCTGGAGTGACGTTAAAAGAACAAGTCAAAGGGCTTTACACGGAGTAGGATTCATTCTCGCTCAGGTTTTTAGATTTGATTGGGGAGGGGGGGTGGAGGGAATATTCTCCCTCGGCGATTTTTCACAAAGTGGTTTCAATTTTTCCGTCAAACTGTGAAATTTACACACGAAAACGGACGACGGACCTTTTTTTTAAAAACATTGTTTAGGTAAAACCCCCTCCTTAATGTACTCATATCTATGGTCCTGCTCTCGATCCAAACGTAACTAAGAGCATAAACAAAATAGAATTAGTTTTATAAAGGATAATAGTCGTCCAACTTCAAATGAAGGAGAAACACAAAAACACGGCTTTTATTCAAACTTACACACCCACAAATATTGGATACAACGTAAAGGAAAAGGGTCACTATATCGTTCTACTATACACGTCACACTTTTGTAACAACGTCTGTGGTCAAATATATTGATAAACAAATATTGACATAGTTCGGCCACTTAATGAGAATTAGCCTATATAGCGTCGTTTAACTGCACTTGTTCAGTAATGGTGTCATTTCGTGACTTTTCCTGAGCTTGAGTAAGGGCACTTCCCTAAAAGGGGAAACTGAGGAAGTAATTTTTATTTCATAAACAAGAATAATGAGTAGACATGAAATCCTGTTGTGTTGATCAGTGAGCGGATGACTTAACATTACACTGACTCTCAGTTAGAGCAACGGGAAACAAGCTACGTATGGATCACTAGATGGATGCGAACACAACTGTCAATGGAAGATCGATTATAAATAATTAACTGCCATAGGGTATCCATGAAAGTGTTGAATGCGGCAGTAACAAAAATAAGAATCTCTCCTTACTGGGAAGGTACGAATTAACATTAGATGAGGCATGAGTGGGACTGTGCGCGTACGGGGCAGAGCGAGTATTGTATTTATCTGTGAGTCAGGGAGAACATAAACATGACTAATGTATAACTTCACCAGCTGCTGGTGAAAAGTAAGCACATATGGTTCTACTCGGAGTAATGTATGAATCCGTTTTTAGAAAAATAACTCTTATTTGCAATCAATGCAATATGTCTGACTAGTGTCAACACTTGCCTAACCAGACCATAAAAACAGACCATTAAAGCGATTGACTGTACAGTACTGAGAAGCAATAAAGCTGACATAATTAAAGCAGTCATAAATTCAGTGCAAAATAAAGATTTTGACAATGAGACTGAAAACGTACACATACAAAGAAGAAAGAAGCAAATTCCACAATATACTCAGCACAACGAGGGTCATCTCCAGAAAACTCTTCTACCCCTGACGCTGAAAGACAACAAATGGTTTATCGTATAGAATGGATAGATAAACAAAGAATGAAAGAAATAGAAATGATTAGAGGAGAGGGAATAAAATGTACTCTTTTTGGAAAGAATAGAAAATAGCGTAATAACCACCTGACTGGGACTTTGAAGTGAATCTACATACACTCGAATGACTGCTGAAATGGACAGCGGAGCACTTAGGAATATGAGATGTCCCGTATGCTATGATGCTAGTTTCTAATCAAGAAGAATAAAAAACCATGAATCCACCAGAAACACTGTAGACATTTAGTCGCTGTAGTGAAATCTCCTTCAAGTCGCAACCAATCGTCGTAAACCGTTGCAAGGATTTAGCCAGATACATAATGAAGGTCAGCTATATTTTCTTATCAACCGGCTATCACAGTCTTATTGAGTGGCTATATTTAAAATTACCTTATATTATCTACGTCTATTGTAACCTTATTATACATACACTTTCAGACGATTCGCTAGATTAACAAGTGTAATTAGCAAATGTCCTTGCGATTTTGCGTTTACTGGTATTCGTGACGATTTTCAACGTGGATGCACGTCTTGTCTGTTCTAGTCCGATGAGTTTCTGTGCGTAGAACTGTAGATTATAACAGTTGAGCTGCAATATAAAGTGATGTCTCTTCCACATCGAAAATTATGAGCGCACAAGTTATATGTTCAATGAGGAGAGTGCCGCAGTAGCAAATATAAGTGATAATAAGTGACACTGAATTTTATGAACATCAGATGGCAAGACAAGATTCCAGATACCACTGTCCTTGATAGAGCTGGTATCCCAAGCATTGACACGATCCTGATGCAGACACAGATTCGTTGGGCAGGTCATTTGGTGCGTATGCCAGACCATCGTCTGCCAAAGATACTTCTCTATGGTGAGCTAGAGAAGGGTATACGATCTCAAGGTGGCCAAAGGAAGCGCTACAATGACTCGTTAAAGGACTCACTGAAAGCCTTTGAAATAGACCGCGATACATGGGAAGAACTTGCACAAAATATATCTACATGGCGTTCTAAAATAAAAAAATAGCGCATCATCTTGTGAAAAGAAGAGAAATGCAGCAGCTCAACAGCGGAGAGCAGCTAGAAAGTCACGGATAGACCAAGATCCGTCTACAGTCGTTATTCCATGTCCAAACTGTCCAAGGACATTTACAGCTCGAATAGGACTCATTAGCCATCATAATCAAGGACATAACTAAAATTGAATTTTCAAAAGTGGATGTAACAAATGGTCATCATCACTTGTGATGGACGAACAACACAACATAACATAACAACATAAGTGATAATACTAAGGATAATGTACTATAATGTTACTGCTTCTAATAAAACTAAATATACTTAGTGTAAATGAAAAATAACAAATGAACGAGGACACATTCCACGTTGCGGTCCAATTGAGGGCTTTATAAAGAAAACATTGACAGCAAGGATTTAAGAATAATCAAGAACATGTACTGGCAACAAACAGCAGCAATAAGAGTAGGAAAGCAATTTGGCCCTTTTCAACAAATAAAACAAGGAGTCAGACAGGGATGCGTGCTTTCACCAGACCTGTTCTCTCTATACAGTGAAAACATAATGCGTGCAATAGTAGATATCCCAGGAATATCAGTGGGAGGACATAACATAAATAATTTGAGATATGCGGATGACACTGTTCTGATTGCAAAAAGTGAGGAAGACCTTCAAAAATTAATTAAAGTAGTAGTCACAGAAAGTAAAGAGAAAGGCCTCTTCCTAAATATCAAGAAAACAGAAGTAATGGTTATTTCAAAGAAAGAAAATAACACACCTTGCAAGATCATAGTGAATGATATAGTATTAAAACAGGTCCACCAATTCAAATATCTAGGTCCAATTATAACAGCAGATGGAAGAAGTTCAACAGAAATAAGATGCAGAATAGGACAGGCAAAAACAACATTCAGAAAAATGAAAAATATACTGTGTAATATGACCTTGTCATTAGAGGTGAGAAAGAGAGTTCTGCAGTGCTATATAACCCCTATACTAACATATGGGTGCGAGTCTTGGACAATAAACAAACTGGAAAGTGGGAGATTGGAGGCAACGGAGATGTGGTTCTACAGAAGAATGCTGAGAATACCATGGACTGCCAGAAAAACTAATGTAGAGGTGTTAAAAGAGTTAAATGCGAAACGGACCTTAATCAACAATATAAGAAAAAGGCAATCTTCTTTTTTTGGCCACTTCATGCGACAGGCAGGTTTAGAGAACATAATTACAACAGGCAAGATTGAAGGCACCAGAGACAGAGGGCGACAACGTGAGAAAATATTAGACAGTTTGACAACCTGGCACGGCAAAGAAACAACAACGACTTTGATACATAATACTGTGGACAGAGAGCTGTGGAGAGCCATGACCGCCTACGCCACCCGGCATGGCACCTGATGATGATGATGATAAAGAAAACAAAATTCCGGTTCTGTTTTATTATAGTACATTATCTTTAGTGCTAAGTTTTCTACTTCTCGTCTCAGTAAATCTATTCAGTCTCCATTATGCCAACAACGAAATAAAAAAAGGCAACATCCCCCAGATAGGTAGGTATACATCAAGGCATCAGGGATGTGAAATCTCTGCAAAAACAATTTATACGAATTCAGTTTAGAGAATTATTGTTGTTCGTTCATCCCAAGTGATGATGACCATTGCTACATCCATTATTGAAATTCAATTAGAGTTATGTCCTTAACTATGATTCGTAGATGGCTAATAGGTTATATCCTGGTAGCAGATGTCATTTGACAGTACGGGCATGCGATGACCATTGTAGATGGTTTTTATCTGCCCGTGACTGTCTTGCTACTCTCCGCTGTATTTGCTGATGCATATGCCCTAAATACCAACTCAATGACCGATCTACAAAGTATTATAGACAGATTATCCAAAGCTTGTACCAACTTTGGGATTGCTATTAACACAGAAAAAACAAAAGTCATGTTACAACCAAAACCTGGCAAAAGCTATCTCGAGCCCTGCATAAAGATAGATTGCTAGCAATGAAAGTTGTGGATAGATTCCCATGCCTAGGAAGTACTTTATCACAACATTCCAACGTTGATGATGAAGTGTATACAAGGATCGCGAAGGCAAGCATCACTTTCGGCAGATTGCACGCAAATTTGTGGAGTAGAAATAGCATTAACCTGCAGACTACACTGAAAGTTTACAGAGTAGTGGTACATGCAGTGCTGTTATACGCTAGTGAAACATGGACTGTATATAGACGTCATCTTAGGAAACTCCATTTTCACAAAATTTGTCTCCAAAGAGTTATGAACATCAGATGGCAAGTAAAGTTCCGGATACCACAGTCCTTCACAGATCTGGTATCCCTAGCATTGACACTATTCTGATGAAGACACAGATTTGTTGGGCAGGTCATCTGGTACTTATGCTAGATCATCACCCGTCAAAGATAATTCTCTTTGGAGAGCAGGAGAAGGGTATAAGATCTCAAGGTAGACAAAAGAAGCGCTACAAGGACTCATTAAAGACTTCACTAAAAGCATTTGAAATAGACCAAGATACATGAGAAGAACTTGCACAAAATAAATCTACATGGTGCTATTCAGTCAAAAAGGGCGCATCATCTTGTGAAAAGAGAGCAAATTATATTTCGTGCAAGTTCTTTCCCTGAATCTTGGTCTATTTCAAAGGTTCTTAGTGAGGTTTCTAAAGAGTCATTTTGGCCACTTTTAGATCGCATGCCCTTCTGCAAATCACTATAGAGAAGTATCTTTGGCAAGCCATGATCAGGCATAAGTACCACATGACCCAGTGAATCTGTGTCTGTATCAGAATAGTGTCAATGCTAGGGATACCAGATCAGTCAAGGACAGTGGTATATTGTCTTACTATCTGATATTCATAACATTTCTGAGACAAGTTGTAAGAAAGAGATTGAGCTTCCTCATGTGTCGCCTATACACAGTCCATGTTTCAGCAGAGTATAACAGCACCTGAAGCACACTGCTCTGTAAACTTTCAGTTTAGTCTGTAGGTTAATGTCATTTTATGCCACACACTTGCAGACAATCTGCCGAAAGTGCTGTTTGCTTTGGAGGTCCTGGCATACATTTCATTATCAATGGTGATAATGACTTGCACTGGGGATTTTAAGTTTAGAGAACTAAGCGGAAAGTCACTATATCTCGACTGAGAATGGAACACTGCTGACTAAAATCACACATGTAATCTGTTTTAACGACTCTGCTAAGCAGCAACATAAACAACAGAACACATAGTTCAGGACTGTTCCAGTTTCACTGTCCACGGGAGCTTCGCTGCGCCTCAATGCACTTATATCTGAAGTTTTGTCTCTTCTGTATACTTAAGTGTTTTGTAACTTGTGCAGAGGTCCGTAGAGTTAATTCTAGTGTTGTTCATTTGAGCCAGTGCGTTTGTCTCATAATTTCATATTTTGGACATTCTTAAGCAGTGTATGCTCTGTTGTCCAAAGTGCCTGTTCACACGGCTGTGTTGCCTATTTTGAGCTTTGTATACATGTGGCTGGGGAGTCGATTGTGCCCAGTTCTGAGGCATACAATGACAACATGTTCTGGTAAAAGATTGATTACTCCTAGCAGTCTACGCATGAGTCTTAATTCTTTCAGTTTTGGCTGATCAGGACAAACCCTGGGCTTAATTCCTAGGGCAAGGGGAATAACTCTGCAAAAATAAAAAGTGATTGTGCAGGAAAATTACTAAAAATATAATTTGCAATCAATTTGTATGATTCAAAGTCGAATTTACAGATAAATAGAAGAGGTAATGTGAACACATTTTTGTGAATGTCATAATAGACAGGTTTACTTGTCATGTAACAAGAGAGAGGGGAAAAAATGACCACCAGTTTCATGTCAACTTCATTTACTTCGGAAAAAATGTTTGTTGAATACCGGTAATGTTCAAATGAAAATCTGCAAAGCAGTCTCCCTCACGCAGCATGATATCATAGTTCATCTTTTATCTGTTTGTTTGTTTTTACAAGTATACACATAGAATTTATAGAGATATATCCAGATTTAGGATCCACAAAAGGCAAAAATTTTATTCCCCAGGATTTGTTTTTCATATGCTGTAGGTCAATTGTTTTAATTGGAGTCTGCCTGTAAAAGCTATCACAGCTTCATCAATGCTAATATCTTGTTTATGCATCATTATCTTTCTAGACTTGGTTATAATAAGCAGAGGTATAACCTTAAAAATTACATCTAGTCCCCATGGCATGAATTTGGAGTTATCATTGAGATGAAAATATGTGTTCTCTTCTTGATTAGAAACTGGTTTCACAGCACGCGGGACATTCCCATAAGTGTTCCAACCTCCTCTTCAGCAGCCATCCCAGCATATGTAGACTCAGAGACCCGGTCAGGTGTGGATTGTGTGAGCTTCGGGACTTTCCAAAAAATGTACTTTTCCTTCCTTCACCTCAAGATACTCCCATTTCGAATATTCTCTGTATGTGTACGTTCTCAGCCTCATTGACATAATCTGCATCTTGAAATGAATTTATTACTGCTTTCATTACCGGTAAGTCTACTTTATATCTTCTCAGGTTTGTGCCGTCTATCGCCGCATTGCCTGCAAATAAGTCAGCTTTCTCATTTCCTCTGACCCCAGCATGACCAGGGCAGTATATCCATGTGATGCTCTGAACATTTATTTATACTTTCAAATATATTTCTGGACAATACACTTGACACCAGTCACATTCAGCAGTTCACCTGTAGATCACATCATTCTGTGACTGTTAAAACTCCAAACATATTGACACAGTTCACATACAGAAAGCCCTTGATATTATATTATGTCTGATATCTGGTGAAACGGGTTTCCAAGTAGAATCTTGTTTTCCTGAAAATGTTGATACCATTTTAATTTTAGTGATTGGTTTATTCTGCATGTACCTCAAAGATCCACTTACGTAGAAATAGTGAAAGATAGGCCTAGGCCTATCAAAAGTAGAGTAATCTGGATCAATGTTATTTGCAGGACCTGCTTTCTCGTGAAATTTATCAATTTTGACATAGAACAGCTGTGCTTCCTATTATCAATCATTACTAGGTCTAGAATCTGGCGGTAGTAAGGGGTGGGGGGCGTAAGTCATAAATTAGGTCTACACTACCCTATTGTTGCTACTTTCAACTCTGAAATACTGAACTAATTCCCCATCAGCGTCTGATTCATTCTTGTTCTCTAAAATTCCATTGAAAAAATTGCTTATCAACATCATCTGAGTCATAAGTAGGTCCACTCTGACAACGTTTTGAAGAAAATTGAAGGTCATAATAAACTTTTCACAGCTCAGAAACAATAGCTGCCAGAAACGATCGGTAAACTGCTATGTACCATGCAAGCTGCCATTAGTGGTAGTCTCATGAGGGATAATTTAGCAAATATGATTACATGTAAACAGTGAAGAAAAGTAACTGAAATCACCATGAAGATATCGGGCATTAACGGGCGTTCTTGGAATGAATCAAAAGTGGATGGTTTCATGCACTCTGGGATTGAGTGTGTTCAACTTGCTTTAGCAAGGATCATGGGGCTGGGTAGCCAACCATTTATCCAACATTCTTAGTTATCTTCTTACTTATAATATAGGCCTAATATCTATAATAGGTGGCAGGGTTAATATTTGTTGTTCCTCTTTCAGACCTCGTTAGATGCAGGTGAACATTAGACCTATCACATAGAATATCATAAAAATCAAAATAAACAAACAAAATCTACAAGAGAAAAGTATTGATCACAAAAAAATTTAAAAGTACCATAGTTGAGAATACATTTTGTCTTCAGAGTCTCATGAGAGCTACCATTTAATAAAAATCATTATGGCTAGATAATGGAACACCCTATATGGAACAAAATAACAGCTCACAAACAAATACATGTATAACACAATGGCATTGGGTAAAAGCCTATGAGCACAAGGACCGATGTATTAACAACCAATAAAATACAAGTATGAATTCCACTGGGAAAACAAGCAGCACAGATGAATTCAAAGTGAGAAATATCTTATATAGATCTGCATTCTCTCCAATTTTTGCTGGTTACCAGGATACAGTACAGAGAATGGAATGTATTATGTCAAGCTATATAGATTGACTGCACTTTTTGGCCTGACACATCTGACTTCAGTATGTCATATAGATTAATTCTACATAGATTAAACTGAACATGTGAATTTTAAGTGGGGAAATATATCAGATAGATGTATTGTAGTAGAAAAAAGCAGCATTGATGATATAAAATTAAAAATTTATCATGATACATTTGTGGAATTCCAGTTAACTAAAATATCAACTTTTTTACAGATGCATAATGACCAAATTCAGAAAATATCTTCAACTCAATTTGCAAGAAATTGAAGTCAGCTGAATGGACATGACACGGTTCAATTCTTATCTGCCACCTTCTGATTTTTTTTCAAAAATTCCTCAGTCAATGTTTTCTAAAATTTTAACTCACTCATGAAATAATTGAACATATATATATATATATATATATATATATATATATATATATATATATATATATATATATATATATATATATATATATATATATATATATATATATATATATATATATATATATATATATATATATATATATATATATATATATATATATATATATATATATATATATATATATATATATATATATATATATTTTAATTTATAATGCTATAATTATAATTTATATATATAATATCAAAACTATATCACATAAGCATATGACTAGCCCAAATCCCAAAGACATCATGAATCTCATGGGAATTAAAGACAAAAAAACAGATTAGAGCACCATCTTTCAACTTCGCACACAACATATATTGCTCAACAATTATGTGAGCAGAAGACAACCACAACACACTCTAGGGTGTCGGCTGTGAACTCATCTTTAAAAAACTATCAACTACCCACCCTTTGAATATCCAGTGCTGGATGATGTCAGAAAAATGCTTCTCCCTCCAAGATAGATAAATGGAGAATCCTATAAGGAACAAAACAATAGCTCACACACACATGCATATATCAGCATTGAGTCAAAGATCAGCAACCAACCAACCTATTTATAATGACACAGTTTACAATTTACACAGGTATCATATATTTTATTTTTAAATGACAGAAATTAATATCAACAAATAAAATTCTTCTTCCATAATATAGAACCACAAATAAAAAGATGAGTAGGATACTTTGTGGCGGCATGGTACAGAGCGAGTTTATGATGGCTAGAAGTACTAGGTTCGAATCCCAAAATAGACAATTGTGCATTCAGACCGTTCAGAAAGCAATGGCATACTACTGAATGTGCTGGCTGTACTATTATTGTCTAGAAAATAACTACAGCGAAAAAATTCTGGGTTGAGGTATTATCACATAAGTGATTGAGAACACAGACACATGCGGTTGCATCTGTGGATCTCATCACTGGCCCATTAGACAAACCACTCATACAACAGAAAGCCTCAGTACATGACATGTCATTATATTGAGGTTATATTTATATTATTATAGAAGCTAAATGACACATCATTTATACAATTAGCATTCTCATGCTTTTATATTGTTGTTGCAATGTGTTTTATGCTTTGTTATTTTTATATATGTATGCATTCTCTGTAGTTGGGAGGGAGCCAGATATGTACTGCACAGCACTGGGGAAAAGGAAACTGACAGCACTGTTTTTTCCTATTGATGACGCCATCATAGAGGCACAGTGACTCAGGACATGACAATCCTTTTGACTTGAACATTTGGTTGCATGTCTGGAGCATTAGAGAAGTTCAGCATAACCAGAAGTCAATTGGTGGTGGGGAATGAGCACAGTGAACCCTATCTTGGCTGCAGTGGCTCAGAGTGGTGCATAGGCTGAAACCTACCTTCCTGGTAGTGTGATAGTTATTCTCTGGCTTTGGCCCAGGGTGGGCCAAAAATCCACAGACTTTCCAGTAATATGCCATTTTAATAACACTGGGTCAAAGGGCATGAGCCCATGGACAGCTGGATCAGTAACCAACCATTGAGAACCCAGAGAGGGTACAAGTTTGTCATTCTTGTTCCTTATGCCAGGGTGATCAGTTTTCAGCTACCAATTGTGCTAGAATACTCTAAGAAAATTGCACATAATACCACAATGTAGTTAAATGACTTATATTATAAAAATATATTTTTATTTGTCCCATTTTTTAGTACAATGAACAGTCATCAGTATGATAGTAATCATTCTCTAAAATCTGTGCCTGCCGCCAGAAAATAAAGATAAGTAACATACACTTAATAAGAGGTAGAGGGGAAAAGGGGATACAAGAAGTGTGTTGGGTAGAAAAGTTAATGAACAACAGATAGACTTGACCTTAAGTATCTGCATAAAAAGGGAGTAGCGGTAGTGTAATGTGTCATGCTATCAGCTCATGCCAACATGTCAGTATTGAGTGGAAGGTATCTGGAGCTACTTTCTACTTCATGCTTACCACGTGGATCTACTGCCATAGATATGTTTATATCAGTGAACTTTTTCACTTTCAATACTAAGCTCCCACAGATTATCAGGATATATTCTTGGGAATAGAATATTTGTGTCATAGTTTACAGTTTGGTTGTGATATCTGCACATTTCTGTCAAACACATCTTTCGTCAGCATGGTTTCCAGGTCACTTTGGCACTCCATGGCAGTGATTTTCAACATCTGCTATGAACAGAAAAAAATACAATCTTGGCAGTAGGTGGAAAACGGATGACACGCCCACACCACATGATGGTAATTGTTCTGAATAAAAGTTAGTCTAATATGTGTCAACAAACTTTAAGAAGCCTTGCTGAGCTGTACAGGAAAATTGTTGACCGTATTCTTTTAGACCACAGTTAAAAAAACAACGGTTGATAACCACTACTCTTTCAGATGGTACAGCCAATCCCATCCCTAAAACTTCCTTAGTCATTTCTTACCATATGCATGGAAAGTCATAGTGTGACTATTCTTTGCTTCCCTTTTAAGCCCCTGTATCATACTGATGACAAAAGCATCTATATTTAGTGATCTCACAATAGATATGGGAACATACCGTATATTTCCATTTATAAGCCAAGAATTTTTTTATTTATATCCTCTAATGATGTATGAAGGTCAGCTTAAAAACGAGTACAACACAATTCTGTAAAAATATTTATGATAGAAACACAAAAAACAAGTACACCGAATAATGTCAAAGCTGAAAAAACTTACAGGTAAAAAAAACCCAAAAACCCCCCAAAAAATGTGTGACGCACATGTTCTTGTCCGATATATTAAAGTCAGAATAAAATGCCTAGGCCTAGGCACGTGTATAGCAATAGAAACACAAATACCGGTAACAGAGGAAAAACCTTACCAGTTCCAGAATGTAGTCACTTAAATCTTTTGAAGTAGGAATCACTGACTGAAGTCTGAAATAATTCACGAATTTCATCCTGTCATGGAATCATTGGGGTGAATATCATCAGTCTCCAGTACATTGTCGCTGTCTGAATTGTCATCAAAGATAGTGCTGCCCTCACTTCCATCCATTGCATTACTAATGGAGTACTTTTTTGAAAGATCGGACAATCAATTTTAACTTAATATCCGACCACGATTTTTTAACCCATGTAGTGAATGTGATGATGTCAGCTATTTATATGCTGCTACCCTTTGTCACAGCTAAATGAGATGATGCTAGTTATCTGCAAATTTTCTCTTTTTAGAGAAGACTTGAAAAGTAGTTCTACATCCCGACAACAAATCATAAGCATTTTGTAGCAAAATCCACCGCAATTGATACCCCCCCCCCCTGCACATTTATTAGCAGATGAGATTAATTGTCAAAACCATCTCTCATGTTTATTACCGCATACTCCCTAAAAGGAAAATATACAATAACGAAGTTAAAATCTTTCTTTATCCAATAAAAACAAATGACATCATCATGCCTGCTTGTCTCTTTATTCATTCATCTTATCGTTTTCTGCTTAGACTTTACTGCCTGCTGAAGTCTGCTGTAATTTCATCTCAACCCCGCGGCAAGATAATTAGTAATTACTATTCTTCTTCTTCTTCAGCGTTCATTCTCAAACTTCCGCTGGATCTCTCTTGCAGAGGACAAAGGTCCTACAAAATTTCCAGCAGGATGTAGTCCAGAGAATGGAAGTGCGTTGTGTCACCATTTTATTTGCGCCAATGGCCCGACACATCAATCTTCATAAGTTAATTACTATTCACTACCCAGTAAATGAATGGAGCAATTCCACATTAGAGCATCTGACATTTCACGTGAGTTAGATTTTATACAGATATAATAATATCAGTCTAAAACAAATTGTTTGCGACCATCTACAGGAAGTTTGATTTTTTATACACACACGTAATAACAGAAAATAATTAATACAATATTCATGGAACAAATACAAAACATTATGCTCATATCAATAACCTTAGCTACGTATATCAACAGCATAAATACTTAAATATAAATTTGAAATAGTAGAAAATACATTTTATAAAGTAGCCATCCAAATCTTAATTGACTGCACACTATATATGTGTATATTGTAAATACTGACATATAAATAGTTGTAATATAGGCAATTATAAAACTATAACCTTCCTGGAATAAATACAAAATATTCTAATATTTATAACATTAGCTACTTGTGTCCACAGTTTACATACATGAAAATGCTCACTTTTTAAAGTAGACAAACAAATATTAATTGACTGCAAACCATTTATGTGTGCATAGAAAAAAAAAATTCTTACAATCTAAATAGTAATCAGACATGTGATTATGAAATTACAACTCAATGATGAGCTGGACATCTTCTATAATGATTCTTGATTAGGAACAAGATGGGGGACTAGGGACATTCCCATATATGCTCTGCTTGCCGTTCCATCAGCCATCTAAAAGTGTATAAGCTCAGTGTGCCAGTCAGTTGCTGATTACGTATTCTTCTGATCTTTCCAGAGAGGGAGCACTTTCTCCCATTGCCTCTAGTCACTCCCATTTCTACAATTCTCTGAATATGTACATTGTCTCATTCGATCTCCTCCTCGTCTTCTCGCAGGATATCATGACTGCTCTAATCAATTCAATAGTCTCTTCTTATCCCAGTACCATTTACCAAGGCTATACCAGCCAACACATCAAATCTTTCATTTCCCCTACTCCAGCATCACCTGAACAGTAGATCCATGTAATGCTCTGTGCACTGTTGAGAAGATTGACCCATTCAGTTCTAATCATACACTTTTCTATCTTGTGCAGCATACTTTGAGAGTCCGATAGAATACTGAGTCTCTTGCTGGTTGCATTGCCAGCCAAGTGAGAGCTGCTGTCACCGCTTCTATTTCCATTCTCATGCTCGATGTTGTAGTGGGGTACAAAGTTGACTTCTCAGCTAATTCCGTGCCATTTATGTAGGCCGTGAAATCCCAACCACACTTGTTTGTTTCTAATGTTATGATAATGATAACGAGTATAAAAGGGTACAACGTTGTTCAAATGATTCAAGGACTTTAGGGACACTACTTTCGAGTGTGATGCACATCAATTGATGGAATACTATAAACACTTTAGACATGAACATAATCATCTACCATTCTGTATAGAATGAAGTCTCTAATTGCTGTAGTGGAATGCTGTCTCTAATTGCTGTAGATCTGAAGGTATCCTGATACTGCATACATCACAGAATATGTCTACATATGTTACCATTTCATAGGTGTCAACTAGTACAGATCTTCAATTATCAAATGTATCTATATCCCAACCATCACGATATTGTTAAATAGCTCACCCAGGAAAGTACATTATTCCAAAATAGCATCACAGGAGAAATAGGTTTATAGACATTGTTTGCGAGTATTAATCATGAAGATATAAGAATTTCCTAAGGTGAGATTGAATGATATATAGAAAGTAATGTATAATCTAGGCCTAGCATTATAATAATTATAATTTTGCACTTTAAATAACTCTGGGGCTTTCAAATTCATTCAGAAAGTGCAAACATTTTTTGTCACATAGAATGCTTCAAGGCTCTCTCATTTGAATTCAATTTTATATGGATTTTTAAAGACCTGATGTCTGTGTCTAAAATATTTGTGTACACCTTCTGTAGTGGCAGATAAGTATGCTGTGGATTGATGGCCAGCAAAGTGTTAAGATAAATTTGTATAATGTGTACTTTAATATCAGCTGCACATTATGTACAAGAATCTGCATTGACAAAACAATTTTGTCTATCTCAACTCAAAGACATCTTCAGTAAAATTCTCACTCCAGTAGCATATATTCCTAGCCAAAACTGGAAGTAACTACCAGCAACAACAGATACTATTTCCATAATTTAATTCCACCATCAAAACCTCCATGAACATGAAATGGAACTCAACTCACCCGTGCAGATAAAATTATGATGCTATCCACACACTTAGAAGAAAAAGACACACAATCATTTTTTGATTAAGAACATGCAACAACAGATTCAAACAACACATGAATAGGAGATTTGGAGATACCAATATGTGCTTCTGTGGAGAATCTGCAGAAAATACAGAACACATTTTATAGAACTGCCCACTGTACCACACCACAAGAAGAAAACTATGGTGGTCCAAATCAGTTCTAACAGAGACATGATCCATGACCTTGTCTTGGGGCTGGTGATAACAGTACATTTCATTGAAAAAATAAATATCAGCATCCGACTCCGACTGGAGAATAAGGAAAAAGAAAATTGAAACACATACCTGAACAAGTATGATTTTCTACATTTATTCTAACTTAATTGAATATGTTTATAATGACCTTTAGTAAAATACTATTTATATACAAAGAATATGAACATATTTTAGGGCAAAAATAAAGAGCTTTAGTGATATTATATGCTGGTTTTAACCTTTAGGACCCTCGATTAAAATTATGCAATTTCTCCCCTGGACCAAGATTCTTTTTTTGACAATGTGTATTTTTGTTGTTGACTGTTTGGTAAACGCATTAAGTTTTATGTTTGTAAAGATATCAAAATAATTTGTACACATGTAAATAAAGGAGTGAATAAAGCATATAATCATGTTTTGTTCGTGTGATAGGACAATTGTGAGCAAGTTGTGAAGTTGAAAATTGAGGGGAAAATCTTGAATTTACAATTTAAAAAATAGCAAAAATAATTTCTTGACACACCTATACTTGAACAATGTCTGGCAACATCAATAAAATTGTACTAAATACCTATTTCTGTTGTATATATGTTGTTTCCTAACAAAACTACGAGGGGGAGTCAATAAGTAAGTCACAAATTGATGTTGGATGGCAGGAAAATGCAGTAGGTGGTTTCTAAAGCTGTTTATAGTTGATATCATCATAGAACTTTATGTTTATGTTCGCTAGATGGCGCTAGCTGTACCTTGCGCATGCGCAGCACAAAAAACAAAATGGCTACTGTACTTACAGAGTGTACAATCAATGAACAACGTGCTGTTGTGCGTTTTTTATGGGCAAAAGGACTGCCTGCAAAAGACATTCATAAAGAAATGCTTCCTGTTTATGCTGACAATTGTTTGTCCCGTAAAGCGGTGCACAGCTGGGTAAAAAAATTTTCTCAAGGACGCTCTAAAATTGTTGACGAAATCCGATCTGGTCGTGCTGTTGAAATTGCAACAGACGCATCTGTGCAGCGGGTTGAGGAGATGATTCGAGGTGACAGACGAGTAACGATAGACGCTGTAGCAGCTGCAATAGGGTGCTCACATGGTTCAGCATACAGCATCATGCATGACCGATTGAAATTTAAGAAAGTGTGTTCAAGGTGGGTGCCCAGACAATTGACGGACGAACACAAAATGAACCGATTAGGCTTGTCATTGGAGCATCTCTGTCAATACGCAAATGAAGGAGAAGACATGATGAACAGGATTATTACTGGGGACGAATCATGGGTGCATCACTACCAGCCTGAATCAAAGCGTGCTTCAATGCAATGGAGACCAATGATCTAACTTCTCGGCCATCTACCACACCTGCCCATGACAGATATTTGTATATTTAAATGGCTGTTGCTATCATGAACGATGTCTTCATCCCATTATTTTCCACTTGTGAATTCTGGATTCATTGTCAAGTAAAACATCATCTCAGGATCTTCTTTTTCTACTTAAAATAACTTATTCCTAATTTCATACACATGTTCATGCATTCTTGCCTTGCCTATCCTTCTTTTCTCTATTAACAAAAAGGTTTAAAAGTCCTAGAGGATTAACTTCACTGTACTTGGTTTCATATATATATATATATATATATATATATACTCCATCACTCTCAATGAAACAGCATGCTGCCTGCCGAGAGTATCATTTACAGCACGTAACTCCGTAGATTCAAGCGATAATCCACAGGGACCTCTGAATAAATCCACCTTGTAAACAAGATGACATAAGGTGGCTTTGAACCAATGACCTCTTGAACACAAGGCAAACAGCTTAAGCACTATGCTTGGGAGATACCTCTTTTCTCTATGTAGCACACAAGTGTTCTATTGACCTCACAATATCCTACATTTAGCATTCACTTATTGGCAGAAATATATCATTCTTTGTCTTTCCATCAGTCTTCTGACTGAAACATTGGTTTAGTTATTAAATATTTGTCATTGTAACATTTTATTTACCATTTCTGTATTCATTACAATACAGTGGAATCCCTTTATAATGCATATGTTTATAGTAATTTTCCCTCTAATAACTTTTTTCAAAAACCCCTCAACCAAAATAATTTATTCTTTATTGTATATAATGGTACATAGCGAAATTTAATTATTACATGTGTAATCATTTCATAATATTTCATCTGTCCAGACCAGTTTGTTACATATCCACTGTAATTTTAATATTTTCTTTAACCTTTAGCAAGCCGGATTAAAAAATACAAAACATCTTCTGCCACCGGATTCTTTTTTGAGAATTTTCATCCATTCTGGTTGGTGTTACGGAAATGCAATAACTTTTTTGTTATTCGAGATACAAATTTTTTTTTAGGGCATGTAGATGCAGAATTGAATACCGCAAATGTATGTGTATTTTTTTTTTTTACGTAACCTACCCGGGGTTTGCGCAAGAGGTGAAGACCTTTTTTTCGCAAAAAACCAACAAGACATGGGTTTCGGAAAACTGAATACCATTTTTGTTATTAGAGCTTTTTAAATAATTTCAACAGATTTAAATGCAGAATTGAATACTGCACATGGGTGTGTAATTGGGTTTTTTTTATGTATCCTACCCGAGGTTTGCGCAAGAGGTGAAGACATTTTCTCGAAAAAACAGAAAACATGCAAAAAAGATATGGGTGTTTGGAAAACTCAGTACCATTTTTATTACTAGAGCTTTTAAAATAATTTCAACAGATGTAAATGCAGAATTGAATACTGCAAATGGGTGTGTAATTGGTTTTTTTTTATGTATCCTACCCGAGGTTTACGCAAGAGGTGAAGACAATTTATATTTTAAAATTACATAAAAACAACAAACACAAATGACTTACCCACTGGATGTGCAGTTCTCCTACGTGCTGTGCAGCTCAGATGTACACTCAGTCTTGAAAATTAATAATGTGTGGTATCGATGGAAGCAGGGATATGGGCACAGAGTGACCTGACATGCTGCACACACGTACTGAGTCTGGTGGCGCTTCTTTGTCCGATCTGAACAGACAACACAGTCAGGAAATGAATGCCTGCCACTGGACAACCGTTTAGGATTTATAGCAATGTGGTGTGCTGGTGCTAGTGTCATCCTATCCGGTGGGTGGCTTGTTCTTCTTCCAGAACTGGAAGATGCAGGCCTAGAGTAGCAACCCTCAAGAAGCCCATGAATTATCTGCAAGCGAAATTTTTCCGCCTTGACTCGGCCAGGATGTTTAGCCCGCCACAGGACAGATGAATTGACAAAGCAAGCTTCCAACAAGTAAAAGAAAATTTTCTTCCACCACTTGCAGGACCTGTGGCCTAACATATAATATGTTAGCTGCTTGTCAACACGATCAACGCCTCCCATATGACGGGTATAGGCCTGTATTGCGCATGGTTTTACCACATCCCTCACATTACCACCATGGCGTTTGGAACGGACCTTCCTATTGAAGGTCTGCGCATCGTGTGCAGATGTCATCAAATTTACTTGCCTCTTGTCATACCATGACAGGTAGAGAATGTTGTCATCACTTTCAGTACGAAGTGGGTCACCAACCTTGAGTTTTAGACCCTTCAACGCAGGGGGGACCCCTTTGCGATTCAATTGTAGTGTGCCACAGGCGCCTATCTGGTTCTCGGCAAGCTCCTTGAAAAGGGCTGGAGAGGAAAAGAAGTTGTCCATGTAGACAATATGGCCCTTACCGTGCATTGTGGCCAACAAATTACTCACAACACAGTGAGCCAATCCCTTCTTTTTGTCATAGATGTCCTCCTTCCCAAGGTACAGCTTCCAGTTCCAGAGATAACTAGTCTTCGAGTCAGCCAGTGCCCAAGACTTTATACCCCACTTTGAGGGTTTCTTGGGCATGTACTGCATAAGACTAGTCCTACCCTTGAAAGCAATCATGCTTTCATCGATACTGATTTCTTTGGAGAGGCCGTAATATTGTTGGAACAGAGGAATAAGTTTGTCAACAAACCCGTGTATCTTGAACGCCTTGATGTGACCAGGTTGCCCTCGTGCAACAGCTGTTGTGTTGTCTACAAGGTGCAGGAATGAAAGAATAGCTAAAAACCTATTCCTACTCATGACATTCCTAAACCCAGGCATCTCGATGAGACCATCATTAGACCAATACAATTCATAGGAGGAACGTTTGGTCAGTCCCATCAAGAGGATCAAAGCAATAAAGGCTGTCATCTCATCAGCTGTGACTTCCTTCCACAACTTCACACGAGATGCATAGCCGGCGTCCTGTACCTTCGATTCACTAACCTGCTTAGCGTACCGATTAGTTTCAGTTACCAACATGTTAAGAATATCATCTGTAAAAAACAGACGAAACACGTCTACCTCACTAAGGTTATCAGCTAGGCCTATAGGTCCAACAATTTCATCGAAATTTCGAAGCCAATCATGGCTATACCCCGAAGGGACACTTGAGTTTTCAACTACCTGTCCTCCAAAATGTCTTCTTCCACGCTGCCCACAGAATCAGTATCACTAATATCATCTCCATCTAACCACACATTATCTAAAGGAGCTATATCTGTATCGGTAAGCTGCACAGTTTTTTCCTCATCGGAATCGTCATCCATGATAAATTCGAAATAAATTGAATCCATAATTGAAGGTTTGGGTGTCGGTACGAGATAATAGTTTGCAACGTCTTGCTGCTACACAGAATTTTTTCAAATGGACAGGGCGAACGTGGAGATGTTCCGGTATCGATTGCACATGTCCCTAGCTATGTGCATTAACTAAGCGGGCTGTGGTACGTGTAAATCTCACGATAATCTCGCTGGGTGGGACGGCCCGCCATCAGCGCGCGCGGCCATTTTGTTTTTCGGCAGCTGGATATGATATCGGCTCGGTGAAGGTTAAGAAAACATTTTCTTTCATTGCTTTTGATTTCAGGTTTGGGGTGCAAGTGTAAATTTTCAACAATTAGAAAGGTGCATATTATAATAAACAACAGAAGTATAGGAAGACATTAGCTAAATTGTACAGGATAATAAACAGATAAGGCTATTACTCCAGTGTATATAAAAAAATATAAAAATTTCTTATTACAATCTAGAAGACATGGGAAGTAAATATAACACATTGCTTATTGCCTACACTGACATCAACACAAATGAAACATTTTGACGAATATATAAGTTACAAAAATATGTCATGTCCAGGCTTGAAGGGTTCATATTTCTTCTGTTGCAATCTTGCTGCTTCTATGGAGGAAAATGTTGGAAGCCCATGAGGGAGATCTAACAAATCATGCTCCTCATCAATAATACGCTGTGCCATTTCTGCAAAGAGTCAATAAATCTATCTCATAGTCAAGTAGATTTGGGTAAACGTTACCTAATGTTAACGGTCATACAACTAATTGTTTTTTTATGTTACTACAAAGTCATACTTTTTCTATAGACCATTCTGAGGTTGGTTTATGTCAATGTTACCTTTTTTGATTGTGGGACAGCACCAAATTGAGAAGCATAAAAGGTCATGGGATAACCAGAAAGTATTCCGATAGTTATGCAGACTAAACTTATGTTGTGGACATGGTTGAGCAGAGTCAATTTGATGCAATTTTTTTGTTTTAAATAAAAGGAATTTTGTCCCACTATTGATCTATTTTGTACTCTGAGTTGTTACCCCTGTTGTGTTATATCTTATTTCCTATTGTAGTATGGTTCCCAAAATATGTATGCCAGTTAAACAGAAAACTAAAAAGATTGCTTCAAAATATTTGATTTGTGAAACTCTATGTGTTCTTAACCTTTTAGCTGCTACTCTGTTCTCTGTAACAGATCCCAGCCATGCTAAATTATTTCCCTAATTACTCACACCACATGTTGAATCCTTTCTTGTCTTCCAAAAATAAAAGATCTTTGACAGTGGTGGATTTTTATTGACACCATAAAATATATACTGCATGAATGGGATGGTTGATGCATACTGGCACTTGATGATTTTAGACTGAAACATAGTTTCTTTCCTTTACTTTACCATGTCATAATCAGGAGATATTAGTTGGAGAAAACAAATGTAAATCTAAGCCGTACCTACTGAGTATGTGCTTTATAGAAGATTAATTTACATGATACAAAGTTAACCGATTAAGTTACAAAACTTTAATTTCTTCATACACTTAAAACTGAACAAAACAAAAGTAGTTAATAGATTGCCTTTCTTTATGAAATGTACCAAATCATAGTGCAACACACACAGTGATATAACAGTCTCATGTGTTGTTCTCTTAATAAATGACAAAAGTAAGCAGATAAGCCAAAGGTAAGATCCTTTAAGTATGATCGCAGAGGAGTGGATGTTGTGAGCAGAATTCGACAAGACAAACATAAGGCTCAAGTAGTGGGAAATCAGGTGTGGGATAGTCCCCCCTGGTGGAACGAAGAGGTTCAAAGGGCATGGAGCGAGAAACGGAAAGCAGTATCACTATGGCAAAGGGCACGGAAACGTGTTGTGGCTCAGCCCATGGAGGTCGCACAATGGAAACGGAAGAAAGATATCTTAGTCCAAACATTCAAAGATATTGCAAAATCAGCAAAGGCGTCAAAATGGGATGAATTTTGCAAGGAGATCACACGCGAAAAGTCACTAAAATTTTTCTGGCGTTACACAAGTCCATGAATGGTCTGACAAGACACGTGACTATTGCCGATTTCCATAGCGACGATACCGTCTGGCAGAAGACAGACGAGACAAAAGGTGCGGCGTTTCTGGCACACTACACTGCACAAATTGGTCAGAGAAATGTGGAGGCATATAAAGAAATCAGGAATACGCTCACAGACATGTGTAAGAACTTGAGCATGGAAAACCATATGCTAATCACAGTTGAAGAAATCAGGAAGGCACTGAAAAGTACAAAAAACACAGCACCAGGGCCAGATGGCATTAGATACGATGACATTAGTCGAAGAACGGATGAGGAGTTGGGAGAGTTGGCAGACATTTTCAATAATAGCCTTCTAAAGGGCACAGTGAAAGAAGACTGGTTGCACAGCTATTTAGTTCCACTACACAAACCTGGGAAGGACCACACCAGGATACATGGCTACAGAATAATAACTATGCAGAATACGATTGGCAAGCTTTTGGAAAAAATTGTGGCCCGGAAGGTATCGTGTTATCTTGAAATAAATAAGTGTTTACTAACATTGTTAGGAGGATATCGTCCAGGAAATAAGACATGGCAGAATGCAGCCATATTTGTGCAGGATGTTTTTGAGGGGTTCAATTCGCGCATGGAGACGTGCGGTCACAATAGACCTTGAGGATGCGTACAATAGGGTGTCCTTGGATATCTTGATGCACCAGCTGTTAAATCTTGCAGTTAATCCTTTTGTCGTGCGTTGGGTTGGCGCCACCCTGATGCACAGGGTTGTAGTTCTTAAGTGTGGTAACTGGATATCTACACCAACGGTTATTAGCCCTGGCCTGCCACAGGGATCGCCTCTATCTCCTGTACCTTTCAATGTATACACAGTACATATCGCTGGCAATCAAATCACAGGTGTTGGCAGAACGATGTCATATGCCGATGATATCCTGGTATATTGACAGGGCAGAAAAGTGGTTAATCCATCTAAGGCATTCGTGACATGGTTTTCCTTGAACAATCACATGGTAAAGACACTCATGCCACAAGTTCCGTTGTCTAGGAAAAGTTTAGAAAGAACTAGCACAATGAGATATCTGGGTGTGTTTTTTGACAGAAGCCTGAGTTTCAGGGAATATGTTGACCACATTATCATAAGGGCAGGCAAAGGCTTAGCAGCAATGAAGGTTATGGCTGCTGCGCAGTGTGAGCAAAGATTGTTATTTCTTTTGTACCAGGGTTTGGTTGTGGCTGTGGTGGAATATGCACTGGCAATTCTGACTCTTAGCCAAACTCAGATCGAAAGACTGGATAGAGTCCAGAATGCAGCAATGCGTATCATTCTGGGATGCACAAGAGACACATCGACAAGAGCTATGCGATACCTACTTGACTGCCCAACAGCTGAGCATAGATTACAGTATTGCCGTAAACGGGCGTACCTTCAAATACATGCAGATAAGGAACACCCGTTGCATTCCGAAATACAGAAAGTTAAAGTCAGCAGACTCAAGAGAGGAAGGTCGTGGATGGGACATGCTGAGGATGTAATACAAAGCGTGTGCAGATTACAGGATGTGGCAGCAGGTGCGGAATGGATAGGTCTACCCACAGATTTCGAAACTTGTTTGAGAGTAGTAATATCACTTAGCAGGGAATGCAGAGAATGGTGTCCCACAGCTGTGGAGAAAGAAGTGCAGGCTATAATCAGTGAGAATACCAAAGAGGGGTATGTGATTATATACACTGATGGATCTGTAATTAGGCATGTTCGCAGTGCTTGGACTTTTACAGCTCAGTGCGCAGGTAAAATGATCAAGGAGGAAAGTGGTGCCTTTGCGGTCACTATGAGTAGTATGACCATGGAGACTATGGTGGTGACCAAGGCATTTGAGTTGCTACGCACACAGAAGGTAACGCAGGTCTGCATCTTGAGTGACTCTATGAGTATGATTAAGAAGGTACAAGTGGGTCTCGTTCGCGAACAGTGGATTGAGGCCTTGAGAAATGCGAGCTTGAAAGCGGTTACATTTATTTTTGTGCCGGGACATGTGGGCGTTCGAGGCAATGAAAGAGCGGATCAACTGGCATCGTGTGCGATTGTGGCACAGGGCGATGGGGCAATGGATCGCGCTGACGTTTTAAACTCCTTAAGAGATATAACACGCGAGAGTGAGACTAATGTGGATGATGATTCCTTTTCTTCTTCTTCAGCGTACATTCTCAAACTCCTGCTGAATTCTCTTGTAGCAGGACATGTCCTACTAGATTTCCAGCAGAATGTAGTCCAGAGAATGGAAATGCGTTGTGTCGACGTTTTATTTGCGCCAATGGCCCGACACATCCGTCTTCAGTGGTGATTCCTTTTCAATGGCTAGGATTAAAGATCAGGGATTGAAATTCGGTGTTGCTAGAGGTGAACATTTTGGAGGGCGCAGAAGAATGATGGTCAACCAGCATAGGACCGGTACTGTCAGCAGAAGTGTGATGGCGGATATACTCAAGGAGAGATCAGAGCAACTATGGATGTGTCCAGTTTGCAGTGATGATGATCCGATGACTAACTAACTAACTAACACAGTGATATATCACAGTCCTAACACGTGTATTTTATTTCCCGTATTTTTTGCTGTGTGAACATATCACACACTTTCTTGTTAGGCCTCCTCTTCTACGATGTTTTTGATTCCATTTATATTTGGCGACAACAGGCGCTCAGTTTCCCATAGCAGGTGTGATCTTCATGTTCATAGACAGAGACACTATGAACAGTCCCTGCACAAGAACTAAGCATATGTAAAAAGTCTTGGCTAACACACTGTAATGTACAGTAATCGTTAAGACAATGCCAAAAAAGTTCTTCTTTAAACACAATAAATCACCTCTGATTCTTTCCAATTTAGGTCCATATGCCATATCCCATTGATAAACAGCCACAAAATTAAGAGGAATTGTTGGAAGCAACATGCTCCATCGTTTCCTACGGAATGCACTGAAAAAAGGAACACATCATTGAAAGGATATTAGTTATTTGGTTGTAATTTAATTTTAGTTCAATAAACCAAACAAATGGTAAAAATGGTCTCAATGGGTTACATGTTTGTGCACAATGAAATGTGAACAATTTCCTATAAGTCATATAGACTCACTCATCTGGTGTGATGTCTCACTAATTTCAATTTACTTAGTAAACTGTGTGTCATGTTTAAAAGGGTGACATGTGACATATTCTCTCCATAACGTTTTCTTCCCAATGAACTCCCTGAACCTTTCTCTGTCTTGAGCCATGCGGCTTGCATTTCCAATGATGTATTCATGTTATCTTTAATATCATCAGTCCATTGTCTTTTTGGTCTGCCTTTCCTCCTCCTCTGAGGTACTCTTCTCTCCATTATTTGTCTTTCTAAACAGTTGTATCTCTTTATATGACTAAACAGGTGCAGTTTTCTTTTTTCTATTGTGTTTAGTAGCCAACACTCTGGAATTGTCAATGTGTTTATAATATCTGAGTTTCTCTTTTTTTTCTTTTCATGATATTCTAAGTATCTTTCTGTAGCATTTCATCTCAAAGGCGCTGATCTTCTTTGCCGCTGTTTTACTTAGAGTCCATGTTTCACAGCCATATGCTGCAACCAGAAACATAAAGGTTCGCACCATAAGCAGTATCGTTTCTATTTTGTTGTTTTTCCATATGTTTTTCCACTGTTATTTTACAATATGCCATTGTCAATCTCTTCCTTATCTCTGCAATGCAGTCTCCTGCATCATTGATGTTTGCTCCTAAGTTTCAAATTTATTCACACATTCTAGGTATTGTCTATTCTGATTTTTGGTTGTTGTGTTGTTATATCTGTTGACCAAAATGGAAGACAAGAATCAATGTGGTCTTTTTATGGTATCTGATTAGCAGCTGTTCCTTCCCAAAAGTAATGGCAACCTACGAGAATATTGTGCCTAGAAATTTCCAATGGAGTAAACTGTATAGAAATTAATTCTAATGAATTACAACTGCTTATGTCATGTGTTCAAAAGTGGAGCAAAGAATAGTGATATCATTAACTGCCGAGCATGACGTAAGAGGCTTAGTCTTATGAATCTCCTGAAATCCCTGCGGTCCCTGGCAAGCTGTTCCTCTTCCTCCAAGATAAGCAAAAGAGAGTTTATGAAAATTACTAACTTAATACTGAACAATTATACTAATATTGTTTCAAAACACTAAATAATAAAACAGAGACAAGCAACCTACCCCATAATGAGGCCAGTGCTGACTAAAACATCAAATGAAAACCAATACCAGAAAAGATCCCTGGATCTGGCAATCATTAATGCCACCTGTCTCTCCCTAATCTCATTCTGCATAGTCAGTTGTCGTTCCAACTGTAAGCAATTTAGTGGGCTAAGTTTAAATAAATATTTCAAACAAAATGTTCATACATTGTGTAACTAAGATCTTAATATCATATATGCATAGCAATAAATAACAGACACTGAAATTGGAATGGACAATGAAAACAAAGGTTAGAAAGGCTTGATTTGGCCACAATATAAAAAATAGAGGCCTAACTATTACATCAAAGGATAACCAAAATAGGGGAAAAAGAATGGAATGTCCAAGAAACAACATTACACTGGTATTCAGGTCAGAAAGATCAAGGTTGAGATAAGCTATGCTGAAGAGAGCTGCAAAAAACACAGGCACTGGAGAGACAATATCTGATAATTTCAGACTGAAGAGGGTTGCAGAAAACACAATGGAGAGATAAGATCTGACGATTTCAGACTGTAGAGGGCTGCAGAAAACACACTGGAGAGACAAGATCTGATGATTTCAGACTGTAGAGGGCTGCAGAAAACACACTGGAGAGACAAGATCTGATGATTTAAGACTGTAGAGGGCTGCAGAAAACATGGACAGTAGAGTGATAAGATATGATGATTTCAGAACCAATTTCAGATTGACTATCTTAATCATGATGAATGAAAATCTTAAGACAGACGTAAGGATGCTACATACATAAAAATGTATGCAGTTCTAGTAGCTTTAACAGAATTTGTTACTCTCTCAAAAGACGCCACAAGGACTAAAGACCAATAACTGCTGTGTTAGACTCCGGTAAATTATAAAAGATAAATAGTTTTAAATACTGTAACTTTGCCAAAGATGGATGTGTTGCACCATAAGCAAAAATAAAACGGTGACCTATTCTTTGGACTATATGCTGCTGGAAATCTAATAGGATTATGTCCTACTACAAGAGAGATACAGTGAGAGTTTGAGAATGAACGCTGAAGAAGAAATACTGTAACACTCTTTTATTAAAGAAAAATAAATAGGATCACTGTAAAATACCAAGCTCTCCTGATGAAATTATCATCTTGCCTGCTGGAAGGTTTGAGTTCCTCAGTTAATCAGTAAGATAATGCAAGCAGAAATACAGCAAATCATTTTTCAGCACTGGGTTGCCTTCCTTCTTTAACTTCTATTCCTTGACCAGACTGCCTAATTTTAGTGTGTTCTCCAGGATCACTAAACAGAGGTAGAGTAGGTTCTTGGCAGCGGTTTGTTCGCAAGCCTTGATGTTAGAGTCAGCTATCATACACTCACTGCTCAATAAATTTTCTGCTGGTATTCTTAGTTCTCAAAAAGGAAGTAATGAACAGTAACACTGTGACCTATTATGCTATTATGTGACATAATCTTTCAAGAACGTTCTCTTCCTTATAAATCTCTTTAAATCTCCTTGGTTTTGGCCAAGTTGTCCTGCCTGCTCCAGTGACATATGCTTGTATTCTTGGATATTTCTTGTCCAACAATGTCTTGGGCAAACTTTGCCTTTGCTCCCTTCTATCACTCACTCCAGCAATATTATTTCCATACCACTATGTCTCTTTACATGGCCAAAAAACCTAACTTCCTTCTCAAGTTTTACCAATAGTAGTACTGTAATAACTAGTAGCAGTTGTTGTTGTGGTAGTAGTAATAGTAGTAGCTGTAGTAGTAATAGTAGTAGTTGCGTTGTAGTAGTAGTAGTAGCTATTGTGGTAGTAGTTGTAATAGTAATTGTTGTTGTAGTAGTAGTAGTTGCTGCAGTAGTATTTGCAGCTAGTACTAGAGAAGGCATGTCAATGAACCTAAGCAACACCTAAGAATTAAAGACCTTGCAATACAAAGACAGAAATGGAAAGCTATAGTTTCTGCCCTATGCGCCGCCCATGGCACTGGAGGAACATAACATAACAGTTGCAGCTGCAGTAGTTGTAGTAGTAATAGCCCTCCATCACAGGTAATGATGACAACAGTGTTGTTGCTTCTCTCTGGTGTACTAAAACGTCAAATTCTTCCATAGAATTCCCTGCCACAATTGGAATATGTACACAGAGTTGGACATCTGTGTTTTTGCTTTTCTGTTCTTTCTTTGGTTCCATGTTTTCTCCATTCCTCTAAAAAAAGTATGTTTCTCAATGATTGTTGAGTACCTCGCTGGTGTTGCTGAACAACATCGGCAATTTTGAGAGACTGATTCCCAGGAGGTGACATCATAACCACTGTTTTTGAGTCTACAATCTACTCAATAAAGCAGTGACTCAAACTTTTTTGGACCATACACTCTCTTCCCTTTGGAATAAACTTTCTTCCTTGGATGAAATCTACTGTTGTCTCAAGTTCTTCTTTGGTCCCATAAATCTTTTGTTGCAAGGTTGAGCCATTGTGCCAGTATTTCTCTCTCAACTGTTCCTATTTGGACAGTTCTGAAAAATAGGCTCAAAGGTCTGTTCATCTGATCCACTAAAGTACAGTGGTATAGCAGAGTCTCTGTACATGTGTTTATTAAGTTCATTGTTTCTGGCCTCAGTGCCCTGTTCATGCTAACCTAGATAGTTATAGGCAGTTCTTGTAGAGCTATTTTCACTTCTCATTACTGTTACAACTCTCTTATTTTCCTAATATATTCAAATTACACACACAACACTAACTTTTGGTGCCACAGACTTATCAACTTTTGGAACAAATTCATTGAGCCTTCAGACAAGGTGTACAAGGACTGCTTGAGACACTATCACTCTCATGATAAATTTCAATATTCAAGCAACTGGTTCATAAGATATACAAATATAATTTATATATCTACTATAGTTGGCCTGAGCTCTAATGAGATAAAATCAGGATCGCAAATCAGCATTTCCAAAAATGAGAAATATTTTATACAATGGAGTAATATCGATGTATACACAAGTTTGAGTGCTAGGATGTTATATTGAGCCAATCCTTCTTTATGGATGTGAAGCATCAACAGTAAACAAAAGTGCACAAGGTAAGTTGGTAGCAACTGAGATGTGCATTTTTAAGAAGAATGATGAAAATTCCATGGACAGTGAAGAAAACTAATGTAGGGGCATGTGATGAGAAAAACAAAACTTGAACATTTAGTAACAAGGGGAGAAGAGACAGAGGAGGACAAAAAGATAAATTTCGGGTTGGGTTGTCACTGTGGCACAAAAATATGTCACCAACTAACTTATTAACACAAGAGACAGAGACTTGTGGAGAAGCATGGTCTCCTATGCTATAAAGCATGGCATTTGATTGATAGTGAAAAAATAATGTTAGATTATAAGAATTCCAACTGACTTGCAATTGTTGAATCTTCAGCATAAACTCTTGCTGTTTCTTCAAGTTATCATCCATTGTTTTGCCAAGAAAGATTCCCATTTTAAAATGTTTTCAGTCTCTACCTGTAAAGAAAGAGAAAATGATCTGTCCTCAACAATAAGTCTGTCATAAAATTAAGATATCTGAATGATAAATTACAAGATAAGGCAGAGGTAGAAAATCAGTTACAGAACAACAACATATACATTTTGACATGAAACAAATGATGTTCTTAAGAACTATCGAGTACATATATAAAGGAACAACACCGTTTCTCCTGTTCATTATACAATTCTATATGACTTGACAGATATGGCATGTATTTTGTTACCAAATTAGTAAATTTGGCATGGTTACTAATAAAGTCTTTGACTTCCACCACGTCAATATGGACAGACATGGAGTGTAAGACGATACATTATCCAAAAGAAAATAATGCTTCTTTAGGTAAGTACGTTAGATTTGATGATTTAATTGTAGCACTACCTACTAATATTCTTAATACTGTTTATCTCATAGTATGCGGCTCGTTTTGAAAAATTGATCATTGCTTTAGATGGCTCATCTTTTCAATAGATGTTCGCAGATGTAGGTAAGAAAGTCTTCACCAAAAGAGATTGTAAAAATACTGTAGTATTTCATCCAATCACAATAAATCTAAAGGACTTCCCTCATGACTTTTGTCAGCCTTTTTGTGATATTAGTTTCAGAGTGAATATTATCATTAGTTGAACCATCTAAATTGATCTGCAAAAAGTGAAAAATTATCATAAAAAGAATAGCATGTCAACAAACTTTCAAATCATGACAAAACTTTCATTTGTATATAGAAACATTTGAACTTTCCAAATAGTAGCAAAAATGGATAGGGCCTATACTTTAAAAAGCAGCCAACTTTAGATGATGTAACAGGTTCCTGAGTCTGATAGTATTTTAAAAAAAATTTAAGCCCTGTTTTGTTTTAGAGTTTTGCTATCATTAGGTCTATATTTTATCAGAAATGTCCCCCTTATTTACTACATACTCCTGCTTTTAAAACAAGACAATGGACAAATATTCTAAAAATGGCATTCAATTCTCCAAATTCTGATGCACAGTACATCACTGTAGTTTTACAAATAAATAAAATATTGTAAAAAGTCTAAATGTAACCTGTAAAACGTAAGTATTTTTGCAAATTCTTCAACACATGTCAACAAACACTGAAATCATCACAGAATGTTTATTTGTACTTAGAAACATTTGAAATTTTCTAAATAGTTGCACAAATGGATATACCATATAAAAGAGCTAACTTTAGATGGCTTTCTATGAGGCATATGTCTGACAAAATTTATTTTTTTAAATTTTGCTATTGTTATGTTGTATCAGAAACTTTAATGTAATATAACTGATTCAGCATGTAAATATAAGTCATTAATTGTTATGTCTTGAGACTGAAGATACTCCATTGAGTCTTGCAGTTTGTGACATTTATTTCGACATTTTCTGTACTTATATCCCCACAAAGATGGTTCCAAAGGTGTAATTATCCACACTACTTCTGGCATGATTTTAATGTGTTATGATATCAATTTTGCAATTTGTTGATAAGTTTTGAAATCGGAGTAGGTGACACAATTTTTTTCTTTATATTCTGTGTGTATGTATATATATACATACATAAATTCATTTTGCTTTAGCGCTGAAGTTAGCACATAGGGCAGAGGTCAGATCTCTCCAATTATGTCCATTAAAAGCTATTCTGTGCAGTTCTTGAATAGTATGAATATTGTTTGTTTTAATTTCTCTATGTATTGTTCTTCTGAGTGTTTACTTTGGTCTACTCCTGGTCTACCATGAATGCTTTTTGGTATTCATGCAAGAGTTTGTTGGTGTATTGTCTTATTGTCTGAGTGTAGGGGACCTCAAGGGTCTGAGAACGGTGTTGTTCTAACCGCACTGCCATGTGCTCCACTCAACATATATTTGAACATGCAAAAAACAAAAACCATGTCAACAGATATAACAACCAAAAGTCAGAATAGACAATACTGTGATAGAATGTGTGGATAAATTTGAATACTTAGGAGCAAACATCAATGTTGTAGAAGACTGCACAGCAGAGATAAAGATAAGATTGGCAATGGCATATTGTAAAATAAAATGGTTGAAAACATGGAAAAACAACAAAATACAAATGAAACTGCTAATGCTAAGAACTTTCATTTTTGCGGGTTGCAATATACGGCTGTGAAACATGAACCTAAAGTAAAACAGCGGCAAAGAAAATCAATGTCTTTGTGAGATGAAATGCTACAGAGCGATACTTAGAATATCATAAAGACATTGAAGATTCCAGTGTTGGTTACTAAACACAATAGTCAAAAGAAAACTATGTCTGTTTTTTAATATAAAGAGATACAACTGTTTGGAAAGACAAATAATGGAGGGCAGAGAACCTGGGAAGAAGATAAAGGGCAGACCAAGAAGACGATGGACTGACGGCATTAAAGATAATATGAATACATCGTTGAAAAAATGCAAGCAACATCGCCCAAGAAATAAATGGGTTCAGGGAGTTCTTTGGGAAGACAATATTCAGGAAAGAATACATCACAGGACACTCTGGAGAATGGAATGTGTTGTCTCATCATAGTTTACACTTGGCTGCGATATCTGCTACTTTTGGCAGAACACATCTGACTTCAACATATCTTCAGGGTCATTTTGACCCTCTATGGGATGGGACAGCCAACTCCATCCCCAATCCTTCTTAGTTACCTCTTATAACATGCATGACAGGTAACAGTGTTGCTATTCTTTACATACCTTTCAGACCCCCAGCAATACTTTGGTGAATTCTTGGGGATTGAAACAACAATACTGAAAATAGTTCCAAAGAAACTCCAGAAATGAAATATCACCTGTTCATTGCTGGATTAAGCCTTGTGGAAGCTCCTATGTAAAACAAATCTTCTGCCCCTACGTTTGTTGTTTGCGTTCATTCTCAAACTCCCACTGGATCTCTTGTTGCAGAACAGTGGTCCTGTTAGATTTCCACAAGACGTAGTCCAAAGAAGGGAAATATGTTGTGCCGCCAGTTTAATTTGCACCAGTGGCCCAACACATTCGCCCCTATTTTAAACTAAGGAGGTTATGGTGTGGAATTGGCTGCCCCATCCCATAGGGTCAAAATGATCAAGACCCATGCTGAAGTCAGATGTGTCAGGCCAAAAGAGGCAGATATCCCAGCTAAGCTGTAAACCATGACACATTTTCCATTTTCTGGATTACATTATGTTAAATGTAGATAAGAGTTTGAGAATGAATGCAGAAGTGCTGCTAACTGCCTATGACAACAACATTATGATGTGTTTCCACATTAATTAATAAGAGCCTTAGGCCTACTAAATCTAATAATTAAGTGTAGGCATATGCCAAACTATGCCATGTAGGCCTATAGGGCCTAACTCTGACATTAGGCCTACTACTTGACTAGTCTATTTATTATTTACTTAAATAATTGTATTGTTATACTTAGACTAGAGTTAATAGGCCTCTATCTATTGTTTATTATTTTCAGTTGCGATTGCGTTAAGCAACCACAACGTGAATGCAGATATTGCAATAGAACTAATGAATGCATTTATAATTTACCAAGATTGCATTTTTATTATCATTGTGCCATTGATAAAATTTAATGTAGGCCAAATAACTTAACAAAGTTAGCTAGTGCACTAATTAAAAGTCATTGAATAAATGATGGGACTATTTTTTGTGTAAGGCATGAAATATATGGCTAGACTGTTAACTGTTATTGTTAGACTCACAAGACACTGCAACAATCGTTTAAAACGTCCGCAACTATTGATTTTGTTGGATGGTAATTAATTAGGCCTAACATGCCTAAACTAATTATCCAGTTCTAAAGGCCTAATTGATATCACGAAAGTAAAATCTCGACGTATGCATGCTTAGATGATGCTACAACAGCACATCTGCTTTTATAGACTTAACCTTTCTTAACTTAAAAGGTTAAATACTCAAAAATAGTGAATAAGGGTAGCAATTTACCTCTTTCCACGACAGTAGCGTAAGCCTATAACTGGACGAACCTGTTGGGTTTTGTTGATACGTTTTCTCTCCCTTGAAACAGTGCTGAGGGGGAGGAGAGCGACAACAATAGAGAAAGAGAAGTGTTCTAAAAAATAGCTATGTTGTAGTTTTACCTTAGACCCTGTCACAATACATTTACCTTTAAAAAGTAAACATTATAACAGGTGCCTATGCCGTCTGGGGTCTATACGTTCTCAGAAGATCGGTACCCATTTCCTTAGACTATGTCGACCTAGGGCCGATGGTGATTTGAAAATAATTCAAGTTTAACTGTGGATCACTGGATTAGGAAGTCAGTGTACTAACCCCTAAGCTACCGCGGTTCCATAACTTGTAGGCTTAGGCCCTATATTGTAAAACGGTGTGCAAAAAAAGTAGTGTATTTAAAACACGTGCACGATAATAATAATAACAAGAGTTTCAATCGGTCAGGTCTAATCGTTAGCAGTCAAGATCACATACTTAATTATTTTCCGAGACTCTAGAAGGCGTGGTCACAGGATATGGGCCTAACCTAGAACCATGATCTACATTATTGTTTATGAATTATTTTTTTAAATATAGGCATAGGCTATAATCCTTTGGTGTAGTTCTCACATCCTTGGTTCCCGTCTGGCACTCAGCTCTCACCTGTGGCTTCCAGTAGTTGACAGCATGAAGCAACGGTCACACGTCGGTAACAGCTTTGTAAGGCTGGCCAAACCAAATGAGGGTTAGCCGAGGGGTTCGGGCCCTGGGTTAAACACAGGGCATTTCTGCCCAATAGGCCTGTAGATAAGGTTAAAGTTTGAGTGAGGGTTCTTTGTTGTTTGTTTGTTGAGTAGTGGATTCGACTAGGCCATCTCGGGATGCCTAGTCACGTCACTTTCAACCTAGTCCTAAGAAGGACTTTTTGGTTATATCGCGACGCTGGGTGCGGACAGGGAACTGACGAAAAGTTCTTGAGCCTTGGCGAAAATGACGAAAAGGCTGTCGAAAGTTTGCTGAAGCTTGCTTTTAATCCCGGGACGTACTGCGGATAAGAAGAGTCGTTTCTCTCTTGGAAGTTTCCAAGTCCACAGCAGGTTCCCACCTCAGCTGGAGATCGTCCGATCCTTGATATCTTAGCCAGATTGCTCTGTTGCCCGGGGTACTCCACGAGGAGGAGTATCATGGTCTGAACAAGTATGATTCCTGGTCCTGGCGAGCACAGGTGCTCGCGTTCAAACCCCCTCCTTAGTATTTATAGTGCCCCTTCATATGACTGTTAGTACCAGGAACTTAGCCAAAAGATATGTAAAATTCCCTCCCTTGGCAATTTTTCACAAAAAGGTTTTTAAAATATTCTGTCGTATAGTAAAATTTCCACACGAAAGCGAACGAATCATTATTTAGGTAAAACCCTCTCCTTAATGTAATCACATCTACGGTACTGTTGCCCAAGCATGCGAAGCTTGGATATGGCGGATAAAACATCTGCTGCTCAACCGGCTGGAATGCACTTGCCAGCAGAGCGTTGTGGAACGTAAAGGGCTTTGTGAGACACGTAAAACACTCTGGTTATCCACTGCATGCTGACACATCTCCAGTTGTCTTGATTTATCTTGCCACTTGAACACTGTTGGATCAGGAAGAGAGAGTATGGTCAACTAACGGCGCAACTTCTCCACACTTTACAAAAAATTTAGCGCTAAGAAAAATATAAGTGCATTGAGGGTAAATGTCTGCAGCAAACTGTGAGTAGCGCCACCTTGTTCTCTTATACCAGAATCTGGTCCTTTATGTTATTGAATACCCTCTGGTGATTTAAACTCCAAACCATGCGCAAATGGAAAGACTGAAGAGGGTGCAGAACGAGCATCATACTTGAATGCACTATGGACACAGCGTGTATAGCGATCTCTACCGCCTTTATTTTCCAACCATTGAATAAGAATCTGCATGCTTTTCTTCAAGATAGTACAATCATTTGAATGAAGAAAGGAGAATAAAAGGAAGCAGGTTTACAAAGAAAATCTAATTTGATGATATGTAGCATATGGCTACCGGGATACATAGATACTGATGCAGAATTGAAGAAAGTGTCATAAAAACTATGTAATACCTCTTCTGTCCACACCAGTCTTGATAAATCGCTTTGACTACAGAGTCAGCGGCTGAAGTAATTAACATGCTAAGAACAATTGAGAATGGATTGAGTAACGTAAGCAGTGATTGGAGTCGGTAAAACGATCTAATTTAACAAGAATCAGCTTCATGTTTGTGACTGAACATTTCGGCGTCAGTGGAAATTAATGCGCAGATAGGTTTGCTAGTATGGCATCATGGAGACCGCACATGTTATGGTCAGAGCGGATGTTCTTAATGCCCTTTACGATGTATCACGAGTGAACAGTGTAGCAAATTCTCGTGAATCTGCAACACTGAGCAAACTACATGGGCACCATGTAAAGAGGGTTGAGGCTAAACAAGAGCGTTATGCAGGTAACCAGGAGGTTCTGGTAAACCGACACAGTAGGTGTGATTAATCCTACACTTTGATAGATAGGACCTATCTTGAGGAGGAGATCAGAGCACTTATCGACTGATGGTTCAATGTGTAGTCAGGATGATCTTTTGACAATTTGATCTGAATGATAGAAAATAAACATTTCTCACAAGGGTCAGCTAGAGGAAAAAGAAATCATTTACTAGTGCAGTGTGCCTATGTCTATCTAACTATTGTCTTTTCTCTGCTTGTGCTGTGAGGCATCGCATGATTGAATGACAATCTGTTTTTGAACTATTACACGTCTGATCGCTGGATGTGTAGTAATACTGTACTGTGTCCGAATATTGGTAACTCCTTCCATCCACCTTCTACTTGATTTCCTCTGTATCTTGCTGTTTCCATTTTCATGTTGTAGGTATGCTCTTTAAGCTGGGCAATAAGAGTTCATTCTCATTAGGTGGCCTCAATGTCTGTTTTTCAATATTTTTGACCACTAATGTTGTTCCAACAGTTCTTGTAATCTCCTCATTTCTCACATGATCTCTTCTTGTTCTGTTTGCTGTTTTTCTTAGACATCTCATTTCATGTGTAGTAAGCTTTCTCTCGTGTTCTTTGTTTAGAGTCCATGTCTGACATTGAAAACATAATGTTGGGATGAATATTGAATTTATGATTTGCCTTCAGTTTCCATCGGGATAGATATGTTTCAAAATTGGTGTAAGCTCATAATTTACATAGTTGGCTTTTTAAATTCTTGTCTCGATCTCTCTATCCATGCTTCCATCGGCTGTAAAAAATTGTCCCTAGATATGTAAATTCCTGCACTTGTTTCGCTAGTTGATCATTTATTTTTATGTTCATTGTATTGGGTTTTCTGCATATAGGCAGACATAACTTCTTTTTCTCTGTGTTGATCTTAATGTTATGAATGAGAAAGCTTTCGTTGAGTAGGGTTATGTAATCTTGAAGCTCTTCACTTGAACTGTGGAGTAAGCACTGATCGTCAGCAAAGAGTAGTTCTGTTGTTGTCTTGGATGGTAAACTTCTGGTAGTGTTTCTACTATTTTTGTAATATTATCCATGTAAATTGTGCCTAGGTAACAGACAATAAAAAGTCAGCAACAAGAAGATACATAACAACACAAAAGATCCAAACTTGTGGATTGAAATTAAAGGTTTAAGACAAGTAAGCCATGTATCTAGAATGAATATTGATTTACAAATACTTTATAGGCAAAGATCCAAAGAACTAAATTTCAAGACAATGAGATGTATACTGTTTGGACAATAGTAGAAAGGGGTACAACTCCAAAATATTGATATGATGATATTAAAAATGCATTTTCTTTCAAACTATTCATCATATCACACTCAGACTTGGCAGATCAACAGACAAATGAATAATCTTGCATGAACCTATATTAAAGATAATTTTATACATATATTTTTTTTAAATAAACTGTCAAACTCCAGATAATGTTGGGAAATTGTTTTTTACCTTGGGGGTGCTGAGTATTGCAGTCATATTGATATGAACATATTGAGGTATACTCTCAAATCTCCTTTTACTAAAACAGGTTGATATGACTGAAACGTTGAAACCGTCATCTGTACTCCAATACATGCCATACTCAAGCAGAATACACAGGCCCATCATAATATAAATATAATTTTATAAGATAAATAAATATAATATTATTTCAATGGCAGTTACAGATATCCAGCATGTGTCTTCTTTCCTTGTTTGTTCTTTGCATTATGTTACATACACATTTGTCTGATTGGCTGCAAATTGATAAACTCCTCGTTCACAATGATGCCAAAGTATTCATAAAGTGTGGCAATCTCATCAAGATTATGTACATGCCCAAAGTTTACTACAAAATTCTCAACATCTACTTGAAAAACTACATTACTCCAGTGAAATTCGTGATTTCACAATTAGTACCATAAATTTCCTTCCAGTTTTTGGAAACATTAGGTCTATCTATCAAGGAATGTCACTTTCCACGCTATATTTGGTACGCAAATTATCTACATCATGCATATTTCCATTGTAACTATGACTGTCATCATCAGTGTACACATGAACAATATCCTCCAATGCAAACATTGTGTTAAAACTCCGCAAATTTTGAAAATTTGTGAAAAATCAGTCAGACATAATATTTTCAGCATGTAAATATTTAGAGAAAGCGTGAACTGTGACCAACACAAAGATCATGGCCAGGTATTAACTCATAGCAAAATAAAAATTTAATATTGACCACAACAAAACAAGTAAAAAAGCACCAGGTGGCGACTATAGTTGTCTACCAGTAGAAGTGACAAGTGGCAACTGTAAGGGGGATGTGGTTAATAAATAAATTCCAAAAAATAATTTTTTAGCTAGAACAAACAATCACAACAGAGTACATTCATGAAAAGTGAACAGCAGGTGACACAACAGAGTACAATCATTCATAAAATGTGAACAGCAGCTGACACAACAGAGTACAATCATTCATGAAATGTGAACAGCAGCTGACACAACAAAGTACAATCATTCATGAAATGTGAACAGCAGCTGACACAACAAAGTACAATCATTCATGAAATGTGAACAGCAGCTGACACAACAGAGTACAATCATTCATGAAATGTGTGAACAGCAGCTGACACAACAGAGTACAATCATTCATGAACAGCAGCTGACACAACAAAGTACAATCATTCATGAACAGCAGCTGACACAACAGAGTACAATCATTCATGAACAGCAGCTGACACAACAGAGTACAATCATTCATGAACAGCAGCTGACACAACAGAGTACAATCATTCATGAACAGCAGCTGACACAACAGAGTACAATCATTCATGAACAGCAGCTGACACAACAGAGTACAATCATTCATGAAATGTGAACAGCAGCTGACACAACAGAGTACAATCATTCATGAACAGCAGCTGACACAACAGAGTACAATCATTCATGAAATGTGAACAGCAGCTGACACAACAGAGTACAATCATTCATGAAATGTGTGAACAGCAGCTGACACAACAGAGTACAATCATTCATGAAATGTGAACAGCAGCTGACACAACAGAGTACAATCATTCATGAACAGCAGCTGACACAACAAAGTACAATCATTCATGAACAGCAGCTGACACAACAGAGTACAATCATTCATGAACAGCAGCTGACACAACAGAGTACAATCATTCATGAACAGCAGCTGACACAACAGAGTACAATCATTCATGAACAGCAGCTGACACAACAGAGTACAATCATTCATGAACAGCAGCTGACACAACAGAGTACAATCATTCATGAAATGTGAACAGCAGCTGACACAACAGAGTACAATCATTCATGAAATGTGAACAGCAGCTGACACAACAGAGTACAATCATTCATGAACAGCAGCTGACACAACAGAGTACAATCATTCATGAACAGCAGCTGACACAACAGAGTACAATCATTCATGAACAGCAGCTGACACAACAGAGTACAATCATTCATGAACAGCAGCTGACACAACAGAGTACAATCATTCATGAACAGCAGCTGACACAACAGAGTACAATCATTCATGAACAGCAGCTGACACAACAAAGTACAATCATTCATGAAATGTGAACAGCAGCTGACACAACAGAGTACAATCATTCATGACATGAACAGCAGCTGTAAGTCTGATGTCATTCACTAAATATACAACAAAAACTATAATTCATTTATTAACATTTTAATTAATTGCAATAGATATATATGGAATGTTGGATACAATGAAAACATAATAGCAACATTTAAATGGAATGTTAAATACAACAAACACATAACATTTGAAAATATCACAAAAAAAGGTTACTGCCTACTGTGAGGACCTCAGATATCTCATATTCTAAAGATAGCATGATTGCATGTACACACACTATAAATATAGTATAATTTCACATGCCCACAATATGACATATTTTTGTGTACTTTAAAAAGAGACATCATTATGATAGAAATACTTTTGTGGCAACTAATTTTCAACAACTTATTTGCCACCCTAATAGCTCATTATAACAAATAATAGTCTAATTCTAACCTTAACAGTTAATTCTCTAATCCTAAGCCTAATAGCTTTTTCTACAACCAATACAGTATAATCCTAACCCTAAACCATAATAAATCAATCAGAAAACACATTTTTTAAAAATAACCCACCCTTAAATAGTGTCTACAAAATGAAATACTTGATAGAAATGACTTTTGTGATTTAACACTATCAACCATGCACACCTACTTAAAAAACTACTGAAATCAATGCACCATAGAACAGCAAAAGACATGTCTGTACAGAATAGAAAATCTTATTTACATTATATTCTATGACCTACATTATATGACTTTTTCCAAAAATGTCACATTGTTTACTTCCCCTGGTCCTCAGAGTAGGAAGATCCCACAAAACTTATAAAGTTAGTTTTATATCACTCATAAATCTTTCTTGGTCATCAACACTTAAAAATCCTTTCATTCATATAAAGTGTAACATTTCAACTACAGTTATACATTTCTATGTTTTCAAAATTAATCATCATCAACATGAAAGCAACTTTCAACATAACCTTCAATTTAAAAAGAGCAGGGATGTGTTATAATCTGAGGATTAAAGGTTGTTTTCCCTTGCTTTTGCTAAGCAGTGTGTTAGCTGAGATTAGATGGTGCCATTGAAAGAATTAAAACCTTAACCCCGCCAGACTATGAGCTACTCTTCCACATGTTCCTATATTATATTTATTAATGTTAAGAGCAACATAGGTTATTCCAAAGCTATGTCTGGTGTGAAAGATTCCATCTGCCAAAAAAACTGTGGAGAACTTCAGACTTGCTTCTGCAGGTCTGTAAGACAGAAGATGCATTTTAAAGACATACTTAAGACACCAGTGATTCACCTCATTGTAGACATAAATTCGTAAACTTGTTTGGTTTGAACATGTAACGAGACACGACTCATTTCTAAGATTATTTTGCAAGGAACAGTCGAGGGTCAAAGGAGAACAGATAAGAGAAAATCCTGGATTGCATAGGTATGCAAATTCCTTCAGGACAACAGTAGTAAGTTTCTATTTACTTATTAACAACTTACTATTAACAACCTACTATTTAACAGTAGTAAGTGTAGAAGGTGTTTATGACAAAGGCCACATGCCTTTGCTATTGGCATCATGTTTCAGGTAGGTTTAATTTACACTCCGGCAGAAAAAGTAAAGTGGTTAATGGTGGTCGAATCCTGGACCTCATGATTGTGAGACCAATGCTCTAACCATTCGGCCATGTGCAACACTGTTTATGGTCAGTCCAACATTCACAAATCTAATTATTTAGAATACTATGATACTTAAGCAAAATAAGCATATATTTTAATACTGTGGGGAAAAGAATAGGATCATTATACAGTATCTGTGGTTCTTAACCTTATCCACGCTATCGGTGTACGTATATACCCACTTCCTGTTCAATCAATCAATAAACCCATAACCCTTCAGGGTCGTAGGGGTACCACATTGGATGCTTCAGCACACAGAGTCCTCCAGCGAATTCTATCCTCAGCAATGCAGATGAGTGTGGAAATATCTAGCCCTGTCCATTCCTTGATGTTGTCTGTCCATGTCTTTATTTGTCCTCCTCTGCTTCTTCCACCCGTGACAGTTCCCTGCAGTATTGTTTTTAACAAGGAATCGTGCCTGCATACATGTCCGAACCATGCTAGTTTTCATCGTTTCACTATTGAAAGCAATGGCTCCTGGACACCTGCACACATCTCTACTTTATTTCTTACGTACACATTGGTCTTATGTTCCCTATAGGAAATTCGTAGAATTCTTCTGTAACATTTATACTTGAAAGCCTGTAATCTTCTCTCCATGTCCGCAGTAAGTGTCCAACTCTCACAACCATACAACACAACAGAAAGCACCAGCGACCTATACAGTTTGATTTTCACTCCAACACTGATGTTGCTTTTCCAAATCACAGTTAGCCTTGACAAGGACGCTAAAGCCATCTCCAGCCTTATTTTTAGTTCTGCTTTGCATTTACCATCGCTGCATATACTGGATCCGAGGTATTTGAAGGTATTCACCTCTTCAAGCTTGTGTCCATTCATCATGATATTAGTCTAGTTTTCAGTGTCTCTGCTGTTTACCAAGATTTTGCTCTTATCTGAATTGATTTCCATTCCGTACTTGCTGGTAACTTTTTCTAACTTTGATGTTAATTAAAGTTCCACTTCCTGTTGTACTCCACTGAATGCCATGTAGCATAATTGCAAACATTGCTAAGCATACTTCTAGCTACAATAAAAAGTTTAAACTTAGCTTTTTCTTCTGTGACAAAAAAAGAGTGGCAACACTGCAAGCAAATCTAGCTTCCTTTCTGATATGCTCATGTGCAAAATGAAAAAAACTGCAAAATTATGAAAATTTGAAATTTAAACAATCAACGCACATCAAATTGAAATGAAGCCATTTTGAGTGAAATTCTTGTAAATTGTTTCTTTAATAATTAGGAATTTTTGGGTATTACATTTATTTTCAAAGGACATATTATGGAACATACTATTTTCGTTATGAAATGGCAGTGCAACATTAGGTATGGAAATCGTGCATTGAATTTACATCACATTATTTGTGACATGAGTCAAAGAAATATTCTTAGATCTAGTCAAGATCATATCGAAAGTTGGTGACATTTAAATGTTTTATTTTGGTTAGTTTGAGTATGCTAGGTAGTTATGAAATAACTTTATAAAATTAATTTGAAATAAGATACGTCTAGAAATGTTAGGAATGTATTGAAAGAATAGACTGGTCAAACAAGAACACGTGAATCAGTAATTTTATTATATCTTTCTAAGCATTTTGTCATCATTATGCATTTTTTCAAACACAATCCGGTGTGCATTGGGGTCAAGTAACATAATTTGTATTGAGTGTAGTGAAGGTTAATGTTGGCCATATGGCCTGAGTCATGGAGATATATGGAGACCACAAAGAAAATTGTTGCAATTGGAGATGGCCACAGATAATACAAGACCATATGATGATAACTTGAACAACAAACAACAAGAATTTTAGCGATATAGTTAAAAAGTCTTGTTGCTTTTCATTTACTTTTTTAGGCACCAGAGGGAAGATAAGTCCAAGTCAGGGGAGCAAAACATGATGGAGAACCACTACACTATAAATATATCATATCAGGAGAATACAAAACAGGCTCATTATATAATAATTGCAAAATGATACCAAAATAGAATGATAACTGCAGTAAGACATATATGAACAAAATTATAAACAAATATCTAAATAAAATGTATAAAAACATTTAGTAAATAGTAAAAATACACCTATAGTAGTAACACTAATCATAGGACACTCAGAATGAGATTCCAAGAGGTCTTCTGTAAGAATATAACATTTTTTTAAAATTAATTAATCAAACTGCTAATTGTGTATAAAATATAAAAGACAAAACAATAACACAACAATACTACATGAAATCATAAGCAAACTTCTAGTATCATCTTTCTTTACTCTTGACATCCCAAAACTTGTTCAGCAACTACTTTTCAGTAGTTTTAAAAGTATAAATTCTGACTTTTTATGTTCAAAATTTCCCACATAAAGTCATAAATTCAGGCATAATATAATCATGGTGAATTATAAAATTGACATACATACCTGAATTTAAACTATACATTTGGTGTCTGAGCCTGACACAATAAACACTGTGTTATGACAAGACAAGAGGACAACATATAAATTTGGATTCTGAGCCTGGCACAATAAACACTGTGTTATGACAAGACAAGGGGACAACATATAAATTTGGTGTCTGAGCCTGGCACAATAAACACTGTGTTATGACAAGACAACATATACATTTGGTGTCTGAGCCTGGCACAATAAACACTGTGTTATGACAAGACGAGGACAACATATCCATTTGGTGTCTGAGCCTGGCACAATAAATACTGTGTTATGACAAGACAAGGACAACATATACATTTGGTGTCTGAGCCTGGCACTATAAACACTGTGTTATGACAAGACAAGGACAACATATACATGTGGTGTCTGAGCCTGGCACAATAAACACTATGCTATGACAAGACAAGAGGAAAACATATACATTTGGTGTCTGAGCCTGGCACTATAAACACTGTGTTATGACAAGACTAGGACAACATATACATGTGGTGTCTGAGCCTGGCACAATAAACGCTGTATTATGACAAGACAAGAGGACAATATATAAATTACATTCTGGACAGTCTAACCTCATAGAATGAAAAATAAAAATACTGAAATTGAAAATCAATACTCAGTTTGTGGAGATTATGGTCATCTATGTTAGCTTAACAGCAAATGCTCTCTTCTTGTTCTTCTGTGTTCATTCTCAAACTCCTGCTGGTCAGCATGATGTGGTCTTATGGAATATGTTGTGTCATGGTTGACAGGTTAATTGTGACATTTGTGCCTTCAGCCTAATACATCTAACTTCAGTGTGGCTTTTGGTTCAGTTCAATACCTCCTTACTTGCTTCTTACTATATGCATAGCATCTAACAGCCCTGATTACACATGGATGCCAGTATCATGATAATAATAATGTCTAGCAATGTGCTAAAGTCCTTTGCCACCACCCCTGAATAAGTTATGTGAAACTTTTGAAAAAGACCTGTTGAAACTCTTGTGAAATATTGCGTATTGAAAATGAACATTACAACTTTTGACAATCATGTGCTCAAGAATTAATTTACATGCATTTAAATGAATTATTCTTTACATAATTTCTGAAACAAGTTACATATATTTGTGTTGTTGTTCATCCATCACAAGTGATGATGACCATTTGTTACATCCACTTTTGAAATTCAATTAGAGTTATGTTCTTGATTATGAGTTCATAGGTGGCTAATAAGCCATAATCTGGCCGCAAATATCATTGGACAGTTCGGGCATAGAATGACCACTGTAGATGATTTGTATCTACCCATGACTTTCTAGCTACTCTCTGCTGTTGAGATAATGCACTTCTCTTTTCACAAGATGCTGTGCCTTTTGTGACCTTAGAGTGCCATGTAGCTCTATTTTGTGCACATTCTTTCCATGCATCTTGGTCTATTTCAAATGTACCAGATGCCCTACATGTATTGGGTAGGGCATACTTGACAAATACATGTATTGGTAAGGCATACTTGACAAGCTACATGTATTGGGTAGGGCATACTTGACAAATACATGTATTGGTAAGGCATACTTGACAAGCTACATGTACTGGGTAGGGCATACTTGACAAATACATGTATTAGTAAGGCATACTTGACAAGCTACATATATTAGTAATGCATACTTGGCAAGTACATGTATTGGTTAAGGCATGCTTGGCAAATACACATATTGGTAAAGCATACTTGACAAGATACATGTATTGGTAAGGCATACTTGACATGATACACATACTGGTAAGGCATACTTGACACGATACACATACTGGTAAGGCATACTTGACACGATACACATACTGGTAAAGCATACTTGACACGATACACATACTGGTAAGGCATACTTGACAAGCTACATTATTGGTTATGCATACTGAACAAGCTCCATGTATTGGTAAGGCATACTTGACAAGCTATATGTATTGGTAAGGCATACTTGACACGATACACATACTGGTAAGGCATACTTGACAAGCTACATTATTGGTAATGCATACTGAACAAGCTCCATGTATTGGTAAGGCATACTTGACAAGCTACATGTATTGGTAAGGCATACTTGACACGATACACATACTGGTAAGGCATACTTGACAAGTTACATTATTGGTAATGCATACTGAACAAGCTCCATGTATTGGTAAGGCATACTTGACAAGCTATATGTACTGGTAAGGCATACTTGACAAGATATATGTATTGGTATGACATACTTGACAAGTACATATAATGGTAAGGCATATTAGCCACTACTAGAAAAATAAATGAACAGTCATAGAATAACTTCATCCAATGATCTTAACCTTTAGCATCCTACAGCGACATTTTTAAACTGAATTTTTGAATCCTGAAGGCGAAATCTGTGCCCAGCACGTGGAACGTGATTTCCACAAAAAAGCCAGATTTGTAATTTTTTTTAGAAAATGTTATGGCAACTCTTAGTAGATATATTATTTAACTTCCTGTTTCTGGTATTACAATGGCGACAGAAGATGTGTGATTATGATTTTGAAATCTGGAAAATCTATAGCCATCCACATAGAGGTGAAGCGACATGACAGTGAATCGGGATTTATATACTTTTATTTCATCGTATATTCAGTGAAATCATTATTTATTCTGATTCTACAGTGGAAATCTTGAGAGATAAGTTCTTCAAATAGATTAAATAAAATAGACTACGAGGTTCCACAAGGTTTTCATTATGTAAAATATATAATATTTATCAGCTTTCAAGTGATCAAACTACAATAGGTCTAGATCTAGATAGATCTATGTATGTCTTTATCACTTTCTCAAACGTCTTGTATCACACACACACATACAAAACTTACACCAATATATGCACAATCCAATTCTTTATTTATGTGTGCAAATATTATTTAAATATCTCTAACAACAAAAAAGTTATCACAATTTCAAAACAGCCACCAATGATTATGTAACATTTCCAAAAACTAATTCAGCGGCAGGAGAGAAGTTACGTAATTGTAAACATAGGATGCTAAAGGTTAACCAGAGTTGAAATAAAGCAGAAATCTACAAAAACTTATTGTCTCAAATTTGCTATATTTATTTTTTGGATCACTGGCTCTTTGGTGAAAGATGATAGAAATGCTACATTGTTTCAGAATTATATTTGTCTAGGCTGAAGATGATGGGATGATTAAAAACTAATGCAGGATGAATGGGGATCTTAGATTATAATTTATTATTCGCTTGGTATTTCCACTGTGTATTCTCATTGCCCAAAAACAAAAATAATGTAATATGCATATTTTAGTGATGCTTTTGTTGACCTTTTGTCTACCTCTGTAAGATGCACAGGTATATGTGGTGGAACAGATACATTTTGTTAAGGGTTGGGTAACTTCCCCCACTGATTTGGCCTGCTTTTCCTGGATAAAAAAGTAAAGTAACCCATAGCATTTATTAATGCTGTAGGGGTGTGAGATGTTAGCGATCTCACATTTCAGAGGCTCTGCAAATGAGGGCAGTAGCAATCTCCTCTCCCTCACAGTCTTTACTTCCCGGATTAATCTGGTACCCGTTTAAGGCTGGGTCGACCAGGGAGCCGTTGCGATCTGAAAAACATTTCCGCCTCAACTGGGGAATGAACCCATGACCACTCATTTGTGAAGCCAGTGTGCTAACCACTGCGCTATGCGGCTCAATCTTTACACATTTCCTGGATAGCGGTACTATGGAGCCAGCGAATTTGCAACAAAAGTTAATACTGAAGTATAGTTAAACAATAATATTGAAAATTTAAAGACAGAAAATGCATGTACACAACATGTACAAAATAAAGATAATATAAACATTATTTTCCACTCATTATTTTATAATACTAATTTTTTGTTGCTCCTGTAAAAACAAGTTAGAATACACATTTCTGCACTCAGGGCACCCCCATTGTACAAAGTCTATGTCAAATATATCAGAGCTGAGCACTTACACAATAGCTCTAAACAAGAATTCAGAATTGCTCCTAGTTCAGAATCTAGGCACTCACTATCAGTAGACTAGAGAATAGACTGCACTGGGAGTTTATACAATATAGTGGAAATCAAAAAAATCTCAATGATATTATGCAGACTCACAAATATACAACTAAAGTAATGACTTTAAACAAAGGTATAATTTTAAAAAAACCAAAGAAATAGTCTTCAGGAAAAGATTAAATGTATACAATACTGCTGTTATAATTCTGTAATGAGAGTTATATGACTATCTGAAATTTACAAGAAGTGAAAAACAAGAACAATAATTAATAATGTCATGGTTACATCTACCAACATTTGGCAGATTTTTTTACACAAAAAAAAAAACCGCAAAAGATAATGGTGCCTTCATAGCATATAATTCTGTAGAAATGTGAGAGGAATGACACCTTACAGCACTAAGCTTAAGCATTATCAAGTGCTATGACCAGTTCCATTTTACACTAACACTTTTTTAAAACTCATAATGCAAAGGTACAAAATTGCAGCTAGGATATCTGGAGAATGTCAACACTTATGTGCAGTTCTAGTATCATTAAACTGGCAACCCATCACTCTAACCAGTTATCTACATAAAAGAAATATCTTGAAATGAAATACACAAAATGTATCATCAATTTTTATATATGCATACACTCTGTCAATTAATAACAATCTTACATTATGTCCATTAGTAACAATCTTACATTATGTCCATTAATAACAATCTTATATTATGTCCATTAATAACAATCTTACATTATGTCCATTAATAACAATCTTATATTATGTCCATTAATAACAATCTTTATCCATTAGTAACAATCTTTATTCATTAGTAACAATCTTTATTCATTAGTATTAATCTTTAATTATGTTCATTAATAACAATCTTACATTATAACCATTAATTTTATCCATTAATAACAATCTTACATTATAACCATTAATTCTATCCATTAATAACAATCTGACATTATATTACATTCTGTCCATTAATAACAATCTTACATTATATTACATTCTGACATTATATTACATTCTGTCCATTAATAACAATCTTCAGCAACATATATTTTTTTCCACATCAAAGATGGTAACTCATACTTATAAATTTGTACATGCTTATTTATATTAGTCTTTCTAGTAATACTACGAGGCTCATCATCATGAAATCACTTTGCTGATGTCTTATGTCTCAGTTTTGGTCTGTCCCTTTGCCACCAATCAGATGAAACCTAAGAGCATTTCTTTGGGAATGCTATCTTTTGATATTCTGTTTCACACAACCAAGCCATCTTAAACGTCTGTGTCTGAGAGTCAAGTAGAAGGATGGTATCTTAGCTTACTGTAAGACTTCTGTGTTAGTAACTTTGTCCTGATATCTGATATTCAATATTTTATGGAGACACTGCATATGAAACACATTTAACCTATTTGTGAAATAAGGTGCCCATGTCTCTGATCCATACAACAATATGTTGCGCACACAGGACTAATAAATATTTATTTTGTTCTTCAATGTCAATTTTGAGTTTTTGCACTCTGTCAGGTTTCAAAAAGTTTTAGCTTTTTTCTCTATGCATATGTTGATCTTTTGTCCACCGCTGTACGATGCACAAATGTATGTGGTGGATCAGATAAATATTGTAAGGGTAGGGTAACCTCCCCCACTGATTTGGCCTGCTTTGCCTAGGCAGCAGTACTATGGAGCCAGTTCTTTAACCAAATTGTACTAGTCCTCTCTTGACCTCACAGATGAGCTTCTATAAGAGGTAAAGCCGATACACGTCAAATCTACAGGGTTGTAGGGATGCCTGCAAATGGTACAAGCAACCATTAAGGCTCCACTCCAGAATTACTGTCAGGGTTGACTTCCTTAGCTTACTAAACACACACTGAACCACCAGACAAAGGGGATTTTTCTGCCAGTGTTTGCTCTCTTAGTCAACTACACTAAAGTGCTGACCCACTTGGACAGGTGAGTTAGATGGATGCTTTAAACAACTACAAAGCCAGTCACTAAAGATCACAGTCAATATACACATTCTGGTAGATGCAGTAATAGAACACATTGTTTGTCCTGAAATGCAATATACAGGCAAAATGCTCAGAATGCAACAAGGTATATCAGATGTAAATATGGCAATATAAGGTGTTTTTTACATTTGAAAAACATTACAGAGGATGCTAATTAAGGACTTATTTGATAACGAAAGCTTGTTGTAATTAGTTCAACAACTTATGTCATGTTTTGATAAAACACCCTTGGTACATAACCTTACTACACAATACATCATTAACGATATCTTGTATGGCACAACTTTGTAACACAATTTAGTGAAAATGTTATTGATACTTTTAAAAAAAAAAGCTTGTTAATTCACTAATGGTTTATACTGTTACTGGAGGTAGATATGAGAGCAAAGAATAGTCTGAGTATAGGACACAATCATCATGTGCTGTGCTGAGTGGTATATACTGTTACTGGAGGTAGATATGAGAGCAAAGAATAGTCTGAGTATAGGACACAATCATCATGTGCTGTGCTGAGTGGTATATACTGTTCCTGGAAGTAGATATGAGAGCAAAGAATAGTCTGAGTATAGGACACAATCATCATGTGCTGTGCTGAGTGGTATATACTGCTCCTGGAGGTAAATATGAGAGCAAAGAATAGTCTGAGTATAGGACACAATCATCATGTGCTGTGCTGAGTGGTATATACTGTTCCTGGAGGTAGATATGAGAGCAAAGAATAGTCTGAGTATAGGACATAATCATCATGTGCTGTGCTGTGTGGTATATACTGCTCCTGGAGGTAGATATGAGAGCAAAGAATAGTCTGAGTATAGGACACAATCATCATGTGCTGTGCTGAGTGGTATATACTGTTCCTGGAGGTAGATATGAGAGCAAAGAATAGTCTGTGTAGATATTATAGGTGATCAAATACAACCTTGCTGTATCCCTCTTTTTATTTCTATGTATGGTGAGTAACTGTTTTCACACCTTATTGACACAGTTTTTTTCCCCCAATATATATTTCTAATCAGTCTGATGTCTTTTCCATCTATGCCTATTCCATGCAGACATTCAATTAATGTTGGACTCTGTCAAAAGTCTTGCTATAGTCGATGAAGCAAATATTGATATTTTTTGGAATTCTGTGTATTTATCTATCAAATATCAATAGTTTCTAGCTTCTCTGGTTCCTTTGTTTTTCCTAAAACTGAATTGTTCTTCACCGACCTCACTAGTTATCTTGCTGTTAATTCTTTTATATATTATCTATAGTAATGTTTTGGTTATGTCACTCATCAAACTTATTGTAACTAGATGTTAATTTATTAAATGAAGCTGCTCAGTTTCCAAACTTCAAAATGTATCGTACCTTGTTGTATGATTAAGAATTATCATAGTGAACTGGATTTGATTCTGTTGTGTGGTATAAACTGATTATATAGGCAATATAAATTCTCAGCCATCAGCGTTTTCACAAACACGAAACCTAACATATTTTTCACGCCATGCTCATCTTCTTTCATGAGGGCGAATATCATTATTATATTATGTTTCACAACTGCTTAAAATAACGTATCTACTGTGTTTTGTTATTGTTTACATTTTACACTAAAGTTGTCATTGTGTTAGTGTTTACATTTTACACTAAAGTTGTCATTGTGCTTCTAAACAGCAATTTCCTCAGTGCCCTTCATCATCTATCTCATCTTCACTGAAGTCATCGTGCTTGTCTTGATTCTCATCTTCCTCATGAGTTGATCTTAACTCTCTGCGAATTTTCTCTAATTCCTCCAACTCAAGCTAGAAAAAAAGTAATAAAATAATAATGACAACATAAACAATAATTTTCAGTTAAAATCAGAAAATGTTTTCACATGGCTATCAGTGTAATTTTTCTCATCCCAATAGCAAAATCACTGCTAAAAAAATATGCTAGAAGAAAAGTAGGAGCTGCTCAATGTCCGACAGACTCTTCTCACACATGCTTAGAGTGTGGAAAGCAATCCCAGGCATACATAGGACTCATAAGCCACAGTTGGAGACAACGCAATCATTATCTTCATCCCAGTTGAGCACAAATAGTCCTCATCGACTGATTATAAGCTGACACCATTGCACAGCGGGTAAACCCATAGGTGCTCAGTTTCCTCAAACAAATATTGAAATGTATGCATAATGATTGGACCCATGGCTTGCTGGTTGAACAAATTTCTATTCTGTCCCTAAGATATCCAGCCCAACTCAAGTCACACTAAATACTAAATTCTACCAACTGTATTCTAGATGCATAATCTATAGAGTGTCTACAATCACAGTCACTCGCCAAGCAACTGCAAAATGTCTCCCTTATTCATTCTCAATCCACCGACCAGGCCAGTAGGTTGAGGGGGATAGCACCAGGACAGACTGTGAACAAAAGTTATTAGAAAATATTTTGCCAATCAAAATTGACTCTGGGTAGGTCAGTCTTCACTACACAATTACTCAAAGAGCACTAGAACATGCACTTTCTCAGGATTTACCTGACAGCTTGATTCCATACACCAATCCTAAATAACATTTAATGTACTTTGAATGACTTGAGCCATTCTTGCCTGTCAGATCCAGTCCTGCTAATTAGAATATCATTTCCAATAGTTAATCTTCAACCTAATCCAAAAATTTGAATTCTGGCTACCCTCACCGTGTGAATGTTGAACGACACAGACGATAGGTGGGAATCTTATGGTAGCTCTGGGCATATACATATTGGTTCTGAAAAGGTCCACATTCTTAAGCATAGTGCAACAGTTCTCTCCATCAGAAAAGCAGACAACCCAAGGATTAATTCCAAAATCAGCAAAGACATAATTAGGGCTGAAAAGTCCACTTTATTATATGTATTCTCCAGATCAATCGCCAATTCAATGGTGTCTATCTTGAACTTAAACACTTTGTAAACATATACAAACATTGCAGAGTTATCACATGTTCCATCTCCCGGTTGATAGCCATCCATTGTATCAGGAAGGATGTGTTCTGCTTTCCAGACAATACAAATTTTCTGACAACTATCTTCTCCAGTAACTTTCCACATACATTTGCAGATAAGTGACAGGAACGTCTTGATAGATATTTGACTCAGGAAGATAAAGGTGACTTTCATAATTCTAAGTCACTTTGTTAATAATAATGAGCAGTATTGTGATTTAATAAGTAAGGATAATGTCATTTTTTCATTCAAAACAAGTCAAAGCACTGATCATGTCCAACATCATTAAATTCAACAGCTTAATAAATGGATAATAACACATCATGGATGATTTAAATAGTATGAAGAGTGGTTCTATGCTGGAACATTGGCTGCATAGCTATTTGAGACTGTAAACCTGGCAAGAAACCAAAATTACTCAGTAGCTACTGTACAATTACTTTGTATCATTGATGAACGATCACATGAAAGATGAACAATAATGTATTCACTGAAGTATGTCATCTTTCATTTGTTGCATCTCAACTAGCAAGGAGTCACCATTATAGTTACAAACACAAAGCCATGTACATATTCAAATAAAAGATGAGATGAATCTTACCTTGACCTGCTGTAAGTGATATTGACGTTTACTGGAAATTGATCTCATTGGGAATGGATTTAGTTCAAAGAATGCTATCTGGAAAATCAATCAGTCAAATTTATTATAATAATATACCTTTTCTCTTTGAACTGTTTTGTTAATAGAAAGTGAAATTTACAGAAATGTTTTACTGTGACAAAGTGAAATATGCAGCAATAATGAAGACAGTGACTGAGATTTACAGTAAGAAATTTGGATAGCAGTAAAAAATTGAGATCTTTACAGTGATAAATAAAGAGCATTTTTAAGAGAAAATTTGTACGATGAGAAATGGAGTTTTACAGTAAGAAACTGAAAGTTATACAGTGAAAAATTGAGTTTTACAGTGAGAAATTGAAAGCTTTACAGTAAGAAATTTAGATAATCTTATAGTGAAAAATTGAGTGCATTTTACAATTTCAGTGAGAGTGAGAAATTAAGCCTTCTAGTGAGAAATTTATTTTTATAAAAATATTTATAATTATAATAATAAAACCCATAACTCATCAGGGTCATAGGGGTGCTACACTGGAGATAGCACAAAAATCCCTCCAAACATCTCAATCCTCAGTCATTCAAAGGAGTGTTGAAAAATCATGGCCAGACCATCCCTTGATGTTATCAATCCAGGATTTTCTTTTATTGCCTCTTTTCCTTCTACTCTTGACTGTTCCTTGCAATTGCAAAATAATTTTAGAAAGCAAGCAGTGCCTCATTACATGTCCAAACAGACCAAGTTTATGCCATTTCACCAATGTTAAAAGCGGTTCTTGATAACCTACAAGTTTGTTTATTTGTTGCTGGATGAATATATTTGTCTTGTATTCTATATAATTCTTAACAAATGTCTGTAGCACTTATATTAAAAAACCTGAATCCTACTTTGCATGTCTGCTCTGAGTATCTAGTTTTCACATCCATATAAAAGTATACTTAGCACTAATGATATGAATAGATTGATCTTTACTGAATACTGATCTCACTTTTACAAATCATACTAAACCTTGCCAAGGCAGCCATAACTATCTCCAGTCTTGACTTTCTCTAAATGAGAGATTTAAAGTGATTACTGTGAGACTAAGAAATTGAGAGTTTTACAGTCAGAAATGGAGTTTTACAGTGAGAAATTTAGTTATACAGTTAGATATTGAGTTTTACTGTGAAATTGAGTTTTACAGCGAGAAATTGAGAAATAAGCGATGCTCTAAGATGAGGAGTTGTGAAGCTTTGATACAGAGTACAAATATTTACTCATTATGTTTAAGCATGACATATTTCTATAAATACTTACAGTATAAATCTTTCTGACATCTGTGATTGTCTCTCCTAATGTCCTCATGTATCTATTTATTGCTAGATTATTCGGCTGCTTCAAAATTTCATCTTCTCCATATTTCAGGAAAGCCAGAGCAAATCTAAATAAGACCTGAAATACCAAGAATTTAAGCTAAAAAAAGACCTAAAATGCCAAGTATTTAAGCTAAATAAGACCTGAAACATCAAGAATTGAAGATTATCATAACAAAGAATCCCATAAAAATGTATCACTTGTGACAATTCACAGGGTTCCTCAAATATATAAATAATAGTCTTTCTATTTGTGATGTTTTATTGTTAGTCTTATTAAAGCCATGCAGTTAATATGGATCATGGTCAAAAATTGTCAACATTGATACCACCACATTATTGCAGATTTTCATGTAATTGAATTTCTGCATATAAAATGATAGATCATGTTTCTACATACACAAATAGACAAACTCTAAGTTGGATGCATCTTCTCAAAGCATTGCATACTGGTAACAGAGTATTTTGAGTATCAAAGAGAGCTCTATAGAAACCTTCTAATTCACATTGAAAACAAGAGCATCGCTGTTATTCCTGGGGATCAAAATAAACAATGATTCACTCTATATCAACTATGGATAAGAGTGTTTGAAATGAACTTATCACATGCAGGATATTGAAGATCTTCTGAACATCACACTGGAAGAGGCTGGGCAGCTTGTACAGAAATGAGAGGCTTACAGAGTAACAGTGAGGATAACGTTCTGTAATGGACGTGTCACATAGATAGATAGACATGAAGAATGTCTGCCAAAGGTCTGCCACACAAACCACCCTTGCAATAGACAACCTTAGTAGATGAAATGCCTGTTTAATTGAGGCTTGCTTCTGGAACTTCATAGAACTTCCTCTATACAATTATAATTTTCAATTATCAATTATCTTTTTTGTGCGTGTTCATGCTTTGTTATTTGTGTATATGCGTGGACCTTATATGCTTGGGAGGGAGCTAGACATGAATTGAAGAGCAATGGAGAAAGGGCATTGCTGTTTTGCTATAACTGAAGCTCATCATCAAGGCACAGTGACTCTGATATGAAGAGTCTTTTGCCGTGAACATTTGGTTACATGCCTGGAGCCATAGAGAAGTTTGGTATAATTAGTAGGTAATTGGTGGCTAAGAATTAGCACTGTGAATCCTATTTTGGCTGCAATAGTTTGGAGCAGTTCATAGAGATAAACCTACTTTCCAATTGGTGTGACACTCATTTTCTGGATCTGACCCTGTGTGGGTTAAAATCCAGAGTTCCCAGCATATAGATAAAAATAAGTCAAAGGCCATGAGTCCATGGACCGCTGGATCAGCAACCAATAAAACCAAAATTAACTAATTTCATTTTTAAAAGTGACTAATCAAGATTTGGGTTAACATTATATCAGTTTATTTATCAAAAATTAGTTTGGCAAATATCTACATCTTGTCAGTAATTAAACTCCTCTAAAAATGTTCCAGTGTGCAAGCATCAGTTTGAGTAGCTACAAATTCACATTTCCAAACTGCAGAAGAGGTTGTACATGATGATATGTTTTTAGGTCAGCAGACCAATATTTTGTATTATGTTTTCACAGTGGCACATGCGTGTCATGCAGTTTAGATGAAACATTGACTAGAAAACTCAATTGTTATCTATGAAAATATTCTTCTTCTTGGAAAATCTAAGTAAATTTCCATTTGAACTTTTAGTACTTAAACTGTCAGCTAAACACAAGATGCACTCACAGCAGATATTGAGAGAAGGATATAAGTCTTTAAACATAAATGTTATAAACAGCTACTAAAGATTTGCTACAGATATGCTATAACAAACAAATATGTCAGAAGTAAAATAAACAAGTATACAGGATTCCAAGAATCATTTATTTCAAGTTACACAAAGAAATATGATATGGTCAAGATATATATACATACAGATATATATATATATATAGCTGATATGGTTTGGACATGTCATTATTCTGTCTAAAGCAATCATGCAGGGAACTGGAGGGCTGAAGAAGTAGTGGGAAACAGAAATTTATGAGTTGATCAAGCAATGGACAGAACAAAAATTCTACACACTCATCTTAATCAGAGAGGACAGGTGAAAATGGATATCTCTATGTGGTTGGTCAAGTACGGAAAACCTGTTTACTTGTGTTGCAAAGCGATTCGGTGCTGCTAGAACAGACCTGGTTCAATTCCCGTCAGCTGTAAGAATTATTTTCATTTATCCTCATGCTTCCTACTTGAATTTATTTGTATAAGATATTATTTGAAGCAACATTGTTCTGTCTCTATGTTATTTATGTTTACAAGAAGGCCTTTAGGTCCTTGTGTACGAATATGCATGTTCTGTATTTGTGTTCCTGAGGATACTTTAATACTTGTACGGGATGTTCGTTAATGTTGTAATAGTCCTTGTTTCGATTGGTCTGTTCTCAGTGACTTGAGTACACAGGCTGAAAGTCTTGACCGCGCCACATCTTTTTTTGGGGATGTGGTTGGTCAAGTACGGAAAACCTGTTTACTTGTGTTGCAAAACGATTCGGTGCTGCTAGAACAGACCTGGTTCAATTCCCGTCAGCTGTAAGAATTATTTTCATTTATCCTCATGCTTCCTACTTGAATATATCTCTATGTGGTGATTTATCCTTTGCAGCACCCCTATAAACCAAATTAGTTTTGGATTATACTACTACTAGATAAAACATTGACTATTTCTTCTTCATTCACTTTACAGACATCCACATTTAGGATTTTTATGAAATACATTTATTTCAGTTCAAGGTGGAACAAAATAATGCGGTCTTTAAAATGTGTCAGAATCTGGCATGCACTGGCTTACATAGAATGCATTAGTGGTATAGGCAAATGAAGAAATAATTTCCCATGGTGTTTTTGTTATGTGTAAGACACAGAATGGCAGGTTTATTCATATGAATGAACACGCTTAAGAATAATTTTAAAAAGAGAACACAATGGTGCATTTTCTTTCATTTGAACAGTTGCTAGCAGTTAGAAAGAGGCAGTTCTTGGTGAAGAGCTGACATTATAATTAGTAGATGTGTTTATAAGGTGTGGCAGGAAAGTCACATAAAATAATGAAACAATCATATATAGAGTACACATTTTTTTCTTCAAGCCTGAAATGACAATGCAGTCTAGGTAAGCCAGTTCATGTCAAATGTGGATGCATTTTACATGTAGGTATTAATTTGCACATGTTTTATTTCAATAAATTAAAATATTTGTTTAAATGAGCAGGTTAGAAATCATAAAATACCTTGCTGCCTTCATATAAAAAAACATCCCAGACTCTAAGAAACAATTCTGGGTTGACGCCATCGATAAACACAGTTAGAAACCAGTTGAATGTGAAGAAAGAGAGATCAACATCATTTGCTTCCATGTGTGCAAATAATTTTGGACATTTCTCTTGTACAAGGTCTTTCAGAACTCTCTGTAAAGGAGGATATTAACACAATGTACAATCAGGTGACATATTCTTTCTAGAATTGATAACACTAAGGAAACAGTAATGTTGTTACTGTTACTAATACAACTAGTAAGTAAAAATACTAAATGTAAAATACTGTTGTTACTGCATGTTTTCCTGTTAAGGAATGTAGAGCAAATATTTACAGTGGAAAAAAGTCTGCTTTGCCATAGCAGTCGCCACAATGTGTACAAGATGGATGTACTAAATGTAAAATATTGTAAATGAAAAATAAGAAACACAGGAACAATTTATGTTCCTTTGATAAGTAAAGAAAATAGTCTTCTTATGGATGCTCTGAAGAACTCATGACTCTGGGTGAGTTGAGGTGAATTGCTGCTACCAAGGACATGTTTAAACACTAAAATGTATTTTGTTCATTGGGCAACCCTGAAACATGAGTTGGGGAAGGTAAATACAGCAAGGAAGGGAACTGGCCACATCACCTAATAGTTGCAGCAGCTTAGTACATGAAATCCCCAACAGCTGGTTGCTGTCATGGAAACTACCTTTGCCATTTCCCATTAGCAGAAACTATACCTTCCATTACTTGTTTTTCTGTTGTCTCTTTCTATGACTAAAACACCTCAGCTTTCTTATTATACTGTTACTTAAGAGCTAATCTTCTATTACTTTTAATCTCATTAACACTTCTTGATTATTCTTGGCTAGCACAATAAATGATACGTATGAGAATTGATCAATGTAAATGCAATATTTGGCTGATTCTCAATGGCTACGAACATGGAACTAAGTGACATCTCAAATAAAAGAAGACTATCAGAGATATCCAATATTTTTGCCTTTGCTATGGTAGTACATTTTGACTAACTCTTATTTTTCCATCTTTTTTCTTTTCATTTATTTTGTCATCTTCCTCTTGTCAATAGAACCTTTCATCTTTTCAGTCATTAACTAGTTCTTTCATTTCTTCCCATGTCCTACCCATGCCTCATATCAGCAACTCTTCATGCAATTTTTCTGGCAGTACATCATTTTCTATAGAACTTTCTCATGAATCAGATGACTGCATTAGGTTTTGTAACAAACAAGTAAATGCTGGCAGCATAAACCTGTTTGGTCTGGGCATGTAACGAGACATGACTCCTTTCAAAAATTATTTTGCAAGGAACCGTAAAGGGAAAGGAGAAGAGGCTGGAAAAGAAAATCCTGGATGGATAACATCAAGGAATGGTCTGGACATGATTTTCTACACTACTATGAATGGCTGAGAATAGAGATGTTTGGAGAGCTTATTGTGTTGATGTCTCCAGCTTAGCACTCCTACAACCCTGATGGGCTATGAGTCTTATTATTTAGGTTTTGTATTGTAATTCATTCATTCATTGGTACCATGCCTTCCGGCATAGACGACCATGTCTCTCCACAGTAATCTGTTTGTTATACATTTAAATATAGTTTCTGATGATTCTGCATCATACCAGGCTTTCAAGCCATCCAACATTTTCTCACATTGTTTTCCTCTGTCTCTCTTACCCTCAATCTTTCCAGTTGTTACGATGTTCTCCAGTCCATCTCTTCTCATGATATGACCCAGGAACTGTGATTGTCGTCTTCTAATACAGTTAATAAATAGAAAACTTAAAGACAGTAGAGTTATGGGAATGAAAAGTAACACCTTATGAGTTTAAAAAAGTAAGGACAAGTTTAACAATGTAAGGAAAAGTTTAACTCTATCAGAGGAGAATGAAGTAATCTGAATATTAGTCAAGGTATAAAGTCGAGACAACTTACGGACATGAAGCCATGCCGATGAAAGGACACTGTCAGGGAACGAACTTCTACAAAAGAAATCAATCATCTCAGAGGATTTATCATGAAAGTCGTCATCATCACTACATAAACGATGAAGGCGAAGAAGCTGGGAGAATGGCAGAGAGTTGCAACAAGCTGGAGGATGAGAAGAAGTGTAGAGCAGGAAACCATGTGCATCAGTAGATTTGTAGTACACAGATGTGCTGAGGTAAGGGGGATGAATAGTGAGAATAATGTCAAGAAAGTTTACAGAAGTAGAGATGTTAGTAGGTAGTGAACTGAATAGTAGGGTTAAAAACGTTGACAAAGTTGATGAAGTGAGACAATTCTGTCTCAGGCATGTCAGTAATACTTATACTATCATCAATAAATTCTGTCTCAGGCATGTCAGTAATGCTTATACTATCATCAATATATCTATGAAATAGAGATGGAAAAGGACCTTCATAAACTTCCCAAACCTGATGTTTACCTGTTCCCACAACTTAAGAGAACAATTAAAGGACACTGAAGACATTGAGAAGATTCAGAACAACACAATGAGAAAAATTAGGGTTATTCCAGAAAGTGCCTACCAGGGTGCTTCCTTCAGTGGCACTAGTACTGGAATAAGTGTATACACTCACAAAAGGGACTACTTTATAGAAGATAGAACCAACTAGTCTATAAGTATATTGGTTTTTTTTTTGTACACAAAATTCTGAAATTACTGAGCAGTACTCATAAATATACATATTTTGATTGTCTATTGTCTTTCCCCAGATGAATGATGGCTGATAGTATCCACACTTGCCATTAAGCATAGGTGTGGGAGCCACAGTTGTCGTTCCAGGGCCAGTGTGTCACTTTGGTTGTATTGAGTCCATGTTTGTTCAAAGTTATCTTGATGTTTTCTATCTGCCCTTTTCTTGGTCTACCTTTGGCTTTATCTCCAGATATTTCTTCCATTTTGATATATACACAAATTTGATCAATTGAACAAACGTGACAAAAAACACCAATGATCTAAAAAATATTAGAAATACATTAGTTAAATGAAAAACATTTTACCTGATCAGTTTGTGCACCTGCCAGGGTTACTGTGTAGTAATCTGCAGGCATTAAATGTTCAGTGACAGCCACCAAGCACCAGAATGCATCTTCTTCACATAAGAAAAGTAAAGCAATCGCTGCAATCCTGTTAATTCCCTGTTTCCAGAGAAAAAAAAGGTTAATACAATATATTTTTTGTTCTTCTTTTGTTGTCTAACTCATGCTGGTTATCAGGATGTAGTCCAGAGAATGGAAAGTGTTATGTCATGGTTAACAGATTGGCTGAAATATTAGTACCATTTGGCCATAAATACCTGACTTCAGTTTGTTTTCGAATTCTTTGACCTCCAGAGTAGTACAATCAACTCTACTCCTAAAATCTCCTTAGTCACCTGTTATGGCATGCATAGCAGATGACAGTGTTGATTTTCTTTCAGGTTCTGGCAACACATGATTGAAAAAGACTATATGTATTGTATATATTCTCACTGAATACATATTCTTTTATGTTCGAGTCTCGGATACCTTTAAATGATATATAGCTTGTCCAAATAGAAACAACCAATCTGATGCTTTAACAACATGATAATTTGCTGAAAACCATACTGGAAGGTACAATTTATGGTTGATATCAAGATGAAGACAGTGATATAAATGAATGGGCAATGTCAAGAGATGCATGAACTTTATGCGAATCAAGCTTGTCAGAGTGAATCATTATGGCAAGAGATAACAGAAATTGGATGTCAATTCCAGCCCCCATTCAATGTAGTTTGGTATTTACCTGATTTTAAACACATACAAATTCTATATATATTAAGTCAGTAATTGTGTTTTAACTCACAGTCTATGCTTTGTAAGATTCAAATGTTTAGTGTCTGTATGAGTGAATAGCATCTTTAGCAGCTTCCATTGCTTTGTCTGACACGGATCAAATTTTTTTTCTTCTTCTTTCATTCATTTGAAATATGTCTACTGTAAATAGCTCTTCCACGGTGCTACGACAAAGGGTTAGTTAGTTATTCCTCTAGGGCCAAAGACGGCACATAGGGCCGATGTCATAGAATCCATGTCTCTCGTTTCATTGCAATTTGCTTTAGGTCTTCATTGTTTCTGACAATGGGTGACAACGTCAAAAAAGTTGATATCATCACAATCGCTAAGTTGGTCAAAGAATCATGGTCAGATATTTAGTCCAAAATGATTGTTCCATCTTTCAAAAAATGCTCCATTAGTAATGTAATGGATGTGAGGACAATATTACTTTGAGGAAGATGCCAACGACATGATAATGAACCAAAGACTGATGATATCCACTTTTGAATTCAGACAGTGATTCACATTTCAAAAGATTTGAATCACTGTTCACTGCTGAAGATGGATGTATCTGGCTATTGGCACAAATAAAACGGCAACACAACACATTTCCATTCTCTGGACTACATCCTGCTGAAAATTTAGTAAGTCCATTATCCTGCGACAAGAGAGATCCAGTGGGAGTTTGAGAATGAACACTGAAGAAGAAGAATGACTGTTGTTGACTAGTAATTTTTTTCCCCCCCCTTACTTGTATTTTATGTTATTCTGTGTTATCGTTTTTGTTTTTCTACTGCTAATATTTTGTTTAACTTTTTGTACAGATATATAAGCCAAAACCTTGCATTCTGAAATATAGGGTATATTTTCACAGAATTTAAATAATCATATTCTTCATATTTTTCATCTTTATAAAATAATATATAATATATCACAATTTAAACATACTCTTCTTCTTCTGCATTCATTCTCAAACTCCCACTGGATCTAGCAGGATCATGGTCCTTTTAGATTTCCAGCAGGATGTAGTCCAGAAAATGGAAATGCATTGTCGCCGTTTTATTTGCACCAATGGCCTGACACATCCATCTTCGGCAGAGTTTAAACATATTTATAAGTTCTATTTTGTGTTCCCCATGATGAATGTATAACAGAAAATTATTTTTAACAAAATTTCTGGCAGAACACAATTAAAAACTACATAGTTAAATAGTCAAACAAACAAGTTGATTCTTCATTAGAAACTGGCCTCACAGTACGTGGGGCATTTCCATAAGTGCTCCGCCCTCTGTTCCAGCAGCCGTCTGACTTGATGGTGTTTCAAGTCTAATGCCGCGGAAACAGACGTCGACATCAGGGCATAACTCTGGCTCTTGCGACAGAAGCATAATTGTATAGATGACGTGCCATGAAGCTTCTAAAAGAAGATAACCTCAATATAAAGGCCTGTCATCTACTGTTTTCTGTTGCATGGGTGGTTTATCTAGTGAGCCATTGTGAGACCCACAGATGCAACCGCATACACGAACAAGTTAAAAAACTATCAAACTGAAACATTATTGTGCAAACTTTACCTGGCAATAACCAATCAATGGATTGTGAATACTATAAGACAGCAAAATTCTGCGTAGTTTCCTGATGCCTGGAGAATCCATTTTGTCAAAAAACTTGTTGTTTGGTAGTGTTCGCAACAAATCAAGTTCTATCTGAAAGCAATGAATGCATGTCCTTATTCACATATCATGCAAGAAATTCAATTTTAATTCATTTTATGTCTTTCTATATATTTATTAGTCAATATCGCACAATGTCATCAGAAATAGAATAGATTATATATTAGCAATCAGCATCATGACACGCACGACATTCCCACAAGTGCTCCACTCTATGTTACAGCAGCCATCCAAAATTATGCAAACTCACAGTCCCAGTCAAATGTTGATTATGTGATCTTCAGATCTTTCCAGATCTAACCACAGATACACATGTTGAATAATTGATCTCTAAAGTAATTTTGTGAAAATAAATAAATTGAATTGAGTCAGTGTGGTCAAATGGTTGGAGTCCTGGCACTTTAATTCTTCTTCTTCCATGATAATTTTCAAACCCTGACTAGATTAGCAGGATGAAGTCTGGAGAACAGAATGTGTTGTGTAATAGTTTACAGCTTGCCTACAACATCTGCTAGCTTTTTCCCAACACATCAGACTTCAGGATTGCTTCTGGGTGCCTTTGATCCTATATGGGATGGGACAGCTTAGTCACCTGTTATGATATACATGGAAAGTAAATTGTGTTGCTATTCTTTACACCCCTATTGGATACTTGCTCTCTAAGCTAACAGGTGCAAAAATTGTCACCTCATCTCCAAACACAAAGGTCAAGTTATATAAGATCTAACATTTCACCCTCCCACTTTATACATGATTGACTTTACTAATGGAGTTAAAATTAGCAATTAATTCATATTCACCCTGTATACATATTTAATGACAACTAATCCCATTGCTCATAGGACAGGAAGCAAGATCTAATTGTTCATAATTCCTGGGGATTGAAGCCACAATGAAACTAATAATACCTGTTTGATTGCAGGGTTAGACTTGTTGTTGTTTGCTCTCTCCTCTAAATGCTTGTAGTACTTGTTTCCCAGTTTTATTCTAGTTTGTCTCACATATAAATTATTGCAGCTGTAAAACACAGCATTATAAACATAATTAAAAGATAATCTACATCAATAAAAAAAACAATAGAATGCATTCCAAGAGTGTATAATAATAAAACATGTTACTGATTGGGCTTGTAGAGGTGCCATACTTGAACTGTCAGCACAAACAAGTCTGCCAATTACTCCTAAGTCGTAAGGATGAGTGTGAGAAAATCATGCCCTTACCATCACTTGATGTTATCAAGCCAGGATTTTCATTTGTCGCCCTGTGTATTTTTAGTGTTTAATAAAACTTCATTACCCTGATTTCAAGTTTCACCTGTGCTATCCTATCTGTGTGTTGTCTGTTTCTCAATCTATCGGTCTATATTTTTAATGACTTGAGTATAGATATGTTGGATGTCTTGGTGAAAATGCCATCTCTTTCAGGAATTGCATTTGATAAAATTAGAAAGTGTTGACTTGGGTTACCTAGTGAATTGATGTTAATGGATCCTGTTCAAATCTTGTCTATCTTCTGATTTTTAAAAAATTATTCCTTGATGCTTCCTAATAAAATTTGAATTCTACTCCTGTTACATCTGAAGCAACCATGTTTCTTTTTATGTGTTATCTGTATTTATCACCTCACAGCATGAAGGCCTAATGGTCCATGTATCACAAAGGCACATGTTCCATGTTTGTTTCAATATTTATGGTTCCTAAGCAATTTACATACCTGTGGAGTTTGTGTCACCTGTGTCTCAATCTACAAGTCCAGATTCAGTGATTTGAGAATAAACTTGTTGGATGCCTTAACTAAAATCACACATATTCTAGGGATGTGAAGCGGCAAATTCGGAAAACATGTTGACACAGGTTGCAAGGTGAGATGTGTCAGCTGAAAAGACCTAGTTCAAATCTCATCTGCTATCTTATAATTTTGTCAATAATTCCTTGATAGTTGCTAATCTTCTTCTTCTTCTGCTTTCGTCTCAAACTCCTGCAGATTAGCAGGATGTAGTCCAGAGATCGAAATGTGTTGTGTCATGGTTTACAGCATTGCTGCAATATCTGGGCCTTTCGGCCTGACACATCCGACTTCAGCATGGCTTTGGGTCACTGACCCTATATGGGATGGGACAGCCAACTCCATCCCATAACCTCCTTTGTCGCCTTTTACAACATGCGTAAAGGTAAACAGTGTTGCTATTCTTTGCTCCCCTTTCAGGCCCCGGCAACACATGGGCGTCTGGGTGCAAATAATGGAACCACTGCCTTCTTTCCAGGTAAATTGCCAAGAACACATCACATGACAAGAACTACTTGCTACAACTAAAGGGATTACATCATCATCATCATCACATGACAAGAACTACTTGCTACAACTAAAGGGATTACTTCATCATCATCATCACATGACAAGAACTACTTGCTACAACTAAAGAGATTACATCATCATCACATGACAAGAACTACTTGCTACAACTAAAGAGATTACTTCATCATCATCATCATCACATGACAAGAACTACTTGCTACAACTAAAGAGATTACATCATCATCACATGACAAGAACTACTTGCTACAACTAAAGGGATTACTTCATCATCATCATCACATGACAAGAACTACTTGCTACAACTAAAGGGATTACATCATCATCATCACATGACAAGAACTACTTGCTACAACTAAAGGGATTACATCATCATCATCACATGACAAGAACTACTTGCTACAACTAAAGGGATTACATCATCATCATCATCATCACATGACAAGAACTACTTGCTACAACTAATGAGATTACTTCATCATCATCATCATCACATGACAAGAACTACTTGCTACAACTAAAGGGATTACATCATCATCATCACATGACAAGAACTACTTGCTACAACTAAAGGGATTACATCATCATCATCACATGACAAGAACTACTTGCTACAACTAAAGGGATTACATCAGCATCATCATCACATGAAAAGAACTACTTGCTACAGCTAAAGGGATTACATCATCACATGACAAGAACTACTTGCTACAACTAAAGGGATTACATCATCACATGACAAGAACTACTTGCTACAACTAAAGGGATTACATCATCATCATCACATGACAAGAACTACTTGCTACAACTAAAGAGATTACTTCATCATCATCACATGACAAGAACTACTTGCTACAACTAAAGGGATTACATCATCACATGACAAGAACTACTTGCTACAACTAAAGGGATTACATCATCATCATCACATGACAAGAACTACTTGCTACAACTAAAGAGATTACTTCATCATCATCACATGACAAGAACTACTTGCTACAACTAAAGGGATTACATCATCATCATCACATGACAAGAACTACTTGCTACAACTAAAGGGATTACATCATCATCATCATCATCATCACATGACAAGAACTACTTGCTACAACTAAAGAGATTACTTCATCATCATCACATGACAAGAACTACTTGCTACAACTAAAGGGATTACTTCATCATCATCACATGACAAGAACTACTTGCTACAACTAAAGAGATTACTTCATCATCATCCTAACAATATAAGACTTTTGTTCTTCCAAATATCTCACTAATACACAAGTTTTAGTTATTAAATACTTTGACAAAATTATTTCCATCGAAGCGATAGATTTAGGATAGTATGTACTTTTGATACTGCATGTTTTCCTGTGAAGATGTGCAGGGAGGCTTTCTATGGACTGTGGAAATAAAGGCCACTTTGCCATAGACATGTACAGGAAAGATTTTGATTGTGCCCCCGAAAGACAAAATCTTGTGCCAACCAAGGATCGAACCCAGGACCTCAAGGGTCTGAGAACGGTATTATAACAACACTGCATGGGCTCCACCATACATTCAATATAGTATGCAATGATATTTAATATTTTGGTGTCATTGGGTTTCCAATTTTAATGTAACTTTGTAGTTTTTCTTGAAAACTTTAATTGTGTTTAATCTTCTGCTTGTTCAACTTTCTGCTTTGTCTTCCTCTGCCTCTTGCTGTTTCCATTTTCATGTTGTACACTCTTGCTGCTGGCCAATAAGGGTTTATTTTCATTAAGCAGCCTACTAATTTCATTCTCTGTTTTCAATATATTTGACCGCAGACATTGTTCCAATGGTTCTTGTAATATCTTCATTTCTCACATATCTCTTCTTGTTCTGTTTGCTGCTTTTCTTTAACATCTCATTTAACATGCAGTAAGCTTTTTCTCTAGCTCTTTAGTTAGTGTTTATGTCTCACATTGATAACATAGGTAAATTACATTTAATCCAAAGCATTTATTAATATTGTAGGGGTGTAAGATATTAGAAATCTCCCATTTCAGTGGCTCTGCTATATGAAGGCGGTAACCATCTCCTCTCCTTCACAGTCCTTATTTCCCGGACTAATCCGGTACCCAATTAAGGCTGGGTCAATGTGGGAGCCATTGTGATATAAAAAAACATTTCTGTCTCAACTGGGGAATGAACCCAGGACCACTCATATGCAAAGCCAGTGCAATTATAATAATGAAGTTGGTATGAAAATTGAATTTATGATTTGTCTTTTGGCAAATCTTAGTAGTTTTATTATGCCAAATGTATTTATTTGTTTTGTAAGACTTGCACTTTAATATATTGGTATTTTCTATTTCTTAGTTCTATATTGTATTTAGGATTATAATAATGGTATAAAGATACAATTTCTGTTTGTTTATTAGCATTAATTCTCAAACTCTCATTGGATCTCTCTTGTAGTAGGACAGTGGTCTACCAGATTTCCAGCAGGATATAGTCCATAAAAAAAAATGGTAATGTCTTGTGTCATTTTATTCTGTGTCAATGGCCATCATCTTCTACACAGGATATGCTTCAATTTGTGATGTCAGAACACATGACTTTGGCAGTAGATAACAATAATAATTTGAATGAATCATTTGCTATTTTATTCAACTTACCCTTTCCAAATTTGTTCTCGGAACTGATGAGGAATACCTTGACGTAGAAGAATTTTGATTTCTGATGATCGCACCAGATGTTTATTTGTTGATAGCCCAGCCATGAAGTTTTCCCACTTGATTCTTTTTGATATCTCTTCATCAGCATCCTAATGACCAAGGTCAAAAGTTTTCTAATAGTAATGAGTCCTCTACTGCATTCACTCTAGTATAAACATTAGCCTGTCTATCTTTTGTTGGTACATGTTAGGCAAATGTGGCCCCAATAATGTGATAACAGTCCAACTTTTGTAATGTTATGCATACAGCCATTCAATTCGTGTCGTCACAGAAATCTCCCGCCATTAGCAGATGACACAACGCTAAATCGCTAAACCAATATGGCTAATGCAATCACAGATTTCTGTTTACTGAGCTTGCAAAACATCCTTCCCCCCCCCCCCCCAAAAAAAAACAACTAAATATTTAATATCAATCCTTAAACTTCGCCCCCCAACAACTAACTAACCCTCCCCTTTCCCAAAAAACTAAAACATGATGTTTCCGCTCCAAGCTATATTCCTCAACTGTGCTGGAATAAAGGGACACAATAAATGTAATGTTTATCTCCTCCTACTGAGTTGTGCACACATTTTTTCTCATTTTTTATGAGACTATATTTAGTTCTGTAAAAATAATAGGCCATATCTGCTTAACATGAGTCATTTTGTTATTTCAGCATAAGTGCACTGCCATTTTAGTTTACAGCTAAGCTGAAATATTTGTGTTTTTCTGCTAGCACAATCATTTTCATAAATTTTTGCCTCTGATTCTCAACACAATCCTGCATTCAAATCTATTCCCAACCCCCTCAGTCACATTTTTATGATATGCATATAAGCTACAATATTTTATTATGACTATTATTCGCTTTCCTTTTGGGCTCAAGTAATAAGCAAGTGACAAAGTAACATCTAGACAGGTGGTTTTCAATGTGGGCCACAAAGAAAAAAAATTGAATCTGAGGGTTTCACATACCCATCAAGGAAGGCCACAGAGAAGTAACTATGTGAAAAATAAGATATATAACAAAGCCTTGATGAAAGTTGAAAAGCATTTTTTTAAATGAGGTGGGGACCAAGGGAGAAAATTCGCCAGAAAGGAGAGGTGGAGAGGGAATACTGAAAAAAAAGTCAAAAGTCACTGATTTAGCTTGTGAAAGCTCAAGTGGTAATCACAAAGTACCTCTGAAAATATATAATGTGAGAGCCAAATAATGCAACCTGATTTTGAATCTGTGATCTCATGAGCATAAAGAAAATGGCTTGACCACTAGACCACATAAATCTTGTTTAGTTTCTACATTTATACATTTAGGTTGATGTATCTCATTAAATATTCATTTAAAGTAAGCAGATAATTGGCCTGTGTTACCATTGTATGAAAGTAAGCAGGTAATTTACCTGTTGTACCATTGTATGAAAGTAAGCAGGTAATTTACCTGTTGTACCATTGTATGAAAGTAAGCAGGTAATTTACCTGTTGTACCATTGTATGGGAAGAGGTGCCTCTTTATGAACTTTTCATGGATACAATGGAGAACAATTCATTGTTCCAATAAGAAATTATGGAACTTGTGACATACAACTTAAACAAACTTTACTGAATAACATATTTGAACAAAATTTAACTTTCACCGCGCCTATATTAACACCGGTTAAAAAAAAAAAATGGCGGCTCGCGCCGTTGGCGACACACCCCATCCGACGAGATATCGTGAGATTTACACGTACCACAGTCCGTGCACATAGCTGGGGACATGCGCATTCAAAGCCAGTATATCCCCCACTTCCGAAATGATCGTTGTCGAGAATGGCTAGCTATTCGTACACGTTTAAGAGCAATTAATCTGACCACATCTGCACGATCTCATGATGGTAGATCGGTTTTATAGACCTTTATTTCATCGTATTTTGAATAAAATAACATTGAATCGTGGCTTGAATCATGAATTATTAGGTTATTTAGTTTCACAGCAGTGAATATACAGAATGCCGTGTTGGTTTGGGGACTTGTACGTTTGATAACAAATATGTTGAAGTGGTACCAAAAATGACTAGGCCTAAGCTCAAAGAACGATTTTACTGCAAATCTACATGTTTTATACAGTTCCCCCAGCTATATTTTGATAATTTCGCAGTGAAAGAACATAAATACAACAGATTTGCGTGATTTAGTTTACAGTGTTGCCAAGGAATTCGATAAGTAAGGTAAGTTATTTTTTTACTAATTTTTTTCCTCTTTATTTGTTATAAAATATATGTTTTTTTGTGAAAAATGTCTTTACCACTTTCTCATACGTCTGGTATCACACACACACGTACATAAATTACACCAATATATGCATAATTCAATTCTTTATTTATATCTGCAAATATTATTTAAATATCTCTAACAACCAAAAAATATCACATTTTAAAAACAGTCAACATCAATAACGCAAATTTTCAAAAAAGAATCCGGTGGCAGGGAGATGTTTCGTATTTTTTAATCTGGCTTGCTAAAGGTTACTGCCTCATAAAAATATCATAACTGCAATTGATCAGTGTTTGTGTAAACACACTGCCACACTTTGTTATTTTTGTGTGATATATGACTGTAACATTTCTACAAAATAATAAGATTTCTCCAATGATTCTCAAAGTGTAGCAAACTTGTGTAAATTCTATCACTAATTTCAAAATTCTGCAGAAATATTTATTTACTAAGAACATGGCTCCATATGTTAAAATTACATTGGGGAACATTCTGACATCACAAAATAATATTTGATCTGGAATAATCTTTTGTTGAGCAATGTTTCCTTTCTTATTTCCATAATGCACTTTTTGCCTCATTTTAAATGTAATTCAAGCATATCCTGTATAGGACATTGCTTTTAAAATATTGTTGAATTTTTAGGCGCCACTAATACGTTAAATTGTATTGCAATGTGGATGATAGGCTTTCAAACCATGAACAAGTTTGACTAAGTTGTGTTCATTAGATGGGCTAACTAGCTAATCTATCACTTTTAGAGTCAACCGTACCAAAATAATTCATCATAATATGTCCTAGTAACAAGTTTGTTTTCAACTCATCTCAACTATGCCGTCAAGATCAGGAGGAGAACAGCAATAGCAGCGTCAAAATTAAAACAACTGAAAAAAATATTGGCACAGGGCAAACACTGGTATATTTGTTACTTACATGTGTGTTCCCAGTGTTGACCTACGGCTGCAAAACATGGACAATAAATAAAACTACAGCCAAGAGAATAGAGGCCTTAGAAATTAAGTGCTATAGAAGAGTCCTGAGAATACCATGGACAGCAAGAAAGACCAACCAAGACGTACTAAGAAAAATCAACGTTCAAGAAATCTAGCTGGCTTTTAAACACCATATTAAGAAGGAAGTTAGGTTTTTTTGACCATGTGAAGAGACACGATGGCATGAAAACATTGTTGGAGGGGGTGATAGAAGGCAGTAGAGGCAGAGGCCGACCAAGGCATCGTTGGACAAGAGATATTCAGAAATGCATGTACATGTCGCTAAAGGAAGCATGACAACTTGCAAGATACTGCTAGGATTTCAGGAGATTAATAAGGAAGACTATTTTCTAGAAAGAATATGTCACAAATGGAACAAGTTTGTTTTCACTGCGTGCAATTATTTCCCTTTTATTTGAAATAAATATATTAGAGATTTCATTTTTTTAAAACATGTATTTACATTATAAAGAATATCATAGAACACTTTACCCTGATCTGATATTCAATATCCAATGACTTTCTATGTAGGATATTTGCTCTGGAAACCAGAATATTTCCCTCTACATGTCCAAACTTGAGGAACCCATAACAATCATATTCCTTTCTGGTGGACAGAGTAAAATGTTATATGCAAAATTTAGGGAGAAATAACTACAAAAAATAATTTCCATACCTAAATATTTGTGGAAAATAAAATCATTTTAAAAAAAAACAAAAAAAACTAGCTGCACTACAAATTTTCAGTTAGGAAGTAGTTGCTAGGCAGTCACTTGTGTGACAAAGGTGGCATGTCCTTGCTGTCACCACATTATGTATAGGGTATATTTTTAACTTACCATCTGGCAGAAAAAAAATTGAATCTTTACTGGGTGTTGAACCATAGATCTCACAGTTGTGAGACTAATCCGCTACCATGCACCACCACACAACACCATAATAGATCTGTTTAAATATATCCAACCTTTTAACTTATTTCCTCCAGAGCGATGATCACATCATTCCAAAGAAATCACTGCTCCAGACGGAGGAATCATATGGGCATTCCTCTTTTAAAATTACTAATTTACTTTGTGTTTAGTTTTCTTCATGTTGCAAGTACCTCTGAAAATGATTAGATTGATTAATTCCAGATTAATTAATTAAATTCCATACCCCTAGTTTATTATTCTTACGTGTATTTATGGAAAATGTTGTTAATCACATGTCATTAATTTCCTTATTATTTTTTCATATAAAAACGTGTTACAGCTTGGAATGTGAAACTAAAATATTGTTTAACAAGAAATATGCTTCTGAAACACTTTAGACCACATAATCAAATAGTTATTATAATATATGAATGTGTAATCACATTGCATGCTATTGTGATTACTTTGTGAAATATTAATATATAATTATTATTCTTCTTCTTCAGCGTTCATTCTCAAACTCCTGCTGGATCTCTCCTGTAGCAGTACTACTAGATCTCCAGCATGATGCAGTCCAGAGAATGGAAATGCGTTGTGTCCTCGTTTTATTTGCGCCAATGGCCTGACACATCCGTCTTTGACGGACATATATATAATTATTATAAAAGAATATTTTTCCTCATTGATTTTATTTTGATAAGAATATCATGGAAAGAAAGATAAATCAGTTCAGACATTTAAAAAAACCTGAACTTAGAAGAACAATGGCTCCTTAAAACTATCAAAAAATGCAAGCTAATATATTTCTGAAACATAATGAGACACAATGGTTTAGAAAGATTAATCATGGAGGGAAAGTTCCAGGAAAGAGAACAAGAGGCAGACAAGGCTATGACGGAAACAGGATATCAAATACCTTCTGAACATGACATTGGAAAAGGCTGGGCAGCTTGCACAAAACCAAGAGGCTTACAGGGTGGCAGTGAGGACAACATTCTGTAAAGGACACGTAAATAGATAGATAGATTTTCAATGTACACCATGTGTCAATTTCTGTGGATTTGAAGTTACTACATCTGCACATCATAAGTAGTAAGTTCTCATCATTTGTTATCAAATTTCATCTGAAGTGGGATTATGGATTAGGCATCCTTTCATATTCACAATGTGAACTGTAACGTATGCACAATGAAGAAATGTGAATGGTCCTTGGATGCATTAGGGATACTCCCATTATAGACTTATGCTTGATTTTCAAACAATATCTACTTAAGAAAACTAATGTAGAAGTTCTCAGAGATGCTGGAGTAAAACAACAAATTATAGCGAAAATTAGAAACAGAAAATCTAGATTTTTAGGAGTGATGAGAAAAGTAAAACGTGAACATTTAGTAACCATCAGAACGATCAAAGTTAAGTTCTGGATGGTTTGTCACTGTAGCAGACAAAAAGAAGTCACTAACTGAACTTATTAACAACACAAGATACAAAGAGTTGTGGAGAAGCATGATCACATAAACCACCTGGCATGGCGCTTGACTGTGGGGTTGTAGAAAACACAATAAAAAATAGTCATGAGAATGTAGAGATTGGGACAATGGTAAAAAAACAATGTAAGCAATAATAAGCTAATAGTTGATAATGTCAGAGATCATGATGATGCCATTATATTTACAAATGGATCTGTGTCTTGTAGATAGAAGTATATAGATGTTGTTGAACAAGTAGTGTTATTGCCAGGCGGAACATGATATACAGGACAACTATTCTCAGTATGAGGATGAAGATTATGGCCATTCTGCCTCCCTCCAATGACTCTCTGAAACTCCCATTCACTTAGGCAGGAATCTTGCTTGGGTCTCAGTACATTATTGGAACAATTTTTAATGCAGATCTTTGAATATATACATGGCATCTTTAACTTTCAATCTACTGAATATTCCATGGATCCACTACTCATTATGTTGGTGTTTGTGGTAATAACAGAGCAGACAAGTCTTCATCCAAAATATTTATCATCTGTGAGCTGAGGATAGAAAATGTGGTCACGCCACTTAACAACCATCTGTTGCATATAAAAATGTGATTTATATGACAGCTATCTTGTGAGAGAAGGGATTTAGTATATTGCATTAGCAGACCTAGGTACCTATGAAGCATATCTAGCAGAATTCATTAAACATTGATCAAGAACTAAACATAAGATAATTCTGCATCTCAAAGGATACTATTTGACAACCTGGGCTGACCAAAATTTGTAATTTATGATCCCTAGTCTATGAGTCTCTGGCGTTTCAAAATGACGTGCTTCAGGTAGTTGAGACTCGACAGTCTGGAAGGGCAACTAATTTCGGAGAAAGAAAAGGTTGGAAAGACATAGAAGATTGGCTTAATTTCCTCAGGCTACCCCATATGTACTTCATTCCTCTCAATAAAGTGGCACACCACTTTCCAAGAGTATCATTCATAGCACTTAACCCTGTAGCTTCTAGAGAAGCATTTATAAATATATATACATACATGTGTGTATATATAATTTAAATAAATGTAAATAACCCAAATATCGGAGGATGACTGATAAAAAGGAAGTGCCGCAGTAACCATACAAATAGAGGTAAATGCAAATAAAGTAAATAGGTTACTAGAATAAATAGGTTACTAGAAAACTATCAATATTGATAGTTTTCTAGTAACCTATTTACTTTATTTGCATTTACAAAAAAATGTATTGCCCAAGTAAAGTTGCTGGATTCTTACTCTTGGGAAGATGTAAATATTCTTCTGTTTTCATCAACATCCTGAGATTCTGTTTCTGATTCAAGTGCTTCCTGCAGCAGTTGATTGACAATGTCCTGATTTTTGTTTTCTTCACCACCTAAGAAAAATTTTTAATAAATCTATAAACATAAAATAAAAACAACTCACTCTAAAAACATGAAATCACACATGTAAACACATATGACTGCAGTATGAAATTGGGAACATTTACTAATTTGATAAAAGCTGTAAGCAGTAAAACAACATGTGCATGTGGTCATTTCATTTCTTTGTCACTATTCATCCAATCAAAGCCATAAAATGGGTCTCTGAAACAGATGTAGTCAAAGATGTTACTGTGGCAGGCTCTCAATCCATGATCAACAAGAATCAGAATGGATGGTTGCATCATGAGTGGATGGAGTATATTGAGGTTCACACTCCACAAAGAACTACGGTATGTGGATATTTTCTCCAGATCATGCTGGAGTTGAGATTAGTGAAAGAGCTGACAGACTGGCTCCAAGAGCACAGGTATCAGGACAGATGACAATGGACAAAGAGAATATTTTGAATTTTCTATGTATACATCATTTTGACTAAGACACAAAAGTGGAGAAGGCTGTTATTATTTTATTATTAATATATTGAAGAAGTCTTGAACTGCTCAGGGAGATAGTAGAAGAGGCTAATGAGGAGTAGGATGAGGAAGATATACAATCAATGGACTACGGCAACTTTAAGCATACATACCCTTCGCCATCTACTGAGACAGAACTTCTCAGTATATTGCAGTCAGTTCAGAAATCACTATGAATCCAACATGTTGTTACAAAACAATGAACGAATTCGGCATTCGAACATAAACAACTTAAAGAAATCTACACAACAAAACTGTCTAACTATCTATGCTCTATGGAGTACTATATATATATATATATATATATATATATATATATATATATATATATATATATATATATATATATATATATATATATATATATATATATATATGAAAAACACTAAGCAGTCTTCAGTGCACAAATGACACATTATTATTAATAAGTATTGAATATTTATATTGAGAAAACATAAAACATAATGAGAAGTGTATATGGCCTTTTTTTGGTCTTGTGGATGGCAGGTGTGTATCTGATTAGTAACTCTTCACATGGATGTTTCATTTTTTTTTTTACACATGAAAAAGTCCCTGCTACTTTGTAACTTTGTTGTACATGAATTAATATCACTTTTGCTTTCTAACCTTGTTACAGATCAGTGGTTGGTAAAATGCAGCCAGCGGACCAAACCAAGTAATTTTTTTTAAAGCTTGCCAGGCTGATATAAATTTACTATAGGCTTATGCACTGGCCCCAAGCTAAATAAAATACTAGCCTCCACATCACATACAAATTCTTAGTCCAGTCATCCGATTCAAAAGAGGTTACCTACCTTTGTTGTAGATTAAATAATATAACTGTCACTTTGTAAATTTGTTGTAGATGAAATTTTTTTTTTTAAACTGTTACTTTGTAAATTGGTAATTCTGATGCTGCAAAGCATAAACGGATATATAGCAAAAAGAAAGAAATAACATAACTGTTGTTTTATATATTCTTTATAAATGAAATGTCACTGGTGCTTTGCAAATTTGTTGCAGATTAAATTAAGTTTCTGTTGTTTTGTAATGACCTTTGTTTTTTGCATTTGTTATGAGTTATGACTGCAGGTTATTATCAATGCACCACCGGGGACGAGTTCATAGGTGCTCAGATACCCATCTCAATAAATCCATCAGAGCGTAGCAGCTGACAGTTACAGTTCGATGCTGATTTATCAGTTTAACATTACATGTGTTATGTGTGCTCTGTCTTTGCACTTATATGTAATTTTGTATTTCCATAGACCTTGGCCTCAGGCTATATTTTCCCAGTTACTAAGGGTAGTGGGAAAAAACATTATCAATCTTGCATCTTAAGAGTGGTCTGTCTCAAAACTTTTTCCAATCTGAAAGTTCACCATATACCTCTTTAGGAATACAATTTTCATCTGTTTTTCATAAATCATAATGTAATGCTGGTGAGTATTCCCATGGTTAAAAATTTAGTACATTACAATACTTTTGTATTGGTTATTTTGTCCATCTACTTGATCTATATAATATTTCAAAAATATTCACTTCTACACATCAAAATCGATTTGATATATCTTCAAAGAGTTTTCTACCTCATCTTATACTTTGTTTTGATTTTTCTGTTGTTGTTTACTTCACTTTTATCTACTGGTTACACCTCTTCATTATGCTTGATATGTTATTATAAATGGCTGCCTTGTCTAATCAGATAAGCTGGAAGCAACAGATTTGGATTTTGAGAAGAATATGAAAATCCATGGACAGCCAAGAAAACTAATGTAACACTCCTCAGAGATGCAGGAGTAATAAGACAAATTATAGCAAAAAATAAGAAGCAGACTGTCAAGATTTTTAGGGCATGTGATGAAAAAAAAGCAAAACTTGAACATTTAGTGATCACCGGAAAGATAAGGAGAAGGGACAAGGGGAAGACAAGGAAAGAAATCTCTGGTTATATCATTATTATTCTACCTTTTATGTGTTTTATCTATTCTAGTTTTGTTTTCAATTTCCTCCTTGTATATCTTCTTATTATGTCATTTCTCTAACTCGTACTGTTTTTCCTTTCTGCTATTCTCTTATTCCCATATCTGTTATATAGTAGACTGCATAATTCCATATAGTCTTCTACTGTTATATACTAAATAAAATTGGTTGTGCATCCTATTCAGGACATAGCCATCAACTCAGCCTTTTTTGGCTGAAGTGATTTTCTAGGCAGCATAAATATGTTAAGTAGTTTGCCATTGCTTTTTTTTATATACAAGCAAACATTAAAAACACAACATTTTTTCACATGAGCGACTGCATGTGCTGCATTTAAATTAATTGAAACTATGTTATTCACATTTATGAACCATTTTCTGAATTAAAATTGCAATATTTTAACAATAAAAATATTCAGAACTAGATAGTAAATTGTTTGTTCGTTGTGTTTGTCAATAACCTCAGGAATTGCAAGCGATTAGTTCTTACTTCCTATGTGCAGTGGGGTGGTTTTTCTGAACTTTCTTTCATAACCAGGGGTCTTCAGCTTTTGGCTTATTGCAAGTGCCTATTGAAGGAGACTTCTACTTAGAGGGGTATATGTCACGAGACTAGCTGATAGTTTGCCTGCATCACCCATTGTGTCTTTCCTCCAATAAGGCGTTTTGCCACCAGTGAGCTGTTTCTGGTGTAAGAAGACCATTCCATTACCACCCCATATGTCCCTAGGTCCCAGACCTAATTTCTTCTGTATGAGCTGTATTGGGTAACGGCAACAGTTGAATTAGACTCAGGGATGATACACCATTCTAGATGAGGTGCTGCTTTGCCAAACACATCGGTAGTCTGGAATTTGACCTGTGCATGCTATTGTCAAGTGTCTGGAAAAATATTTGGGGTATGGCATTTTATTCTGCAATGAGTACTCTCGAGATGATTCAGATTGTTGATGTTATGCTGCATGATCTCTCTATTCAGTTAATCCCAAGTTTGTTCAATCGGGTTCATGTCAGGAGATGGCTGACGGAACAGCAAGCAGAGCATATATAGGAATGCCCCCAGTGCTGTGACACTTGTTCCTAATCAAGAATCATGTCAGGAGAGAATTTGCAGGCCAATCCAGTACAAGAACAAGTTGCTATTCTGAGAAATTCATGGTTACATTAGGAGTGTAAGGCCTGGCGTTGTCGTGCTGAAAGATTCCAAGATCTTGGTGATTGTGGAAGAAAGGCACAATGATAGGTCACAGTACTTGATTAACGTAAACATTGTAATAGGACCTTGAGAGGTTTAATATGATTGTTGAATCTTGGAGTGAATGATATTGAAATGCTAAAATTGGGGACATTTGAGCAATTTACCTGCGCAAATCTTGCTATGTACATTATAATTAGACAAATAAAAACAACAAGAGAGACTGGTCAATAGATGTTAGCTGTCTAAGACAGAGAGAAATTCAGGGAGTTTATTGGGAAGACAATGTTTTAGGGAGAATATGTCACATGACAATGGTCAAAATGTTCAAATTTCTTACTTGTTTTTTTTTTATTACCCTTCATTCTTTCTTAGATCAACAGAAAGCATTAAAAGATTGTTTTGGAACTTACAGGGGAAAAGAAGAAGACCAAGAAATACCGGAGGAAAGAATAAGATATTGAGATATGAAGGTTGGGTAAGACATGGAAAGAGCATATAGCGACAGGTAAAAATAGGACTTAATAGAAAATATATGTTCAGACCCATGCTCCACAGGAATCTAACAGTTTCATAGATAGTGCTTTTTAATTTCAAATTCGTCTAGAGCTATCTTATTTGTTTTTCTTTCAACTTCATCTATTTTATGTATATCTCCATATTTTATTATATATTGTCTTATCATCTTTCACGTATAAGACTGATTGTAAATATGCACTTTCACTGTCGCAAGGAAATATATCAATTTTTAAACTATACTAAATAAATGAACTTAACTATGTAAAACAAATGCAATAAATCATTACTTATCATGCTAGCTTGATATGTTGACTGAACAAAATAGTTTCCTCTCATAAACACGCCAGGATGAAATATTTCTCCATTTTGTATAGTTCTTTGGTGCAAATTGTATATCACAGTTTTTCCGCTGCTTGGTGGATTTGCACATTGCAAACACAATGATTTGATAAATTTCTGCTTAACTGTACCCATTATGATCAACACTATAATTTATAATGGTCTAATTAATTGTACACATCATTTCGCACTGCCCAGATAATTTACTGTCACAGAAGAAACATACATTTCTGTCATCTTGACAAGATCTATAGAACACATTTTCCAAGTCATAATTTTATAGTTGCCTATTTTGTCTTAGCTTTAATTGCATGAAAATTAAGTCTGCATCATAAATAGGCTATAAACACAAAAATGCCACTTTTGTGCTGGTATTTGTGCTGTGAGGAATTTTCAGTCCAAATAGTAATTGCACTCATAAAATTTATTACCACCACTTACTAAATGTCATATTCATAAATTAATTTTATTTTTCAACACAAATTGTAGTCATAAAATGTTATTACAGCTATAGTTATAAAGTTACATTTACTACAGTCAACACAATTGTAGTTAAACAATTTGATTAAGATTAACAAAAGATTGAACATAAACAACATATTTTCTGAAATAAAAAGACTCCCAGTTTGATTAATTAAAAAAAACAACTGAACATTTCAGTTCATTTTGAAAAATTGATTTCAGATTGTTAAATTGTGAATGGCAAACTGAAAATAATGGCACTAACAAATGTTAGTAGATATTTACTTTGTCTACACTTGAAAACAAATTCTAAATACACAAGGCATGGCCCAAAGATGCACCTCCTGTAAAGAGGGATTTTTTAACCTAAAAAAGAAGGTAATTTATTCATGTTAATGTGATCTTTGATCTTTTTTTAGAAAAAATTAAAGAGGTATGAGGTGTTTTTTTATCACTTTTTGGCATGCTTCCTAGTACTAAATGCTGTTTTGTGATTTCTGGGGTGGGGGGTTAACCCCATCTACAGGTTTGACAATGATCTATTTCCAGAGTCTGTACTAACTGCATCTTTTGTAAATACCAAGTGTTATCTCTTGAATGCTTATTTGATTGTATAGTTATTAATGCTGCTGGCATCAATCTGTCTTTCAAGGCTATTTAACATTTATGGTATATTGTGGTTTTATAAGGGTATAAGATACAATCCATGATGATGATGGCTTGTAAGTGGCTTATGTGGCTAGTAGGGACAATATGAGATACAAAAAAATAGTTTTCCATAGTATTCACAATATTAAATGCACTTGTGCAATTATGTGCTGTGGCTTGTCTTCTCAAATGCCATCTTTGACCTAACTATCATCTGTTTTTTCCTAATCTGTATTCCATTTCTGAGCTTTCCCCTGATGAAACTGGATCAAAGACATCTGGTTTTTATAATTCCATATCAATTCCTGTATTATACATATCTTACTTTTGACACATTCTTACACCGAAGCAGAGGTTAGTTCAAAATATTTTCCTCAACTATAATTTCCTATAAATGAGAGAAATGCATATACTATGACATTAATAAAGTTTCATAAGTTTAGTATAAGGTTTTCAATACTCGAACAAGTAAAAGTTTTGTATAATTTTTTTTAAATTAAATAAAAGCTTGGTTTCTTTAATATCATATATGTTAATAAAACTATGTATAGACCTACCTGTTACATAAGAGTTTTAAATAATTATAAAGATTTTGAGTGCAAGCCATTTAATAAAATTAGACTGAAGTTATTAACATCTTAAACCTCTAAAAATTTAGAGAATAAAGAGAAATAATGTGAGCTAGTAATGCAATCATATTACTTCCAAACCACAAACTTGTTGCTTTGAGCACACACTAATAACATAACATGAGCCATATGACTGACAAAAATTGATTATTTGTTGACTCAGTTAGGAATCTAAAATTTACATGAATCATTTATTTTGAATTAAAATGATATGCGCACTCGTTTTTCTAATTCGATAGTAATCTAGCAGTTTTTATTAATCTGTTAGTTCAATGACACATCAGTCAAAAATGATGTAGGCGTTTATTTCAATGACACATCAGTCAAAAAGAAAACCACAGATTAAGTGATTTTCACATGCTTCCAGACTACCATCAGAGAGTGTTCCTCAAAAAGCATTACTATACAGGCACAATGGTTACAAAGTCCGGGACAGACCATGCAAACGATGAATTACAGAAATAAAGGAGTCAATGAAAACAAACATATATGAAGAACACATCTCCAGAGGACTCTTCTACCCCTGATGCTGCAAGGTACAAAGGGACATTAAGCAAAAAGAAAGAAGATCTGTCAAAAATATTTGGATCTTTATTTCAGTGACACATCAGTCAAAAATGGGTCAAGTGGTGATATTCTCTGCTAGAACTATGCTTCTAGAGAACCAGAGAAGAGAGTAATACTTTATTTCAGAAGTGTTTCCCCATCCTGCAGTAACCATTATCAGAATTATTGTATATAAATTACTGTGATGTTTGTATTTAGTCTATAATGTCCTCTCTTTATTATCAATATACAAATGTCTGTATCAAAATTTTCATAAGAGGATGGACAATAAGAACTGATAAATGTATATGTTTATACATAAATAAAATATATCTTTACTGAGTCCCAATAGAGGAGCAAAGAATAACAACACAGTAACCTGCCATTTATATTATAAGAGGTGACTAAAGAGGTTTGGATATGATTTGATTGTCCCATTCAGTAAAAATGACCTATAAACCATGTTGAAGTTGGATGTGTTGTCAAAAGTCACAGGCATCACAGCTAAACTGTAAACAATTACATAATACACTCCATTCTTTGGACTAAAACTGCTAACCAGCAGGAGTTTGAGAACAAACGCAGAAGAGAAATATTTTAACACTATTTCAGAAAGTAATAATAAAATAGTTACCATAAATAATCCCCCAAAAAATTGTGAGAAAAGGAGACGGCAGTAAAACTGTTTACCACATGGAAAATAAATATAAGTATATAAAAAACACAATACATTGGTTGAATTCCACTTTTACTTTGAACAAAAACACAGAATCAATGTTTTAACTAAAAGATCTTTATCAAGATAAGGAATTAAACAACTAACAAGAGGGACTAACAAAAGGGAACATCAAAATATTGAGAAACACTACATATAATAATGTAATGAAAACCAACAGTCATGTAAATCTAATTAGAAACATATTTTGAGATCTGCTTGATGACAACACATAGAAGTAAGACAGATAAAATTTAAATGACTAAACAAAAGAGTATTGCTGTAAAATATTCCAAAATTAAGAGAACATATGGAAGAAAAATCTACTGAACTCTGTAGTCTGCACCTTTCCATTGATAGTATTATTTGAAATAAAAACAGGTCTTAGAAAAGGTTACATACTATATTCACTTCTGTTCGTAACATACATGGACATGGACTAAAGAAACAGACCTAAGAAACAAATTCACCCCTGCAGAAGCATCCAATGAGGATCACAGCTCACTCAATGAACTGCTACTTGCAGATGACCAATGTTTAATATACAAATCTGAAAACAAAATACAGCGGCACACACGCTCCACACAACATGAAACTAAACACATCTAAAACAGAGACTATGAAGATAAGCAGAACACCAGGTCAGTTAAATGTATCTGTCAATGGTACAAAATTAAAGCAAGTCCCAGAATTTAAATACATAGGAAGCATATTTACGGAGGATGGCAAACTCAACAGAGAGATTGAAACAAGGTGCCAAACAGCCAATGCTGTGACTTACCAGCTGTCACCAATACTTAAACATCCATCAATCTGCATAGTTACAAAACAACAATGGATAAACATTATTTTTATACTAACTCTGTGCTACCAATGTCAAACATGACTCTTGACAAAGACACTAGTGAAAAAAATCACAGTTTGCGAAATGAGATGTTTGAGAGCTATAAATGTCACGAGAAGAGACTGCCAGAGAAATGAAGATATCAGGAAAGAAGTAAAGACTATCTCAAGTCAAGACTACATCGAGAGGCAGCAAACCAGATGGTTTGGTCACGTCATGAGAATGGAACCTGTGCAACCAGCCCTTCGTGCATACATCAACAGTAGACCAGGCTACAAGGCACGAGGAAAACCAAGAACTAGATGGGCAGAAAACAATCAAATTAACATTAAAAAGATACTAATTTACCATGACCAATGCAACTCAAATGGCATTGTCAATGCCATTGATTTTTGTATCAATAACATGCTGGGCACATGGCTCAGACTTCCAATTTCCAAGCCGAAGTCTGAAGTTTATATTTGCAATTTTATTGCCTGGTACAATTTATTTAATGACTAATTTTCAGATTTTTTCCTAGCTCCAAGCACCCATTGAAGCAGACAGGTGTTATGGATCAACACCTTATTGGCTGGAGGCTGTCCAACTTGAGGTCACCGTTAGTTGATCAAAAACAATGTGTCTCCCATCGCCAGAGACAGCTCATGGCGTTTTTTGTCTATGCCAACTGACAAGGACTTATAACCCATAACTGCCATCTCCCAATTTGATTCTCAGACCCATTAAGGCCAGATGGAATATACCTCTCCATAGAACAATGCCTGGACTGAAATATAGAGATCATGTGTTGCCCATAAAACAATACATTTGGAACAAAACAAGCTGCAAGAGATGCCGGATCACCAGATCTGTGTTCTATCTGTTCATCTTTTGGTACTCCCAACCTAAACCAGTTGCCAACCAAGGCTAATAGCCTGGTCTGCCCTACCACACTATATCATTTTAGGTTGAATTTTCTCATCCTAGAGTAAAGATTTTATCCTCCCATATGTGCTCCTCCACCAGAAGTCGTTGGCACAATGTGGGATGTCATGATAGGTGGACGCCACCCAATATACAGCATTAACATAAACAGGAACTCTACACTATTAAATTCTGTACGAATTACAAAACACAGCCAATTTATAGACAAGACAAAATTTCATATCTACACACATTCCTGGTGAATTAATAGAGAACACGAAATTTAATATTTCACATTTTCTGTCAAGATTCTAAAGGCATGCTGTTTAAGATTTCTGTGACAAAAGGCTTATGTCATTTAAGTTTTAAATTTTCTGTATTCATTCTAAGACATGTTTATTTAATATTTCAAATTTTCCACCAAGATTATGAAATCCATTATTTATTATTTCACCTTGTCTGCCATTACTTTGTAGACATCCCATGAATTACACAAAAATATAGCACTTTCACATTTAAATTAAAGATACTTTCTGAATAGTGAACAGTATCCCCAGACTAAATGACTCAATCAATACCAAAAATATATAATTTCCAACCACAACAAAAAATACACAAATAATAATACAAATAAATGTGCACAAATAGATTAGATTTCCTTCCCAGTCAGAAATACACAGTATGCATCACACATATTGATTATTTATGGGACTCCTATTTAGCATTCAATGTAATGTCACATATGGTGCCCTACGGTTCAATACATCTTATAAGCTGCAACATTTATACTCTATAGGCACAATTCATATTAATGAATTGTAAGATGCTTCACATGTTAGGAAAAGTAATCTCATATTCGTAATATATTTCAGTTAAGAACTATTGATGTCCCTTAATAATATAGCAAACAATTATAACTTTTAAGCATTGCAATCCTAGTTGACACTGAGAAAATCCACTTTATAAATTAAGAACGGTTATGCAGAGAAAATGATATACACAGAGAAAAATGAAGGTTAATAAAATAAAATAAAATATTTCATTTTTTCCTGATAGAAATTGTGTTTTTTCATCTGAAATGATCATTCTGAGAAATAAAGATTTACATATATCATTTTTTAAATATAATATGATGATTATATATATATATATATATATATAAAATCATCATATTATTCCTCTTCTGATAAAGTTAAACTTGTCCTCACTTTTCATCTCCATAACTTTACTGTCCGTAGAATCTTGTTCAACCATTGTTCCCTTCTCCAGTGTGATCTTCAAACTTGTATTGTTTTCCAAGACTTTCCTCTAGCTGCCTATAGGTGTAACAAAAATCATCTTGGTCCACAGTCACTTAATGTGTATAACCATGTTGGTGTGATTCGCAGTCGATGCCAGTGTTTCTACACATGTTCCTATGTAGTGCATGTCTTCTGTTTCTTTTCTTAAAGTAACTTTCACTATTGGCGATGACTTTACATGTGAATCCTGTAAAGTTATTTACATTATCATTTGTAAATGCTGTGACATGAAATATATATGTGAAACTGGAAAAAAGAATAATGTCTACTTTGCATTCTGAGTTTAGCATAATTGCCACAAGACTAAGATCCAAGATTAATTTGAACTTTCAACAGTAGAGGATCTGGTCTGACATGTGGAATTTCAAGGCAGATCTGAGGCAAATGTAATCACCATCCATTTTCCCCAAGAACAATTCTTCTTCTTCTTCTACGTTCATTCTCAAACTCCTGCAGATTAGCAGGATGTAGTCTGCAGAACGGAATGCGTTGTGTCATGGTTTACAGCATTGCTGCAATATATGCGCCTTTCGGCCTGACACATCCGACTTCAGCATGGCTTTAGGTCACTGACCTTATATAGGATGGGACAGTCAATTTCATCCCATAACCTCCTTAGTCGCCTTTTACGACATGCGTGGAAGGTAAATAGTGATGCTATTCTTTGCTCCCCTTTCGGGCCCCAGCAACACACGGGCAAGAAGAATCATAAATCCTCACAATAATCTGAATAAAGCAAACACGCTAATGGGGAACTAAAAAGTTTCACCTCATCCAGTAGGGAAAATAATCTGCTAATTTATGGAATTATCAGTTTAAAAGTACTATTTTTCCCCCCTCATTTTTCCTGACAACAAAATAATGGCAATAATTATGTGTGGCCTGAAACAAAACAGAATAGCAAGGACTAAAGCCCATATAATGTGCAATACAAGTGTGAATGGTGTATGTCTGAAATTTTTACATAACTAAAATCATAACTCTCACCTCGTACTGGAGTTTGTATCTCATTGAGAAGATATAGATATCTGCTGCTCAACTGACAGTTTTGTACCTCTAAATTTTCAATACGTCTGTTGTGTGCCAAAAATAAACTATGTTAGTATTTATTTTCAAGGTTTTCTGTATTCATTTGTACTTAAAATAATAAGTAATTCAAGCTCACATATACAAACTTGTTTCTGATTATATCGATAAAATGTACTTAGTGCAGCAAAACTGAAATTCAACAGGCAAAGCATGGAACAGGGTAATGAAGTTTTGCTTATAACTGGAAACACACTTAATAACACAAACAAATCAACATTTCAACCAAAAGACCTTTATCAGGACTACATACACAATACAAAAAGCGATGAGCAAGAACAGCACTATTTACGTTCACATGGCAAAGCTAAATGTAGATATAACCAGGGTCATTTGTTTATTGTGTATGTAGTCTTGATAAAGGCCTTTTGGTCGATTTGTGTGTGTTATTATGTGTGTTTCCAGTGATTAGCGAAACTTGATTACCCTGTTCCAAGTCTTCTGATTATATACAACTTTTGGATTTTAAGAGCATATCAAAAGTAATGCTTGAATAAGCTTGTACAGAACCGATAACATTTGTTATAAACGACATAACTTAAAAGAAACCATACATATGTGATTTGCATAACACAGCAATTTAAGTCTTCTTATTGACACTTAAGGCACAATGGACAATGAAATTATCTTCTTATACAAGATAATTATCTTCTTATACAAGATATGTTTGCAAAAGGTATCTAAGATAGATGTAGTTGACCCACTTCAGCTCAAATGACAACCGCTGCTCAAAATAGCCATAGAAAGAAATTTGGGTTCAGTACCCCAAGGGCACAATGAATGATGACTCTTCACTGACAAAGAGTAAAACCATATACTGTGTTTGTTAATGGACTAGAATGGCGCTATATGCCGATGAGACAATTGTGTGGGAAATGCACGTCCAGACCCATATTTCAGACGTGTTTGGTGGCACTGCTGTAGAAAAGGACCTCATCTATGAGGGTAAAACATTCCAATAGCAATGTATCTGCTGCCCATCACCCAACACAACCACTAAGAGAAAATTAGGTCCAGTATGTAAAGGCAACAG